>LR738710.1:202542588-202639254 GCA_902687465.1 Secale cereale | reverse complement strand
GGGGGGGGGCACGCCCCCAGGCCGCCTGGGCACCCTGTGGCCCCCCTCTGGCTCCCCTTTTGCGTGTCTTCGTGATTCATCTGAAAAATATCTCCCGTCAATTTTCAGGTAATTTGGAGGTATTCTTCTTCAGCAACTCAGCGTCCACTTTTTACTCCTGAATCCTGCGTCTGCTGTTCCGGCATCGGAGAGTTTGCAAACTGTGTAAAATAGACCAAAACAACATAAGAACATCACCGTAACGTGAAATATATCAATGAATAAGGATAAATTATGATACAAAATAGTGATGCATTTTGGATGTATCAACACCCCCAAGCTTAGACCTCGCTTGTCCCGAAGCGAATATGAACTCGGTAAACCTGTCCACAAGTTTAGAGAGTGAAGTGTCGATAAATAGAATACAGACAAGAAGCATCATAGTTTCTTTACCAACTCAAATATCCTCAACAGCAATCTTCAACTCATAAGGCCCTTATGAAAGAGTGATAACACTTATATTCGAAAGTAGGGCTAAGGAAACTCATTATATCACGGCAAACACGTCCTTTGGTCAAAGAACAACAATAGATTTAACTTTTGCTCTTATATTTGATGAGATCAATTGAAGCTTTTTGAAAATAACATGTTAATAGGCAAGAAGTGAAAGTGTTAACACAGAGGAAGATGTTTGTCTTAGCTGGGCATGACAAACAACTTACTTATCGAATGATAATGTCAACAAGGATATGATATGACAAATCTTAATGCAGCTTTATATGAAGGAATCCTTATCAACATCAAACGTCTGCTCTCTTTGAGAAATAGAAGGAAGTAGAAGTAACTGACTCAACTTAAAATTAAAAGATAGGCCCTGCTCTAGGGTAGTAGGGAAAACTCATGTGCTATCCTCAAATCAAACAGAATGAAAACAAGTTTTTAGGGGTGCATGATTTGTCAACGAATGCTAATAGATAACTCAATTGCTTTTTGAGCTGGACAAGTTTCGAGGAACGGCTCCCGCACGAGGACGATAACATCCTCTTATTCTCCTTTGTTTATCACTGCCAAAGTTTTCTGATTTCTCATGAACAAAGCGTGAAGGAGGGTTTGTTTGTTATATTATTTTTAAGCCGGGCGCACTCTATGCCAGCTCCTTCTCGTATTATGGGTTTGCACATTATACATGCAATCCCGGGGTGAAGCTTGTCCAACTCAAAAAGACTATGAATTAGCTATTACTTCCTCATGAGCTAGAACAGAGGCACAAAATAAAAGATTTTGAACATTTGAGGATAACACATAAATTATATACTTTTAGGAGGTGGTAGCGGAATACCACGAGTAGGTAGGTATGGTGGACTCATATGGAAGGTATTGGCTTAAGGGTATGGATGCACAAGCAGAATACCGCTTAGTACAGAGTTAGGCTAGCAAAGGTTTTGAAAGAACAAACAATTGATGATGACTAAGATGCAAAGCAATATAAAGCATGAACATCGAAATAAGCATAACACATCAAGTTGTCTTCCTTGTCAGCATAACACTTCAAGCATAATAACATAAAGTTTTGGCTATGTTGATAATTTAAGAAAATCATGCTTGTTGTTATGACCAAAGCTATATTTGCCAAGATTAAATAAAGTTTCATAGCCATACCTGACATAAGGTCAATACTCCCCATAAGAATCATCATATAAGGTCGATTGCGTGAAGAGAATACCGAGTGCAGCAAAAGGAACCAATAAACTTCTCATTAATATTCCATCATAAACGACTCCACACTCACGGATACAATTCCTCACCGAAGGAGCGATAGACCTCAATGCACACACCTATCTCATATAATAACCTCCCTAGACATGATACGACTCTACTTTACTCTAAAAGACAGAAGGTAAAGATAAAGATACCGGGCACTCCCCCAAGCTTGGAACAAGCCAAGGGAATGCCATTACCCCAGGAGAATTCACTCATCATCCTTGTTGGCGTTGATCAAGTAGTCATTGGCGGAACGCTTCCATGGAAGGGGTTCTCCAGTCTCATACGAGAAACTCGTCTCCTGAATCCTGCATTCAGCACCCAAACACATGCGCAGAAACCTTAGTTCATACTCACAGTTCTGGTTATGTAGATCATTAATTTGCCCTTGGAGTTCTATAATTCTGTCTTCAGACGCGGCGATTCTTTCCCACATCTCCTTCATCTCCTTCAGGAAGTAGTTCTTCAGCTCGTTGGTGATGTCAAAGTTAGCTTCGACACCACGCTCGATCATCTTCTTGTACTCGAAGACTTCTTGCTCCACTTCTTCCAGCCTGGCCTGGATGCTCCCCTCCTTGATAGGTCCCTTCAGATCTTCTTGATGAAGGACACCGTCCTCCATCCGAACAACCTGAGGGTGCTTCTTCACCTCAGCGAGGTAAGGGTTGATGACGTTGACGACGAACTTGTCCTTGGGGGAACTTGGAGAAGCCATGGCACCTAAATTCAGCTGAAAGATTCCCTGGCAGAAACAGATCGAAGAGAAAACACGCGAAATCGCAAGATACATTGCCGGAACAATCCGGGCAAATATATAGGAAAAATTTATGTACAGAAAGGAAGGTAACGGACCAAAGCGGGGTCGGAGACGGGCTCCCGGGTGTCCAGGCGGCCTGCCGGCGCGGCCCAGGGGGGGGGCGCCTGGACTCCCTGGGGGTCGTCTCCGGCTCCACTTAGACTCGGAATTTTACTAATTTTGCAAAAACTCGTAATACGGAACTTTTATGATGGTTTGTGGTGTTTCCTTACCGTACTACATACCTTTCCTTTATTCTGCTTCTGCTGGCGTCTGAAACAGGGCTGCAACATGTTCTTCATGGCTTGTTGTGTATATTATATTCACATCAACATTGACAGGGTCTCCTGCTATGTAATGTTTAAGTCTTTGCCCATTCACAACTTGAGGTTTGGTGCCTTCAAAATTGTTAATCTTAATTGCACCAGGCCGGTAAACTTCTTCAATATGAAATGGTCCTTCCCACCTGGAAAGTAGTTTACCTGGAGAAAACCTGAAACGGGATCTAAACAACAAAACTTTATCACCAACATTAAATTCACGTTTCAGAATCTTCCTATCATGCCACTTTTTTACCTTTTCCTTGAACATTTTAGCGCTCTCGTAAGCTTCACTTCTCCATTCATCTAGAGAAGTCAAGTTCATGAGACGCTTCTCACCAGCTAGTTTCGGGTCAGCGTTAAGCTCTCTAACAGCCCAGAAAGCCTTGTGCTCTAATTCTAATGGCAAATGGCAAGCCTTGCCATACACCATCTTATAAGGAGACATGCCCATGGGGTTTTTGTAAGCAGTTCTATATGCCCACAAAGCATCTCCTAACTTGTTTGACCAATCCTTCCTATTTCTGTTTAGTGTTTTCTGCAAGATCAACTTAATCTCTCTATTGGTGAGCTCAACTTGCCCACTAGTTTGAGGATGATATGGTGAAGCAATTCTATGATTAACATCGTATTTAGCCAAAGCTTTTCTAAAAGCTCCGTGCGTGAAGTGTGATCCTCCATCGGTCATGAGATACCTTGGTACACCAAACCTTGGAAAAATTACATCTTTAAGCATTTTCAAAGATGTCTTGTGATCAGCACTTTTAGTGGGGATTGCTTCAACTCACTTGGTCACATAAACAACAGCTAATAAAATGTGAGTGTACTTGTGCGAAGAAGGAAAAGGACCCATAAAATCAAAACCCCAACAATCGAAAGGTTCAATCACTAGTGAGTAATTCATAGGCATCTCATTCCTTCTACTAATGTTAGCAACTCTCTGACATTTATCACAGGCTAAAACATAATTTTAGCATCTTTAAAGAGAGTAGGCCAATAAAAACCTGATTGAAGAACCTTATGTGCAGTCCTCTCACCGGCGTGATGTCCTCCATAGGGACTATCATGACACCGTCTGAGAATGTCCTTCTGCTCATGTTCCGGAATGCATCTTCTCACGATCCCGTCGGGACCTTCTTTGAAAAGATGTGGGTCATCCCAAAAGTAATGCCTCAAATCATGAAAGAACTTCTTCCTCTGCTGAAATGTTAGACCTGGAGGCAAATACTTTGCAACAATAAAATTAGCATAATCTGCATACCAAGGATCGGAAAGAGATTGTACTTTTACAACGGCAAGTTGCTCGTCTGGAAAACTATCGTTAACTGGGATGGGGTCGTGCGGTATATCTTCCATCCTTGAAAGATTGTCCGCTACCGGATTGTCTTCCCCTTTCCTATCAACAATCTGCAAATCAAATTCTTGAAGAAGGAGTACCCATCTGATAAGCCTTGGCTTGGCATCCTTCTTTGTCATAAGATACTTAATGGCAGCATGATCAGTATGAATAATAACTTTGGAATCAACAATATACTGCCTAAACTTATCACAAGCTAAAACTACAACTAAGAATTCTTTCTCAGTAGTAGCATAGTTTCTTTGAGCACTATCAAGGGTTTTACTAGCATAATGTATAACATTCAATTTCTTATCAACTCTTTGTCCTAAAATAGCTCCAACAGCAAAATCACTTCCATCACACATAATCTCAAAAGGTAAATTCCAGTCAGGTGGTTGTACTATAGGAGCAGTTATTAAAGCTTTCTTAAGGACTTCAAAAGCTTCCTTACAACTTTCATCAAATACAAAAGGAACATCCTTCTAGAGAAGATTAGTGAGGGGTCTCGAGGTTTTAGAAAAGTCTTTAATAAATCTTTTATAAAAACCTGCATGACCGAGAAAACTGCGAATACCTTTGATGTCCCTTGGATAGGGCATCCTTTCAATAGCTTCGATCTTGGCCTTGTCCACTTTAATTCCCCTTTCGGAAATCTTGTGACCAAGAACAATTCCTTCATTAACCATAAAGTGGCACTTTTCCCAGTTGAGTACCAAATTTGTCTCCTTGCATCTCTGCAAAACTTTATTAAGGTTGTGAAGACAATGGTCAAAAGAAGTTCCATAGATGGAGAAATCGTCCATGAAGACTTCCATAATATCCCCGCAGAAAGCATGAAAGATAGCAGACATACACCTTTGAAAAGTAGCAGGGGCATTACATAAACCAAAAGGCATACGCCTGTAAGCATAAGTACCAAAGGGACAAGTAAAAGTGGTCTTCTCTTGATCGATAGTGTTAACATGAATTTGAGAGAAGCCAGAATAACCATCGAGATAACAAAAGTGGGTATTTTTGGATAACCTTTCAAGCATTTGGTCGATGAACGGCAACGGATAGTGATCCTTCCTGGTTGCCTTGTTCAACTTCCTGTAATCATTACACATTCTATATCCAATAATAATTCTCTGAGGTATTAATTCATTTTTATCATTAGGAACCACAGTTGTACGTCCTTTCTTAGGAACACAATGTACCGGACTTACGCACTTACTATCAGCTATAGGGTAGATAATACCTGCGGCTAGAAGCTTGAGAATCTCAGTTCTCACGACATCCATCATCTTCGGGTTGAACCGTCGTTGATGATCAACAACTGGTTTAGCATCAGGCTCAAGGTTGATAGTATGTTGACAGATAGATGGACTAATCCCCTTAAGGTCATCAAGGGTGTAGCCAATTGCGCCTCGGTGTTTACGAAGTACTCCAATAATCGCTCCTCTTCATATCCTGAAAGGTTAGAATTGATAATAACAGGATATACTTTCTTTTCATCTAAATAAGCATACTTGACCGTATCGGGAAGAGGTTTAAGATCGAACACCGGGTCTTCTTTCGGTTTTGATAAAATTCCCAAAGGTTCAACCAGAAGGTTGTGCTTCAGGATAGCAGGCTGCCTCAAGAATATTTCATCTAGTTCATTTCTTTCCTGCATATGCGAATCATTTAAGTGGTCCTCCATGTATTGCTGCAAAGGATCATTAGGGGGAATAGCAATAGAGGCAATACTTTCAATAATTTTATCATCACTAGGTAAATCAGTACCACGAGGCTGCTTAGAGAACTTAGAAAAATTAAATTCATATGGCTCACCATCGAATTCAACAGAAACTTTACCTTTCTTGCAATCTATTATAGCTCCACAAGTTCTAAGAAAAGGTCTACCAAAAATAATTGGACAAAAATTGTCCCTCTCTGAACCAAGTACTAGAAAGTCGGTAGGGTATTTTACCTTTCCACATAGGACTTCAATGTCCCTCACAATTCCGATAGGAGAGATAGTTGTTCTATTTGCAAGATGAATGGTAACATCAACTTCTTCAAGTTCACAAGGGGAAATCTCACCGATGATCTCTTCATAAAGTGAATAGGGGACAGCACTTGCACTCGATCCCAAATCGCATAGCCCATAATAATTGTGATCTCCTATTTTAACAGATACCACCGGAGTACCTTAAATTGGGCCTTTATTCTTGGCTGTGACAAGGTTAGTGGAAATAGCACAAAAATTTATATTGGAATCCAAAACATCATTAGTAGCAAGGTCTTTAATCAATGCAACTTGAGGATCGACTCTGATCTGGTCCTCAGGCTCATCAACTCTTCTCTCACTTTTATTTATTATGCCTGTCACAAGAGAGTGCTCCCTTATCCTTGTGGGGAAAGGAGGCTTTTCATATATAACTGCAGGCAAAATAGGGTCAGCAACATAAATATCAATAGGTGGTTCTTTAAAAGGTTCATGGTGCTGGTCTCTCTTCTTTTTAAAAGAATCAACATGAGAGGCAAAATTCTTACACAAATCAATCACTAGATGGGAATCAAGACCAATCTTAGAGCAAAAAGTATTGAAGTAATCAGTTTCCACATAGCTCTCAATATAATCATGTTCATAATTTATAGCGGGTTCAATACATTTATCAATTTCCCAATCTTCGGTATTCCTCTGGATTCTTTCAAGGAGATCCCACCTTTCTTCAACACTCTTCTTCTGAAACACCCCACTAGAGGAGGCATCCAGCATCTCCTTATCCTGACGAGAAAGCCTGGCATAAAAAAATTTAAGTATAATTTCCTTGGGAAGCTTATGAATAGGGCATTTGAGCATTAGGGACTTCAATCTCCCCCAAGCTTGAGCAATGCTTTCTCCGTCACGAGACCTAAAGTTATAGATATAATTCCAGTCTCGATGAATTTCATGAAGAGGATAAAACTTAGTATAAAAGAGAGACATAAGCTCCTTCCAGTCCAGCAAGTGTGAGTTATCGAGAAGCCC
The DNA here is from genome assembly GCA_902687465.1 of Secale cereale. Lineage (NCBI taxonomy): Eukaryota > Viridiplantae > Streptophyta > Magnoliopsida > Poales > Poaceae > Secale > Secale cereale. Next base: position 202,632,064 of record LR738710.1, on the reverse strand, counting down.
ATACCAATCTGAAGCTTTATCTATAAGTGATACGACAAACAATTTCCTCATGACAAACTCCCTCGATACACCTGCAAGCTTAAATAATGAACATAGTCGTGACAAATATAGCAAGTGTTCACCGGGATGTCTATCTCCTGCATAACGATTAGCCAAAACATAATCGATAATGCCAGCTGGTATTTTGTAAGGCACAATTTCAGTAGGGGGAGGATCAACCACCACAGGTGTGGGGCGTCTTCCCGCAAGCAACGCTCCAATAACAGGGTTATCCATAAGGACAAAGAGCAGCAATAGCAAAAACAAAAACAGAATTATAAAAACTTCCTTACCAGTTTCACTTTACCAATAGCGCTACGCTCCCCGGCAACGGCGCCAGAAAACGGTACTTGATGACCCACAACCGTAAGGGATCTATTGCAGCGTTTTCGATAAGTAAGAGTGTCGAACCCAACGAGGAGCAGAAGGTATTGATAAGCGATTCTGAGCAAGAAATTACTGCAAGCACTGGAAGATAACTTTTAGGGGTTTTCTCGATATAAGCAACAGGAAAGTAAAAGCAAGTAATGTAAAAGGTACTGAGAGTAACGAGTGGCCCAATCCTTTTAGCAAAGGAGAGGCCTAGCAACTGAACTTATAAAGACTAAAGCGTTCTTGAGGACACACGGGAGAGGTAGTCATGTGCTTTCACCATATTCCGTATCGATACTATGTTATGTGCTGATAAGTGTTGAGTGGGTGGATCTATGCTAGTGCACTCTCTAGACTAAGATGAATGCACTCTTATGATTAAACACCTTGCAAGCATCCTCAAATACAAGATAGAATTTAAGGCAAAAGCCTAACCATAGCAATACGATCGAGGATCCATTATTCCCTTATGCAAAAGCGTGCGAACTGGGGTTCAGGTTTCTGTCACTCCGGCAACCCACCATAAGCATTCTTTATACACAATGTATTCTCCTAGGTCCTTAATAAGGCGAAGTGTTGGGTGTTCGACTCACACAACACCACTAGTAGAATGACAACGCAACTTAAGTATCAAACAACACATATTACTTCAACAGCATATGACTACTAACAACAAGACTTTCCCCATGTCCTCAAGAACTAAGGTAACTACCCACGAGACATAAAAGAGATCATGATCAGTGGGGATAAATATGTGATAAACAATCTGGACATAATAATATTTCTCCAGCAAAACTCAATAGCATTCACCACAAAGTAGTAATCAACACCGATGGAGTAGAGAGGATAGGTAGTACGAGTTACAACACGAGTTGCGATTGTAACATGAGATTTGGATGAAGATGGAGATGGTGCTGGTGTTGGGGATGATGTTGATGATGATCTCGATGATGCCCGTGACGATGGTGATGACGATGGCGACGATCTCCCCTTCCGGGAGGTGATCTCCCCGGCGGAATCTACCCGCCGGAGATTCCCTTTTCTTCTCTGTAGGGTTCCGCCTCGAAGCGGCGGCGGAACTCCGTAAAAATTCTTCTTTTTAGGGTTTTCGGAGAACGGAGAATATATATGCAAAAGGGGGCGTCCGGAGGTGGGCCAGGGGATCCAGGCGCCCCCCCGGCGTGGCCAGGGGGGCGCGCCCCCAGGCCGCCTGGGCACCCTGTGGCCCCCCTCTGGCTCCCCTTTTGCGTGCCTTCGTGATTCATCTGAAAAATATCTCCCGTCAATTTTCAGGTAATTTGGAGGTATTCTTCTTCAGCAACTCAGCGTCCACTTTTTACTGGTGAATCCTGCGTCTGCTGTTCCGGCATCGGAGAGTTTGCAAACTGTGTAAAATAGACCAAAACAACATAAGAACATCACCGTAACGTGAAATATATCAATGAATAAGGATAAATTATGATACAAAATAGTGATGCATTTTGGACGTATCATTGATCATCCACCTTGACATATCTATCCAGAACATCTCGCTGGTATTAAGTTGCGAGTCCCACCTATAGTGTAAACTCAAAGCAACAGACAACTACATTAAAAGAACTTTGCGTAAAGTAAACAATCCTTGCACCCGCGGGCACAAGCACCGTTGTTTTCCCCCTTGTGGCAACAGCACATCCCCTAGACTCATGTTTTTGTCACTCAAGCTAGTCATCGAGGGGCATGAACCCACAATCAAGCATAACGTTCCCTCTTGGAGTCACTACCTACTACTTGGCCGAAGCAATAAATAACAACGGAGAACATGCAAGAATTACTTACGAAGATAAATATAAAAGAGGTGAATCAAATATATTACTCAAACACAATCTGAACATAATCTCACAATCCATCGGATCCCAGCAAACTCAACATAGCAACAGCATAAGGATTACATATGTGCCTCGATCATGTAGGGCAGCTCACGAGGTCTAATTAGTGAAGCACAAGAAGGGGAGGAGAACATCACATAGCTACTGGTCATGGACCCATGGTCCAAGGGAGACTACTCACAACTCATCCGGGAGGCGTCCATGGTGGTGGAGAGGCTCCCGGTGGTGATCCTCCCCTCTGGCAGGGTGCCGGGAAGAGTTCTCCTGGTGCTCCCGATCTTGGAAGCAGGGCGGCGGCGGAACAGAGATGAGATCGCGAAAAAGGGTTCCGTCCTCGAGGGTTTCGGGACGCGTGTTAAATATATGCCAAAGGGGGCCATCAGTGGAGGCCTGGGGGGCCCAGGCGCCCCCCCCGGCGTGGCCAGGAGGGGGGCCGCGCCACCAGGGTGCCTGGAGCCCTGGTGGCCCCCCTCCGACCCTACTTCGGCCGTGTGGAAGCTTCCGGAACACCGATTTTTTATATAATTTTTCCGGGATTTTTCTCATAGTTTTCGTGATGGGAAAACCTGAAATACAAAAACAGTAGAAAACAGAAACTCGCACTGGGGTGCACTGAGTTAATAGGTTAGTCCAAATATGATCAAAAGTGTATGGAAGTGTATAAATATCATAGCAATATCACCCAAAAGAGGCATGGAGCAAGCAGAAATTATAGATACGTTTTAGACGTATCAACATCCCCAAGCTTCATTCCTGCTCGTCCTCGAGTAGGTAAATGATAACAAGCATAATTTCTGTGGTGACATGCTATTAACCATATAAGGACTTTTTATAGTCACATGACAAAAGCTTACTGAGACAATGAATCTGTAGTAATTAAGTTGCCTTATGAGAAAATCACAAAGAACTGAAAGTTTTACAACATGATACTGAAACATCAAAAAGATTTGTAATGAGCATGGTGTGCAAATATGATAAAGTGATATCTCGCTTGCCCCCTTTAGTGAAGCAAAACATAAATGCAGGGGCACCTCCAAGGTTTAAGTGATGACTAGATACAATAATTTCAGAATAAACGATACCACAATCATGCAGAAGACAATGCTACTTTGGGACAATGCACATTACACTCAGAATGACAATCATGCTCTTAATAGTTGGTGCTTTAAAAGAAGGCGGAGACTCTCGAACCGTGGCTTTTGTTGGCAAAGTTGAAAACCCATAGTCGGAAACAAAGACAAAACATGTACCAGAGCTCTTGGTTTTAAAAACAGAGGTAATAATTATTTTTTAGATTATGCATGTTCCGTCAACGAATGCTAGCAGACAACTCAATCACTTATTGAGATGGACAAGTTTCGAGGAACGGCTCCCGGATGAGGACGATCACATCCTCTTAATCTCCTTTGTTTATCACTGCCAAAGTTTTCTGATTTCTCATGAACAAAGCGTGAAGGAGGGTTTGTTTGTTATATTAATTTTGAGCCGGGCGCACTCCTTGAGAGTTCCTTCTCGTATTATGGGTTTGCACATTAGACATGCAATCCCGGGGTGAAGCTTGTCCAACTTAAAAAGATCATGAATTAACTACTACTTCCTCATGAACTAAAACAGAGGCACAAAATAGGAATGCTTTTTTTTGAATAATTTCGAGATGGTACATGAAAGTCTCCTTTAGGAATGGCAGGTAAATACCATGTATAGGAAGGTATGGTGGACTCATATGGCATAACTGGTTTAAAAGAATTTGGATGCACAAGTAGTCAGTCCGCTTAGTACAGGTGGAGGTAGTTATATCGCTACTCAGAAACAAAAGATCATCAAGGCTTGACAGACTTTCTTTACAGTCTTAAATATGCGTGAGCATATGCCAAGTCAATCAAAATAAATTCTTGAAGGAAGATATTACTACACCATACCACATCATAGGCAAAAAAATCATGTTGGTACTCCAATAACACATTGGGAACCCCCCAGCTATTTGAGACTAACCATAAGAAAACATCAACTACTAAGCACCATTATGCACGTAGCATTTTTATCATAGACATATCAACCAATGCAATAGAAGCAAACTCTCTTAATAAGATAATCATGATAACTAAAGAGAGTTCAAGCGACCTACTAAAAAAAAGCTCTTTAAAAAGATAAGCATGAAAACTAAGAGCTGAACATGATAGTAGCTATTGAAAGACCAAGAACATACACAGCAAAGATAAACATGAAAATTCTATGCTGTGTTCTAGGTTGAAGTGGAGCGTGTCTCTTTCCCACACAAAGAAAGCTGAGTTCCAACTCGTTATGAAAAGCTAAAGAAAACTAAAAAGCAAGACGCTCCAAGCATAGCACATAACACATGAAGTGATAAAAATATAGTGGAACGAAAGACGAACTGATAATGTTGATGGAGAAGGGAATGCACGGGGGCATCCCCAAGCTTAGACGCTTGAGTCTCCTTGAATATTTCTTGGGGGTGCATGGGGGCATCCCCAAGCTTGAGCGTTTGACACTCCTGAATCTTTTTATCATCTTCCCTCGCACACTTGAAAACTCCCTTCATACATAACTCATCATAATCTGATTAGCGAGGTTAGTACCCATAATAAAATAATTGTTCCTTGCTGGAAATAAGGATATTCTTGAAGGTCTACTGTTTCTCAAGATTGCCAAAAGGTTTTTGCAAAGAAAAAGCAAGCTCAAGGTTTGCAAAATGAAGGAAAGGCAAAACGGGACAGAATCTGTGAAAAACAGAACAGCAGGTAGTAAATGATATTTTCGGGGCACTTCTGCAACTCTAATCAAAAAACTCAGAACAGACGCACGAAAGATAATTGTATAGAGCACGCCGTCGAAAAACATCAGACCAAAAAGATGATCTGGTGATTTGATACAAATTTTTCTATCCAAGGACAGAATCTGTTTCCTGGACACCACGTCACAACTTTTAAACTTTCTTGCAATCAGAGGCTAAACTTGGCACAAAGTTGAAAAGTAAAGATACAATGATGATGCTACTGTAGTAACAACATCAAGACACAACAAAAGCAAAATAAAATTTATTCATGTGGGCTGCCTCCCAAAAGCGCTTTCTTTTATGCCTTTAAGCTAGGCATAATGCAAAGAGGAATCAATAATCATCATAATAATCGGAGTTATAAATTGCTTCAAATGGTTCCTCAACAAGTTCACTCTTGTCCCTTCTAGGAAAGGGGTACACACCTTTTGCCTTCCCGCGTAAGCGGATTTGTCCCTTACCTATATCGATGAAGCCTTTAACTGCTCGGAGGAAGTCCCTTCCAAGCACTATATTTCCTTGGTTTGGCTTCATGATGAAGAAATCAACCATTGTAATCCCTTTAAGGAATTTAACTCGCACGTCTTTTATTCTTCCCTGGATTTCAGAAATATCTCCATTAGTGTGTTCATGATAAGATGATAATCTATCCATGTTAAATTTTAAAGAATCATGAACAATTTTTGGCATAGTAGAAACCATAGATCAAATATCACAATAAGCAAGGAAGTCTTGATTAGAGATGCTAATCCTAACAAAAGGCTCCCAATCATTGTCTATTTCCAAAATATCTCTCTTATTGGGTTTGGGTTTCTCTACCTTCATTAAGTCTAGAGCATCCATTCTCTTCTCAATAGTAGCAAGTCTATCTATGACAGTATCAAAATTATGATCATAAACAAAGTAACTAGATAGACCATGTATAATTTCAAGAGCTCTAGCTTCATCACACTCTAGGAAATCTCCTTCAGCTATAATATCAAGAGAGTGTTTACATCATTTAAAAAGACCATGGTAAAAGTTTCTAAGCACAATTTTTATAGGTATCCAAGGCATAATTCTCCTATGTGCATCAGAAATTCTGTCCCATGCCTTCTTCATATTTTCTCTATCCTTTTGATGGAAATCTAAAACTTCTGATTCCCTCAAAGCACCAAATCCTAACATGCTTGACTAAACAGAAAGGACTACTAGCAAATAATAAAAATATTTTTTTATGATTTTCGATAAAAGATACTAAAGCAAAAACTGAAAGGTAAACTAACAAGACTAAAAGCAAAGGCAAAAGATAGCGTGCAACTCCCCTATCTTGAAGAGTGGAGTCCCCGGCAACGACGCCAGAAAACTTTGCTTGATGGCTTCTCGCCCCTCGTTGGTTACCCCAAGTGGAAGGTTTGAGATGCAGTGTAGCGGTAGTTTTCCCTTGGCAAAGATACCAAGGATCGATTTCCCCTGAGACTCCTAGTTTCAACAAGAAGGTGTCAACTGCTAACGGCGCCAGATATTAGCAATCAACTTGGACCTGCACACAGATACAAATAACTTTGCTCCCAACGAGTACAGAGAGGTTGTCAATCCCTCCGGCCTTGTCGTTTACAAAGGATCAAACGCAAGTGATAATAGTGATAGGTATTGCTGCAAATAGTAAGTAAAAGCGGAAAGTAAATAGCGGATGTGATCAGTGATGGTAATATGGACTGGGGTCCCATGATGTTCACTAGTGATGTCTCTCTCCCAAAAGACGATAAAACATCTATGTGAGGTAAACGAATTACAGTTGGGCAATTGACAGAATTATGTGCGCAAATCAATGCTAACTATGTTGCAACAAAGGTAGAGGTTCAAAGCATGGGCGGTACGTCAAGGCAAGTAGACCGAAATCCATCTGCATTTACTACTAATCATCCACCTTGAGATATCTATCCAGAACATCTCGCTGGTATTAAGTTGCGAGTCCCACCCATAGTGTAAACTCAAAGCAACAGGCAACTGCATTAAAGGAAGTTTGCGTAAAGTAAACAATCCTTGCACCCGCGGGAACAAGCACCGTTGTTTTCACCCTTGTGGCAACAGCACATCCCCTAGACTCATGTTTCTGTCACTCAAGCTAGTTATCGATGTGCATGAACCCACAATCAAGCATAACTTTCCCTCTTGGAGTCACTACCTACTACTTGGCCAAAGCAATAAATAACAACGGAGAACATGCAAGAATTACTTATGAACATAAATATAAAAGAGGTGAATCAAATATATTACTCAAACACAATCTAAACATAATCTCACAATCCATCGGATCCCAGCAAACTCAACATAGCAACAGCATAAGGATTACATATGTGCCTCGATCATGTAGGGCAGCTCACGAGGTCTAATTAGTGAAGCACAAGAAGGGGAGGAGAACATCACATAGCTACTGGTCATGGACCCATGGTCCAAGGGAGACTACTCACAACTCATCCGGGAGGCGTCCATGGTGGTGGAGAGGCTCCCGGTGGTGATCCTCCCCTCCGGCAGGGTGCCGGAATTAGTTCTCCTAGTGCTCCCGATCTTGGAAGCGCGGCGGCGGCGGAACAGAGATGAGATCGCGAAAAAGGGTTCCGTCCTCGAGGGTTTCGGGACGCGTGTTAAATATATGCTAAAGGGGGGCATCAGCGGAGGTCTGGGGGGCCCAGGCGCCCCCCGGCGTGGCCAGGAGGGGGGCCGCGCCACCAGGGAGCCTGGAGCCCTGGTGGCCCCCCTCCGGCCCTACTTCGGCCGTGTGGAAGCTTCCGGAACGCTGAATTTTTATATAATTTTTCCGGGATTTTTCTGACAGTTTTCGTGACGGGAAAACCTGAAATACAAAAACAGCAGAAAACAGAAACTGGCACTGGGGTGCACTGAGATAATAGGTTAGTCCAAATATGATCAAAAGTGTATGGAAGTGTATAAATATCATAGCAATATCACCCAAAAGAGGCATGGAGCAAGCATAAATTATAGATACGTTTTAGACGTATCAGCATCCAGATTGATACTTAGAGTCATCTGGATTTAGTGTCAAAGCTTGCATCGGTGTAACCCTTTACGACGAACTCTTTATCACCTCCATAATCGAGAAACATTTCCTTAGTCATCCAGTTACTAAGGATAATTTTGACCGCTGTACAGTGATCTACTCCTGGATCACTATTGTACCCCCTTGACATACTCATGGCAAGGTACACAACATGTTTGGTACACAACATGGCATACTTTATAGAACCTATGGCTGAGGCATAGGGAATGACTTTCATTCTCTCTATATTTTTCTGCCGTGGTCTGGCTTTGAGTCTTACTCAACTTCACACCTTACAAGTCAGGCAAGAACCCATTCTTTGATTGATCCATTTTGAACTACTTCAAAATCTTATCAAGGTATGTACTCATCGAAAGTCTTATCAAGCGTCTTGATCTATCTCTATAGATCTTGATGCCCAATATGTAAGCAGCTTCACCAAGGTCTTTCTTTGAAAAAACTCCTTTCAAACACTCCTTTATGCTTTCCAAAAAATTCTACATCATTTCGATCGACAATATGTCATTCACATATACTTATCAGAAAGGTTGTAGTGCTCCCACTCACTTCTTGTAAATACATGCTTCACCGCAAGTCTGTATAAATCTATATGCTTTGATCAACTTATCAAAGCGTATATTCCAACTCCGAGATGCTTGCACCAGTCCATAGATGGATCGCTGGAGCTTGCACATTTTGTTAGCACCTTTAGGATTGACAAAACCTTCTGGTTGCATCATATACAAGTCTTCTTTAATAAATCCATTAAAGAATGCAGTTTTGTTATCCATTTGCCAGATTTCATAAAATGCGGCAATTGCTAACATGATTCAGACAAACTTAAACATCGCTGCGGGTGAGAAAGTCTCATCGTAGTCAACTCCTTGAACTTTTTGAAAAACTTTCACAACAAGTCGAGCTTTGTAAACAGTAACATTACCGTCAGCGTCAGTCTTCCTCTTGAAGATCCATTTATTTTCGATGGCTTGCCGATCATCGGGCAAGTCAACTAAAGTCCACACTTTGTTCTCATCCATGGATCCCATCTCAGATTTCATGGCCTCAAGCCATTTTGCGGAATCTGGGCTCATCATCACTTCCTCATAGTTCGTAGGTTCATCATGGTCCAGTAACATGACTTCCAGAACCGGGTTGCCGTACCACTCTGATGCGGAACGAACTCTGGTTGATCTACGAAGTTCAGCAGAAACTTGATCTGAAGTTTCATGATGATCATCATTAGCTTCCTCACTAATTGGTGTAGGAATCACTGGAACTAGTTTCTGTGATGTTCCACTTTCCAATTCGGGAGAAGGTACAATTACCTCATCAAGTTTTACTTTCCTCCCACTCACTTCTTTCGAGAGAAACTCCTTCTCTAGAAAGGATCCACTCTTAGCAACAAAGACCTTGCCTTCGGATCTGTGATAGAAGGTGTACCCAACAGTTTCTTTTGGGTATCCTATGAAGGTTTACTTCTCCGATTTGGGTTCGAGCTTATCATGTTGAAACTTTTTCACATAAGCATCACAGTCCCAAACTTAAAGAAATGACAGCTTAGGTTTCTCGTCAAACCACAGTTCATACGGTGTCATCTCCACGGATTTAGATGGTGCCCTATTTAACGTGAATGTAGCTGTCTCTAATGAATAACCCCAAAAGCGATAGTGGTACATCGGTAAGAGACATCATCGATCGCACCATATCTAATAAAGTACGGTTAGGACGTTCGGACACACCATTACACTGTGGTGTTCCAGGTGGCGTGAGTAGTGAAACTATTTCACATTGTTTTTACTGAAGGCCAAACTCGCTAACTCAAATATTTTACCTCTACGATCATATCGTAGAAACTCTTATTTTCTTGTTACGATGATTCTCCACTTCACTCTGAAATTCTTTGAACTTTTCAAATGTTTCAGACTTGTGCTTCATTAAGTAGATATACCCATATCTGCTCAAATCATCAGTGAAGGTCAGAAAATAACGATACCCGCCGCGAGCTTTAACACTCATTGGTCCACATACATCTGTATGTATGATCTCCAACAAATCTTTTGCTCGCTCCATTGTTCCGGAGAACGGAGTTTTAGTCATCTTGCCCATGAGGCATGGTTCGCAAGCTCCAAGTGATTCATAATCAAGTGATTCCAAAAGTCCATCACTATGGAGTTTCTTCATGCGCTTTACACCATTATGACCTAAACGGCAGTGCCACAAATAAGTTGCACTATCATTATTAACCTTGCATATTTTGGCTTGAATATTATGAATATGTGTATCACCACGATCGAGATCCAACAAACTATTTTCATTGGGTGTATGACCATCGAAGGTTTTATTCATGTAAACAGAATAACAATTATTCTATGACTTTAAATGAATAACCGTATTGCAACAAATATGATCAAATCATATTCATGCTCAACGCAAATGCCAAATAACATTTATTTAGGTTTTACACTAATCCCGAAAGTATAGGGAGTGTGCGATGATGATCATATCAATCTTGGAACCACTTCCAACACACATCGTCACTTCACCTTTAACTAGTCTCTGTTCATTCTGCAATTCTCGTTTCGAGTTACTAATTTTAGCAACTGAACCGGTATCAAATACCCAGGGGTTTCTATAAACACTAGTAAAGTACACATCAATAATCTGTATATCAAAATATACCTTTGTTCACTTTGCCATCCTTCTTATCCGCCAAGTATCTAGGGCAGTTCCACTTCAAGTGACCATTTCCTTTGCAGTAGAAGCACTTAGTTTCAGGCTTGAGTTTCAGCTTTGGGTTTCTTCACGAGAGTGACAACTTGCTTGTCATTCTTCTTGAAGTTCCCCTTCTATCCCTTTGACCTTTACTTGAAACAAGTGGTCTTGTTAACCATCAACACTTGATGATTTTTCATGATTTCTACCTTCGCCGACTTCAACATCGCGAAGAGCTCGGGAATTCCTTTCGTCATCCCTTGAATATTATAGTTCATCACGAAGTTCTACTAACTTGGTGATAGTGACTAGAGAACTTTGTCAATTACTATCTTATCTGGAAGATTAACTCCCACTTGATTCAAGTAATTGTAGTACCCAGACAATCTGAGCACATGCTCACTGGTTGAGCCATTCTCCTCCATCTTGTAGGCAAATTACTGTCAGAAGTCTTATACCTCTCGACACGGGCATGAGTATGAAATACTAATTTCAACTCTTGGAACATCTTATATGCTCCGTGGCATTCAAAACGTTTTTGAAGTCCCGGTTCTAAGCCGTAAAGCATGGTGCACTTAAACTATCAAGTAGTCATCATACCGAGCTTTTGTCAAAACGTTCATAACGTCTACATCTGCTCCTGCAATAGGTCTGTCACCTAGCGGTGCATCAAGGACATAATTCTCTGTGCAGCAATGAGGATAATCCTCAGATCACGGAACAATTCCGCATCATTGCTACTAACATCTTTCAACTTAGTTTTCTCTAGGAACATATAAAAAATAAATGGGGAGCAACATCGTGAGCTATTGATCTACAACATAGATATGCTAATACTACGAGGACTAAGTTCATGATAAATTAAAGTTCAATTTAATCATATTACTTAAGAACTCCCACTTAGATAGACATCCCTCTAGTCATCTAAATGATCACGTGATCCAAATCAACTAAACCATGTCCGATCATCACGTGAGATGGAGTAGTTTCAATATTGAACATCTTATGTTGATCATATCTACTATATGATTCACGCTCGACCTTTCGGTCTCCAGTGTTCCGAGGCCATATCTGCATATGCTAGGCTTGTCATGTTTAACCCGAGTATTTTGCGTGTGCAAAACTGGCTTACACCCGTTGTATTTGAAAGTAGAGCTTATCACACCCGATCATCACGTGGTGTCTCGGCACGACGAACTTTCGCAACGGTGCATACTCAGGGAGAACACTTATACCTTGAAATTTAGTAAGGGATCATCTTATAATGCTACCGTCGAACTAAGCAAAATAAGAAGCATAATAAGATAAACATCACATGCAATCAAAATATGTGACATGATATGGCCATCATCATCTTGTGCTTTTGATCTCCATCTCCAAAGCACCGTCATGATCACCTTCGTCACCGGCGCGACACCTTGATCTCCATCGTAGCATCGTTGCCGTCTCGCCAACTATTGCTTCTACGACTATCGCTACCGCTTAGTGATAAAGTAAAGCAATAAATGGCGATTGCATTTCATACAATAAAGCGACAACCATATGGCTCCTGCCAGTTGCCGATAACTTTACAAAACATGATCATCTCATACAAAACCGTATATCTCATCATGTCTTATATCACATCACAACATGCCCTGCAAAAACAAGTTAGACGTCCTCTACTTTGTTGTTGCAAGTTTTACGTGGCTGCTATGGGCTTAGCAAGAACCGTTCTTACCTACGCATACAAAACCACAACGATGTTTCGTCAAGTATGTGCTGTTTTAACCTTCACAAGGACCGGGCGTAGGCATACTTGATTCAGCTAAAGTGAGAGAGACAGACACCCGCCAGTCACCTTTAAGCAATGAGTGCTCATAACGGTGAAACCAGTCTCGCGTAAGCGTACGCGTAATGTCGGTCCGGGCTGCTTCATCTCACAATACCGCCGAAGCAAAGTATGACATGCTGGTAAGCAGTATGACTAGTATCGCCCACAACTCATTGTGTTCTACTCGTGCATATCATCTACGCATAGACCTGGCTCATGATGCCACTGTTGGGAACGTAGTATTTTCAAAATTTTCCTACGATCACGCAAGATCTATCTACTAGATGCATAGCAACGAGGGGGGGAGTGTGTCTACGTACCCTCGTAGACCGGGAGCGGAAGCGTCAAGTGACGCGGTTGATGTAGTCGAACTTCTTCGCGATCCAACCGATCAAGTACCGAACGTACGGCACCTCCGCGTTCAGCACACGTTCAGCTTGATGACGTCCCACGAGCTCTTGATCCAGTTGAGCTTCACGGGAGAGTTTCGCCAGCACGACGGCGTGGTGATAGATATGATGTATCTACCGGCGCAGGGCTTCGCCTAAGCACTGCAACGATATGACTGAGGTGTGTTTCTGCGGAGAGGGGCACCGCACACGGCTAAAATAATTCAACTTGTGTGTCCTAGGGTGCCCCCTGCCCCCGTATATAAAGGAGCAAGGGAGAGGCCGGCCCTAGAGGGGGCGCGCCAAGTGTGGGGAGTCCTACTAGGACTCCCAAGTCCTAGTAGGATCCCCCTTTCCTTTCCGGAGTAGGAGAGAAGGAAAGAGGTGGAAAGGGAGAAGGAAAAGGGGGCTGCACCCCTTGTCCAATTCGGACCAGAGGGGGGGCGCGCGCCTCCTTCCTTTTGGCCTTTCTCCTCTATTCTCGTATGGCCCAATAAGGCCCATATACTCCGAAAAATACCCGAATCACTCGGAACCTTTCCGATGTCCGAATATAGCCGTCCAATATATCGATCTTTACGTCTCGACCATTTAGAGACTCCTCGTCATGTTGGCGGTCTCATCCGAGACTCCGAACTCCTTCGGTACATCAAAACTCATAAACTCATAATACCGATCGTCATCAAACGTTAAGCGTGCGGACCCTACGGGTTCGAGAACTATGTAGACATGACCGAGACTCATCTCCGGTCAATAACCAATAGCGGAACCTGGATGCTCATATTGGCTCCTACGTATTCTACGAAGATCTTTATCGGTCAAACCGCATAACAACATACGTTGTTCCTTTTGTCATTGGTATGTTACTTGCCCGAGATTCGATCGTCGGTATCTCTATACCAAGTTCAATCTCGTTACCGGGAAGTCTCTTTACTCGTTCCGTAATACATCATCTATTGACTAACTCATTAGTCTTTTGCTTGCAAGGCTTATTATGATGTGCATTACCGAGAGGGCCCAGAGATACCTCTCCGACACTCGGAGTGACAAATCCTAGGCTTGATCTATGCCAACACCACGAACACTTTCGGAGACACATGTAGAGCATCTTTATGATCACCCAGTTATGTTGTGACGTTTGATAGCACACAAGGTGTTCCTACGGTATTCGGGAGTTGCATAATCTCATAGTCATAGGAACATGTATAAGTCATGAAGAAAGCAATAGCAGTAAAACTAAACGAGCATAGTGCTAAGCTAACGGATGGGTCTTGTCCATCACATCATTCTCCTAATGATTTGATCCCGTTGATCAAATGACAACTCATGTCTATGGTTAGGAAACATAACCATCTTTGATCAATGAGCTAGTCTAGTAGAGGCATACTAGGGACACTCTGTTTTCTCTATGTATTCACACATGTACTAAGTTTCTGGTTAATACAATTCTAGCATGAATAATAAACATTTATCATGATATAAGGAAATATAAATAACAACTTTATTATTGCCTCTAGGGCATATTTCCTTCAGCAATCACACGCACAACAAGAAATCATAAATCGCCGCCCCTAGGAGAAGACAAGAATCTAGGTGGAGCTCTGCCGACTACGTCCAGATGGACAAACACGAGGAGGGTAGGAGTCAGGAAGACAAACTCGAAGAAGAAGTGTCGCCATCCGCAGAAGGGCCGCACCCTTGAGGAATAAAAAACCTAACCTAAACTAGTAGCCAAAGTGAAGGCACCGGGATTCCTCTCGCTGCATCGGTCGACAAAGCGGCATGCATAGGTGATGTGAATCCATGAGCTCACCGGCTAAGCTTGAAGGGAATAATTTTCCCTAAACACTTAGCGGCGGGAAAGAGAACACTTGGAGTTTATCCTTGAACTCTGATGATTGTTGGTGCACACATGTGCACTGATTAACAATATTTTCTGCCTTGTTAGATTTTTGAACCTCTATTTACTAGTGTTAGCATTAGGTGACGCCTAGCGGCTAGAGACTATTGTGTTAAAAAAAGGTGGTTAGAGACTATTTACTTTTCATTGGATTTGATGTTGGATCATCGCCAACTCTTTAGTCCTATTGGGAAAAATGGCACGAAAAAGAAACATGAAAAGGAAAAACAAACTATCTAGATTTCATTAACAACTTGAAGCAAGTATAAACAAGTAATTATTGTGCATCCGAGCCTACCTATGGATGACTGTTGCGTGTCTTCTACCGGGGTGGCTTCTCCGAGACGCACGTGGTTGTGCATCGTCCTCCTTCCTAGCGTGGCTAGAACAACCTCCCGCGGATCCACGACGGTGGTCGGGTTGATCCAGATCTGGTCAGCTAGATGGTGGTGGGTGCAGACTGTACTACAATGACCTCATACGGCTCGATGATGGTGGTGGTCATCGAAATGACTTCGGAGATAGTTCATCTCTTCAGATCTTGTGGTTGACTTTGGTGATGAGATGCAAACTATGGATGAATAATTGACATGGAGGAATGGTTGTGAAGTGGCGGCGATCGCACATTGCATTTAGCTGCTAAGATAATTGAAAAGTGGTGGTGATAAGACATGTGCTACTACGATGGTGGTGCTACGTGCATCCGGTCTGAAGCTTTATGGTGAAAGCCTAGGTTTAATCCGAGTCGATTATACCCGGCAATGGTGACACCTTTTTGCGTCATTACAAGCCGGCGTGTTTCTGTGTGTGTTGGTGTTGGTTGTGTGTGTCCTAACTATACAAATGCTAGGTGTGTGCTCATAGTGTTTGTATCCTCTTGATTATCCATTTTAAGCAAATAAAATAAACCCTTTATGAAAAAGTACAATTTTCTTTGAAAGCAGGGCATGCACTACAGGAAAAAACTTTAAAGCCGTGTACCCAATACACTCAGCTTATATTGAAATAAACACGGTTTATATATAAGCCGAGTAAAACTCCCGGCTTATATGACACGGCTTACACTCCATCGGCTTATAAGGTATAAGCCGAGTGTCAGCGTAAAAACTCTCGGTTTATATATAAGCCGTGTGTTTATACGCGGCTCTCGGCTTACTAAAGTAACATGACGACAGCCCGAAGATAACGGCCACGTGTCACCGTCTCTATAAACTGAGTGCCCGCGAGCGTACACGTCTTATATATAAGCCAAGTGCCTGCTTAAGCCACACGGTTTAAATATAAACCGAGTCCCTGCTGAGCCACACGGTTTAAATATAATCCGAGTCCCTGCTGAGCCACACGGTTTATAAACATGTATAAACCGAGTGCCCACTCCTGCTGTACTCGGATTATAAGCCACACGGTTTAAATATAAACCGAGTCCCTGCTGAACCACACGGTTTATAAACATGTATAAACAGAGTTCCCACTCCTGTTGTACTCGGCTTATAAGTCCAGCCGCTGTTATAAAGCATGCCTATAAGCCGTGTGCCTAGCACCTGGAGTACACGGCTTATATAGCTCCCGTTGCCATATATGCCTATAAGCTGGGTGCCATTTCCCTGGGACACTCGGTTTATAGGCCATATGTCCAACAAGCTACATGTACAACAATATATTGATCCAGCCCAACCTGGCTTATATATCCAGCAAGCTAAATGTCCAGCAACATATAGATCCAACAAAGTATATTACAATGAAGGTTCACAACAACAATATATTACAACTTGACAACCATAACAAATTGACCATGAGTCCAAAGTCCACACAAGTACATATCCAACAAGGTTCACAACAACATGCATGCATATCCAGCAAGGTTCACAAACAAAAGCATGATTTCCAAGTTCACACCAAGCTTGAACCTCAAAGATGCAATGAGCTCCACCGTAGCATGTATGCCCACCGTCAATGGCATCCACGATGCAAACCTATAAGTTCATTACCAAACGCATGAGTTTTTAAAGTTAAGTTCTAAATGATCGATAAGGCACAAGAGTCAACAAGCACCAACATATAAGGTTCAAATTGAAGCTAAGAAGTATGAACAATATAAGCATCAACACTTGTGGGCTCTACTATCAACAATGCACAAGTTGTAAGTTGAGAAGCACAAAGACAAGACGCAAGCATCAACAATGCACAAACATAGACAACTACCTCGAGTGATCATTGTTGCAAGGAGGTCGAAGCGCCATGAGCCGTAGTGGGAGTCACTGGGCTTGCTTGGGTAGGTATGGATCCAGGTACCACGAAGTTATTTGAGCCTTGTCCCGACTGAGAACACTTCAAGCATGAGAAGGTAAGATGGTAAGATTCATGATCTTTAAGCATGATGGTAAGATGCACTATTAGAAAGTTGGAAGACTTACAAAGCTAAAAGTAGGAAGAGACGGAAGAGGAGGAAGATCTGGCAAAGTAGAACCCTACATATTAGCTCTCAACCGAGCGAACGTCTCCTGCAGGGCTGACTGTTGTTTGACCATGAATTCATGTTGTTGTAAGAGGGCTTGTTGCATTTTCATGGCTTGGTCCTGTTGAAGTTGGGCATTGGCCTGAGCCTCCTGCCGCAACCTGGTTTCTTCCTGCCGCAACCTATTTTGTTCCTCTAGGCGTGCCTACAATATGCCATCACAACAAGTTCACCATCATTGCAATGCAAAGAAGAAATCACAAGGAATATCAATAAAGCAAAATATACCTCGAATTGATGGAGCATGTCCAGCCCAGACTGTGGGCGACGCTCTATAGCATGACCTGAGCTCGAGGTGGTAGCACGGAGGTGGGCGAGTTTTGGAATGTCCTTCTTACGGATGGCACCATCACCAACATAGAATCGGCCACCCCTCTTGCCTTCTCCCGACTTGAGGGAAACCATGACGTCAATGTCCTGTGAGGCCGGATCAGAGTTGGGCCCGTTGCACTCCTTGAACTTCCCACTATATGCTTTAATCCTCGAACCAGCACCAGGGTTGACCCACCCCCCTTCAGGTTTCTTTGACGTGCGGGAAAGACATAATCCCGTGAAGCTATTGAGAGGTTCTTCTCCCTCGCCTCTCTCCCTATTCTGCAATAGAAGCAATAATATCCATAAGGGCACAAGTTCAGAAGTTCGTAAGCCGAATGATATTATTACCTTCTTCTGCACGAAAGCATGGAGGTTGAGGTTGCCTTGAAGGTGTACCGGACCACCCATCAAGGCACGCTGCTCTGAACACGCTCTATGTGTGACCCTCCACTCAGGGTTTATCCACTTGGATATGATTTGCTGATAGCAAGGAATCTTGTTGTTGCACCACGGGGGAACCGCCTGAGGTATACCAAATACATCCAACTTAGGAATGAAATTAAGTTGTTTTGATCCAAGCAGTCATAAGCAAATGGAAAGTACCTTCATGTACATCGAACGGGTGAGATGGACTCTCCGGGCTAGTTGCTTTTTGAGAAGCATGTTGCGTTCATGCGCGAAATACTTCACCACGGCATCGACGCGCCCCTCATAGTGCATGTCTTGGACTATCTTCTTGGAAATCGCCTCCATGACCTCATTAGCTTCATCCTTCATACCCTCGACACAAGTAAAGAAGTCCTACACAAGTGTATAAAGACGCATAAGATAGTTATCAATGCAATGATTTTGAATATTGGCAAAGAAATAACTATGAAAAATGACAAAGAAATTTTATCCAGAAATCGTTGACCACCCGCTCGGCAGCATTGTTGTACACCCTGTCGCGCTTGTCTTTGGTATCCGGAGTGCGTTTCCAATGCTCCCAAGACCAAGCTGGCTCCTCCTCACCATCTCCTATGGGGACCAGGCCAGGGTAATAATGCCTGCAAAGACATCCAATGATGCTACTTGGCTGGCGTGGCACCTTTTTGTCTTCTCCTACAACCAGCAAGGCCCTGCACAATTGAAAGGCAAGTAAGTTAGTATCTACAAAAATCTTGAATGTAAAGACGCAAATAATAGTCCACAGAAGCACTTACCTCACACCGACTGGTTTGAAAATGAGCCCCTTATGTGGATATGGTCGTGAAGGGAGCACAGACACCCCACACAACCATATTTTGGTCTCCTTAGGAACCGGCCATTCCATGTCCTTTGCTGATACCTCCACCTCATACTCTCCCTCCTCCAACTCCTCCTCCTCTTCCTCCTCCTCCTCTGTAATGCCCAGGATGGAGTTATACCTCCTACGTGTCGAGGCACGACTTAAAGGCATAAGTCCATCCTAGAATGATCTCAAGTTTGGTAATCTTTGCACAACTCATGTAAAAGAGGGATAGTAAACTGAAAATAGTTGGCTTACACTCGCCACGTCACAGAATTACAGTACAAGTCTCAAACATCATACATTAAGAGCACTACAACCCTCTAAGGGCAAAAGCCAAAAGTCAAAGAACCAAACTCAGATAAATAAACCACAGGCGGATCGAATCCTAGTAAGAGACTCCACTACTGATCGTCCGGGTAGCGCATGTAGTACCGACTACGCTCCTCGTCGTACTCCCAATCCAGCTCGGTGCCATCACCTGGATAGCTCACAGCTGGACCTGCATCTGGTGTGTGAAGTAACTGTGAGCCACAGAGGACTCAGCAATCCCGTTCCCGGGTAACAGAACTATTTAAGCCTTTAGGTGAGGGAAAAGGGGCTGAAGAAAGAACAAGTCTGCAGCAGCAACTAGCATCTAGCTTACGCAAGTGAGAGCGAGAAGAGAAGGCCTCGGCGAGAAGTGATCACGAAGTGATCCTAGCTACAAGCTCCACAATCATAACCCCTCCGTGTTCAACTCCCGAATCCCTATTCGGAAATTGACGATCACGGAACACACGCTGGTAGTGTATTAGTAACATTGTGTCAAGTTATCTACAACCGGAATTAACAAGCTCCCATCTGCCACATAACCGCGGGCACGGCTTTCGAATGTTCAAACCCTGC
Source organism: Secale cereale (assembly GCA_902687465.1). Lineage (NCBI taxonomy): Eukaryota > Viridiplantae > Streptophyta > Magnoliopsida > Poales > Poaceae > Secale > Secale cereale. Next base: position 202,612,152 of record LR738710.1, on the reverse strand, counting down.
AGGGGTGTTCCAACTTGACCCATTACAAGCCCACGATCCGCGGAGTCGCAACTCCAAGGTGGGAAGACCCGAGTATCCTCGGAATCCCGTGCTCAAGATATACCGAGCTAAGGTAAGGCTAATCCAGCAAATCATCCCGGCGTGTCGACACCCTGATAGTAGCCGCGCGTATCTAAGTCTCAGGACACGACCGGATGGGCGAAGCTACGGGTTTTTACCAGACCTTGAGTTTCCTCGAGGTGGCCCCGCAGGCTCCCCGTTTCGGACCAACACTCATGTGGAGCACTGGCCCGGGGTTGTTGATTAAGAAAGAGGGTTAATTACTCCCTATGCAAGTTTAGTTTGTTATTAGGCAAATAGTACCAATGTTGGGACTTGCTGGAAAAGACTTAGCACTTAGCGGTTTATCGAGGGGGTCCCATACACCCCAACCGTGTTAGGAACGCATAATAAAGGAACATAATACCGGCTTATACGGATCCTAACGGCATGAGTGGAACAAAACACCAAGCAAAAGGCTTAGCCTTCCACCCTTGCCAATATATAGATGATTTCATTTTAAAGCATTTATATAGTGTGATATAACCCAACCAAGCTTCAACATGGAGCAAGCATCTTCACTTCACCTGCAACTAGCAACGCTATAAGAAGGGCTGAGCGAAGCGTACTTAGCCAAGCAACGGTTTGCATAGGTAGGTTGGTTAAACATGGCAATTGGTTACAAGTAGGAGGCTGACAAGAAGAACATGGGCATCGAGGCAAAACTATAGATCGAGACTACTAGCAATAGGCAAAGATAGTAATGTTATCGGGGTTCGGTCATCTTGCCTGAAGAGAAGTCGTTCGGATCGTAAGAAGGGTCCTCGTGCTCAACCTCGTTGGAAACCTCGTGCTCAACTTCGTACCCGGTCTCAGCTTCCGTCTCTAAACAAAACAATTACACCAAGCACCAATCAACAAGATGCAATGCGCACTCGAAAACCATGAATGCATGATGGATGCACTAAGGATGCACATGGAGCACGTAAAATATCACTCAAGCAAAACACCTCAAAACATGATAACAAACTGATATTATTAAACTACACAGAAAATCAATCAAGTTTGATATAAGATTCGCTGAAATCGGAGTTACGGGCTAAAAGTTATGCCCGAAACAAGATTTGAGCGAAAGCTGAAAATTACAGCAACATGGCATCTTTGGAGCTCAAAATAATTAAGCTACAGCACCCAAAAAGCATGGCAAAGGACTTGAACACAAACTAGACATATAGTACAACAACTAGGTCCAAAGTGCACCCCCAACGGAGTCACGGATCAATAGCAATGATCTTGGACATATTGAACTTTGCAATAAAATTCTGGCAGCAGAATTTTATTGAAACTTTAGAGCAAAAGATAAGCATGCTACAGCCACTCAAATGGACATGTGAGGACATGGATGGAAAGACAACAATATATACTACAAGGAACAATCAAAATCCACCCCAAAACTAACATGCTTTGTCCTAGAACATCACACGAACATGGCATCGGAACGTTACAGATTTCAGACTTAGTGAAAAATCACCAAGTCCCAAAACAGCAATATCATCATGGCATACAAAAGAGCATGTTTAAGTCACCTCGAAACTAAACATGGCAAAGGGTAAGCACCTCATCAACATACACATGAAGGTGATCCCGAAACACCCAAGCATGCTTCATTGAGATGAACACAACGATTGCAACGAGCTCAACAAGATGGCATTTCATAACAAGTGAAAACACCTCATATGAACATGGCACTTTGCAACGATGATAACAAGGCAATAATAAATCTACCATGCAACCTATCACAAGCATCACGTAGTTCGTGGCAAGACGAACACGTGGACATGTCATTTGCATCATTTGGACAAACGAGCTAAAAGTTATCACATGGCAAAGGTGGCATGAAAATAACACATAACAGCAGTTTATATCATGATGCACTCTTGCCACAGCAAAACAAGTGTCTAGATGACATCTAACATGCATGACAACAACAGGTAAAACGTAGAGCACATCTCCACGAACGTCTGGACATATCACACGCGCAAAACGGAGCATCAGGCAAAAAGTTAGAGCAGGTCAAACTTACCATATCAGACAGTAAAACAGAGACTTAGATCTAGGGTTCAACCTCTGGATCTGAAAAAAAAACGGACGGGCCGGATCTGGTGACTGGGCTGGCCCGCGCGAGGAGGAACTGTGCGGTGCGGCGGCGGCCCACCGCGGAGCGGGGCGGCGGCCCGCGTGGTGCGGAGCGGAGGGAGGCCCGCCTGGCCTCGGCTGCGGCCCGCGTCCCTGGCGTGGCCCGGCTGGGGGGGAGGCGGCCCGGCGCGCTGTGCGGAGGCGGCGGGAGCGATCGGGCCTGGCCCGAGAGGCTGGCAAGGAGGCGGTGGTGTACGGGCTCGGGCCCAGTGGCGCGCGGTGGCGCGATCGCGCGCGGAGCGGCCTGCGGTGGCTGGCGAGCGACGACTCGCGAGGAAGTGGTGGACCACTTCGACGGATCTGGTGCGGCCCGCTGACGAGGCCTGGCTCGGGTCGGTCGACGCGAAGTGAAGCAGCTGGCTCGGTGCGGTCGTTCGCTGGCGTTGACCCAGGCGAGGCTGGGAGGCGGGGAAGCCTCGCAACGCCGACCTCGCCCAGATCGAGGAATTCCGGTCGGCTGGTGCTGGAAGGGTCCGATGGATCCCCTCGGGATCCGGCAGAATTTTGGATCTGAAGTAGAAAATGAAAAAAAAGAGGGGAGAGAGGAGGAAGAAGAAGGGGATGCCCAAAATAGACTAGGGGGGTCTATTATATAGCAGTTTTAGGGTTAGGAGGGAGTTTAGGGGCGCTAGGAGCCCTCCGATCGCGATCTGACGGATCCGATCGCGGGGACAGATTTAAAAGGCCTAGACGGAGATAAAAGAAAACAGCAGGGATGTTTCTGGGACGCGAAGTGAAGGCACTTCGGACCCACACGGACAACGGATGGAAAAGTCAACGGAGTCCAAACGAGACGAGATTTGAGAGGCGGGTTGCACACAACAAAACAACAACACACAAAACAACCTCGCGGCACACCGGTAACGTAAAACGCCCGAACAACAAAGTAGGCCTACGGGATGTCACGGACACGTGAGGGAGCTCCGGAACGCGAAACGGACAACGGGAAGAAACACACGGATCCGGATGCAACCCACAACACAAATGCAATGCAATGCACATGTCTACATGATATGAATGAATGCCACACACTTACACAACAAAATGACGAAAACCCGAAAGACAAAGAACCCGGAATGGAAATAGATGAAGCCGGAGATTTATTATATACCCAAAAGGGAAAGTATTACATCCGGGGCATTACAAACTCTCCTCTACTACAAAAAGATCTCGTCCCGAGATCTAGGACTGGAAAAAGGAAGGGTACTCGGAACGAAGATGATCTTCTCGTTCCCAGGTAGCTTCTCGGTCTGTGTGATGTGACCACTTGACTTTCAGAAACTTGATGGACTTGTTGCGAGTCTTGCGTTCGGTTTCTTCGAGAATGGCAACTGGATGCTCTCGGTAGGAAAGGTCTTGTTGAAGATCAATCTCCTCAAACGGAATCATGCGCTCAGGTGCCTTGAAGCATTTGCGAAGTTGAGACACATGGAAGACATCATGAACATTTGCAAAGTTGGAAGGGAGCTCGAGCTGATAGGCTAGATCGCCTCTTTTGCCAAGAATCTTGAAAGGCCCGACGTATCTAGGAGCAAGTTTTCCTTTGATACCGAATCTTTGGGTTCCTTTCATCGGAGAAACTCGGAGATAGACATGATCACCGATGTCGAAAGCCAAATCACGATGCTTTCCGTCATAGTAGCTCTTCTGACGCGACTGAGTGGCCTTGAGATTCTCACGTATGACTTTGCACATTTCTTCGGCTTCAGAGATCAAATCATTGCCAAGAAGTTGGCGTTCGCCTGTTTCAGACCAGTTGAGAGGGGTACGACACTTTCTGCCATAGAGAATTTCAAACGGTGCTTTGCCTGCACTTGCTTGAAAGCTGTTGTTGTAAGAGAACTCGGCAAATGGAAGGCAGTCTTCCCATTTCATGCCGAAGGAGATGACACAGGCTCTGAGCATGTCTTCTAGGATCTGATTCACACGCTCGACTTGACCACTAGTCTGAGGGTGAAAGGCAGTGCTGAACCTGATCTTAGTGCCCATGGCGGACTGAAAGGAGTCCCAGAACCTTGATGTGAACAAGCTGCCACGGTCTGAGGATATCACTTGAGGAATGCCATGTAGGGACACAATTCTGGAAGTGTACAGCTCTGCAAGTTGAGCTGCATTGATTGATTCTTTGACTGGAAGAAAGTGAGCGACTTTGGTAAGCTTGTCAATCACCACAAAGATAGCATCATTGCCTCGCTTGGATTTAGGAAAACCAGTGACGAAGTCCATTTCAATGTGGTCGAACTTCCACTCGGGAATAGGAAGAGGTTGGAGAAGGCCGGCTGGACGTTGATGTTCTGCTTTCACTCTTCTGCATACATCACATTCATTCACGAATTGGGCAATCTCCCTTTTCATGCGTGTCCACCAGTAAGATTGCTTGAGGTCTTGGTACATCTTGGAACTGCCAGGATGAATGGAAAGGAGAGAATCATGAGCTTCTTCCATTATGAGCTTCCTAAGATCACCTTTGGGAACAACGAGTCTGTCCTCGAAGAACAAGGTATCTCTATCATCAACACGGAAGCACTTGTATTTTGGAGTGCCCTTTGCAATCCCATGTTTCACTTTCTTCACCATGGTATCACTGAGCTGGGCCTCACGGACTTGATCTTCCAAGGTAGGAGCAATTTGGAGATTTGCCAGAAAACCCTGCGGAACAACTTGAAGGTTGAGTTTCCTGAATGCTTCACAAAGCTCAGGCTGGTACGGCTTGATAAGAAGGCTGTTGCAATATGCCTTTCTGCTCAAAGCATCTGCAATCACATTCGCCTTGCCAGGAGTGTATTCAATGCTGGGGTTGTACTCTTGGATCATCTCGACCCAACGAGTCTGGCGGAGGTTCAGGTGCGGCTGTGTGAAGATGTACTTCAAGCTCTTGTGATCGGTGAAGATGTCGACCTTTCTGTCCAACAACAGATGTCTCCACGTAATCAGAGCATGTACCACAGCTGCTAGCTCGAGATCATGTGTGGGATAGTTCTTCTCAGCTGGCTTTAGCTGACGAGAAGTGTATGCCACAATTCTCTTATCTTGCATAAGCACACCACTAAGACCTTGAAGAGAAGCGTCACAGAACACTTCATAGGGTTTGGATTCATCTGGAGGAATCAGAACTGGAGCAGAGACAAGCTTCTCTTTGAGGGTTTTGAATGCCACTTCACATTCAGGAGACCAAAAGTATTTGACATTCTTCTGAAGCAGGTTGGAAAGAGGCTTGGCAATCTTGGAGAAGTTCTCCACAAACCTTCTGCAATAGCTGGCAAGACCCAGAAAACTGCGGAGCTGCTTGACGTTCTGAGGAGCTTCCCAGTTGACAATTGCTTCAACTTTCTCGGGATTAACCGCAATACCGTCAGCTGAGATAATGTGGCCCAGGTACAAAACCTTATCGAGCCAAAACTCGCACTTGGAGAACTTGGCATAGAATTTATGCTCTCGGAGTCGATCAAGAACCAGACGCAAGTGCTTTTCGTGATCTTCTTCATTCTTGGAAAACACCAGAATATCATCCAGATACACAAGCACAAACTCGCCAGTATAGGGGTTGAAGATGTAATGCATCATCCTTGAAAAGGTAGGAGGAGCATTGGCGAGACCGAAGGACATGACGGTATACTCGTATGAACCGTAGCTCGTTCTGAAGGCAATCTTGGGAATGTCTTCCTCGCGAATGCGAATTTGATGATAGCCCATTCGGAGGTCAAGCTTAGAGAACACTTTAGCTCCTTTGAGCTGCTCAAAGAGTTCGTTGATGTTGGGGAGCGGATACTTGTTCTTAATCGTCTTCTTGTTCAATGGCCGGTAGTCAACACAGAGACGCTCCGTGCCATCTTTCTTCTTGACAAATAAGACACCACAGCCCCACGGAGATGTACTAGGCCGTATGAGACCCATACGCTCCTGTTCATCCAACTGTTTCTTCAATTCCTTCAATTCATCTGAAGAGAGCTTGTATGGACGCCAGCAAACAGGCTCAGTGCCCGGCTCGAGTTCAATGACAAACTCCACCTGATGGTGTGGAGGCATGCCTGGAAGTTCTTCTGGAAAGACGTCTTGATATTCGTTCACCACTGGAATTTGCTCTATGGCATTAATTTCACCCTTATCATTAAGAGAGAAAAGCCGAATAGTATTATCCCTGGAGGCGAAGATAATCACATCTTCATCAGAATGAGTCAATTTGACTTCCTTTTGAGCGCAATCAATGTGAGCATCATGCTGAGAAAGCCAATCCATTCCGAGAATGAGGTCGATGTCAGAATGACCAAGAACCACCGGTTTAGCCATAAAACGATAATCTCCCATGTGAATAGAAACATCCGGAGCATAGACAGTAGAAGACATACGTCTCCCTGGAGAAATAACTTCCAACCTCTGAGGCAAATTTGAAGTGGCAATATTGTGTTTGGATGCAAATGGTTGAGACATGAAAGAGCATGAAGCACCCGAATCAAATAACACTTTAGCTGGAAAAGAGTTCACTGGAAGGTTACCCAAAATGACATCAGAAGAAGCCTATGCTTGTGCTGCATTCATCAGATTGACCCTTGCAGCCTTTGGATCATGCCTGACAATAGCTGAACTCACAGGTGGAGGAGGAGGAAGACGCTTCGGATTCGGACATCTGTTGGCATAGTGACCTTTCTGAGTGCATTTGTTGCAAGTCACTTCTGAGAGAGGACGGAAATGAGAGCCACTAGACTTGGAGCCTTGAGACTGAAACTGCTTCTTCGACTGGTTGCTTGGGTTGGGTGGGTGGGAGAAACCACGACCACTAGAGTTCTTGTTGTTGGAGTTGTTGTATGGAGCTCGAATCACTGGAGGAGGAGGAAGCCAGAATTTCTGTTGTTTTGCAGCCAACTGAGACGATGAGGAAGAGTGAACAGCATCTCGAATTCTCTTCTTAGAAGCCTCCATCTTAAGCTGAGCTGCTTCTTGTTTCAAAGCCATGTTATAGAACTTATCGAATTCATCTGGCTCGAACAAAGTGAGAGCAAGCTGAAGTTCATCTTTGAGACCTCCATGGAACTGATAGATTTTACTCTTTGCATCAGGAATGTCTTGCTTTGCATAGCGAGCGAGGTTTTGGAACTTGACATTATACTGATAGACTGACATGGAGCCCTGCTTGAGGTTGCGGAATTGCTCACGCATACCCTCGATAACACTTGTAGGAATGTGGTGCGAGCGGAAATCCTTGCAGAAATTCTCCCAAGAGATCACTTGACCCGGCCTTGAGTCTTTCTACTGCTGCCACCAGTCAGCTGCTTGATCTTTCAGTTGGAAGGCTGCAAACTTCACATAGTCATCTTCTTTCACGTTACTGCACTCAAAATGCTTCTTGATATCGGTTAGCCAATCTTCAGCATCAAGAGGGTCGACACAGTAACTGAAAGCTTTAGGATTGTTGGCCAAGAACTGGTTGAGAGTAGCATGGTGCTGCTGGAAGAAGTTGCCTTGGTTCATTGGAACACCCTGATTAGCTTGATTAGCTTGCATAGCTTGCATTTGCTGCATCATCTGCATCATCAACTGAGTGTTCTGGGCAGTAGTCTGCATAATTGCTCTCCAAGCCTCAGGCGGAGGAGGAGGGGAAGGAGGACGCTCTGGAACCTCTTCACCCTCTGGGTTGGCATTCGGAACCCTTTTCGGAGCCATCCTGTAAGAGATGACCACGAATCAGCAATTGATTGACAAAAGGAATAAGCTGAATCAATGGAATGAATTGCAACAAGTCTTCACAATAATCATTCGAACAATAAGAACGAATGAAATCATCCGAACAAGAGGAACGAATGATATTCTTAGTTAATGGGTAACATCAGTCTTCACGAGAAGCCACATAGGGATCAAAAGGATAAAATAAGTAAACAACAAGGTACGGAAAGGAACAAACACAAGAGAGGAGTTTCGTTCTAACATCTTTGTGCTGAAAGCATATGAACGCGTTACGAAAAGGTTTTGCAATCCCCGGATCAGCATAGCCAAGGACCCTTTAAGATGCAACTCCTGATAGTAACATCGGTCATATAACTCCTTCACTCAATGTCGAACCCCGAACTCACTAACCTGCATTCGTTGGAAGAATGCCTACGATCTACTGGATAAAACCCACCTATAGTTTTCCGAAAGATTCCAGTTATGCAATCAGGTGTTGGGGATACACGGGAAGCACCGCGCAATCAACTCTAACCTACATCCAGGTGTATCCATCCTTCAACACATAACCAGTCTTTCTCGGAAACTGTGTACATCGGACCTTCGAAAAGCATCCACTATAACAAGCTATGGCAATACTCCCGAACTACCTCCCCAGTACTGGGTGATGTCGGGGTTATCTTGCCACTGGCCGTATAGGGGAGATTTTCGATGTAGGCCGTCTTAAGTATTTAGTACTGCCGCGATATGCTTGTTACAATGATACCCCGAAGCTCAACTCCTCGGTAACAGGAGGCATCAGGAACAATATCCTTGTCACAAGAACATCGAAACAATCCCAGAATACTCGCGGGATTCCTAAAAAAAAAATTTGTGCAAATTTTGAAGATAGGAGAGACAAGAGTAGACGTCAGGAGTCCTCACCAGAGAGAAAGGGGATGAGAAGCAAAGAAATCCTACTCTCCGATATAATATAGGACTCAAAAAGTTTTCAGTGTGTGCCTAGACTCAACCGTCAACGGTTCGATCAAACAGTGGGGGCTCCTAGGTCGGAGAAGGCTCTGAATACCAACTTGTAATGCCCAGGATGGAGTTATACCTCCTACGTGTCGAGGCACGACTTAAAGGCATAAGTCCATCCTAGAATGATCTCAAGTTTGGTAATCTTTGCACAACTCATGCAAAAGAGGGATAGTAAACTGAAAATAGTTGGCTTACACTCGCCACGTCACAGAATTACAGTACAAGTCTCAAACATCATACATTAAGAGCACTACAACCCTCTAAGGGCAAAAGCCAAAAGTCAAAGAACCAAACTCAGATAAATAAACCACAGGCGGATCGAATCCTAGTAAGAGACTCCACTACTGATCGTCCGGGTAGCGCACGTAGTACCGACTACGCTCCTCGTCATACTCCCAATCCAGCTCGGTGCCATCACCTGGATAGCTCACAGCTGGACCTGCATCTGGTGTGTGAAGTAACTGTGAGCCACAGAGGACTCAGCAATCCCGTTCCCGGGTAACAGAACTATTTAAGCCTTTAGGTGAGGGAAAAGGGGCTGAAGAAAAAACAAGTCTACAGCAGCAACTAGCATCTAGCTTACGCAAGTGAGAGCGAGAAGAGAAGGCCTCGGCAAGAAGTGATCACGAAGTGATCCTAGCTACAAGCTCCACAATCATAACCCCTCCGTGTTCAACTCCCGAATCCCTATTCGGAAATTGACGATCACGGAACACACGCTGGTAGTGTATTAGTAACATTGTGTCAAGTTATCTACAACCGGAATTAACAAGCTCCCATCTGCCACATAACCGCGGGCACGGCTTTCGAAAGTTCAAACCCTGCAGGGGTGTTCCAACTTGACCCATTACAAGCCCACGATCCGCGGAGGCGCAACTTCAAGGTGGGAAGACCCGAGTATCCTCGAAATCCCGTGCTCAAGATATACCGAGCTAAGGTAAGGCTAATCCAGCAAATCCTCCCGGCGTGTCGACACCCTGATAGTAGCAGCGCGTATCTAAGTCTCAGGACACGACCGGATGGGCGAAGCTACGGGTTTTTACCAGACCTTGAGTTTCCTCGAGGTGGCCCCGCAGGCTCCCCGTTTCGGACCAACACTCATGTGGAGCACTGGCCCGGGGTTGTTGATTAAGAAAGAGGGTTAATTACTCCCTATGCAAGTTTAGTTTGTTATTAGGCAAATAGTACCAATGTTGGGACTTGCTGGAAAAGACTTAGCACTTAGCGGTTTATCGAGGGGGTCCCATACACCCCAACCGTGTTAGGAACGCATAATCAAGGAACATAATACCGGCTTATACGGATCCTAACGGCATGAGTGGAACAAAACACCAAGCAAAAGGCTTAGCCTTCCACCCTTGCCAATATATAGATGATTTCATTTTAAAGCATTTATATAGTGTGATATAACCCAACCAAGCTTCAACATGGAGCAAGCATCTTCACTTCACCTGCAACTAGCAACGCTATAAGAAGGGCTGAGCGAAGCGTACTTAGCCAAGCAACGGTTTGCATAGGTAGGTTGGTTAAACATGGTAATTGGTTACAAGTAGGAGGCTAACAAGAAGAACATGGGCATCGAGGCAAAACTATAGATCGAGACTACTAGCAATAGGCAAAGATAGTAATGTTATCGGGGTTCGGTCATCTTGCCTGAAGAGAAGTCGTTCGGATCGTAAGAAGGGTCCTCGTGCTCAACCTCGTTGGAAACCTCGTGCTCAACTTCGTACCCGGTCTCAGCTTCCGGCTCTAAACAAAACAATCACACCAAGCACCAATCAACAAGATGCAATGCGCACTCGAAAAACATGAATGCATGATGGATGCACTAAGGATGCACATGGAGCACGTAAAATATCACTCAAGCAAAACACCTCAAAACATGATAACAAACTGATATTATTAAACTACACAGAAAATCAATCAAGTTTGATATAAGATTCGCTGAAATCGGAGTTACGGGCTAAAAGTTATGCCCGAAACAAGATTTGAGCGAAAGCTGAAAATTACAGCAACATGGCATCTTTGGAGCTCAAAATAATTAAGCTACAGCACCCAAAAAGCATGGCAAAGGACTTGAAAATAAACTAGACATATAGTACAGCAACTAGGTCCAAAGTGCACCCCCAACGGAGTCACGGATCAATAGCAATGATCTTGGACATATTGAACTTTGCAATAAAATTCTGGCAGTAGAATTTTATTGAAACTTTAGAGCAAAAGATAAGCATGCTACAGCCACTCAAATGGACATGTGAGGACATGGATGGAAAGACAACAATATATACTACAAGGAACAATCAAAATCCACCCCAAAACTAACATGCTTTGTCCTAGAACATCACACGAACATGGCATCGGAACGTTACAGATTTCAGACTTAGTGAAAAATCACTAAGTCCCAAAACAGCAATATCATCATGGCATACAAAAGAGCATGTTTAAGTCACCTCGGAACTAAACATGGCAAAGGGTAAGCACCTCATCAACATACACATGAAGGTGATCCCGAAACACCCAAGCATGCTTCATTGAGATGAACACAACGATTGCAACGGGCTCAACAAGATGGCATTTCATAACAAGTGAAAACACCTCATATGAACATGGCACTTTGCAACGATGATAACAAGGCAATAATAAATCTACCATGCAACCTATCACAAGCATCACGTAGTTCGTGGCAAGACGAACACGTGGACATGTCATTTGCATCATTTGGACAAACGAGCTAAAAGTTATCACATGGCAAAGGTGGCATGAAAATAACACATAACAGCAGTTTATATCATGATGCACTCTTGCCATAGCAAAACAAGTGTCTAGATGACATCTAACATGCATGACAACAACAGGTAAAACGTAGAGCACATCTCCACGAACGTCTGGACATATCACACGCGCAAAACGGAGCATCAGGCAAAAAGTTAGAGCAGGTCAAACTTAGCATATCAGACAGTAAAACAGAGACTTAGATCTAGGGTTCAACCTCTGGATCTGGAAAAAAAACGGACGGGCCGGATCTGGTGACTGGGCTGGCCCGCGCGAGGAGGAACTGTGCGGTGCGGCGACGGCCCACCGCGGAGCGGGGCAGCGGCCCGCGCGGTGCGGAGCGGAGGGAGGCCCGCCTGGCCTCGGCGGCGGCCCGCGTCGCTGGCGTGGCCCGGCTAGGGGGGAGGCGGCCCGGCGCGCTGTGCGAAGGCGGCGGGAGCGGTCGGGCCTGGCCCGAGAGGCTGGCAAGGAGGCGGCGGTGTACGGGCTCGGGCCCAGTGGCGCGCGGCGGCGCGATCGCGCGCGGAGCGGCCTGCGGTGGCTGGCGAGCGACGACTCGCGAGGAAGTGGTGGACCACTTCGACGGATCTGGTGCGGCCCGCTGACGAGGCCTGGCTCGGGTCGGTCGACGCGAAGCGAAGCAGCTGGCTCGGCGCGGTCGTTCGCTGGCGTTGACCCAGGCGAGGCTGGGAGGCGGGGAAGCCTCGCAGCGCCGACCTCGCCCAGATCGAGGAATTCCGGTCGGCTGGTGCTGGAAGGGTCCGATGGATCCCCTCGGGATCCGGCAGAATTTTGGATCTGAAGTAGAAAATGAAAAAAAAGAGGGGAGAGAGGAGGAAGAAGAAGGGGATGCCCAAAATAGACTAGGGGGGTCTATTATATAGCAGTTTTAGGGTTAGGAGGGAGTTTAGGGGCGCTAGGAGCCCTCCGATCGCGATCCGACGGATCCGATCGCGGGGACAGATTTAAAAGGCCTAGACGGAGATAAAACAAAACAGCAGGGATGTTTCTGGGACGCGAAGTGAAGGCACTTCGGACCCACACGGACAACGGATGGAAAAGTCAACGGAGTCCAAACGAGATGAGATTTGAGAGGCGGGTTGCACACAACAAAACAACAACACACAAAACAACCTCGCGGCACACCGGTAACGTAAAACGCCCGAACAACAAAGTAGGCCTACGGGACGTCACGGACACGTGAGGGAGCTCCCGAACGCGAAACGGACAACGGGAAGTAACACACGGATCCGGATGCAACCCACAACACAAATGCAATGCAATGCACATGTCTACATGATATGAATGAATGCCACACACTTACACAACAAAATGACAAAAACCCGAAAGACAAAGAACCCAGAATGGAAATAGATGAAGCCGGAGATTTATTATATACCCAAAAGGGAAAGTATTACATCCGGGGCATTACATCCTCCTCGTCCTCCTCCTGAGTCACACCACGTGATGACCCTTCCACATGCTGCCAATCACGACGAGACCTCGTCTGCCCCACCTCCACAACTAGCTCCTCCTCTGCATCCTCCTCTGCCCCCTCCTCTGACTCGTCCTCTGCCCCCTCCTCTGACTCGTCCTCAGAATCGGCGGAGGGGATAGGGCTAGCAACACGGGATACAGTGGTACGACCACATCGTCTACCCCGGGTACTATCCACCGTGGCTCGCTGAGTAGGTTTGGCCCTGCCCACCTGTGTGGAAGCTGCCGCACTGGTGCCCTTCTTTATGGCCCCTGTCACCTTGCCTAACCTTTTAATCACATTGTCGATGCTTGCAACTTTGTTCTTTTTGTTACCTGGCATCATTCAGTCACCTGCTATGAGAAAGAGTATTTCGATTAGTTCATGTTGAAAAGTCATAGTCCATTGTTAAAAATTAATATGCATAAGTATAGCAATTTAGAAGTCCATGTTTAAAAGTTTATATGCAAAAGTAGAGCAATTCAGAAGTCCATGTTTTAAAGTTCATATGCTATCATAAAAAAACATATGCATAAGTTAAAACTCATAGGGCAGGAACTTCTTGTGAGAAGCACATGTTCATAGTACAGAGTTGTCTTACATCTAGAAGTACATTGAATAGTTAAGACTCGGCAAAGTTTACATTCAACAGTACAAGTTCATTGTACATAAAGTTGTTACAAGTTTCAAAAGTCATAGTCCTCGTCGTTTAGATCATTAGTTGGCCCAAGAGTTTCATCATCGCTGTCACGCATGTCATCCCACCATTCCGGAGTATAGTCTGGAGGTGGACCATCTGGCTCATCTTCTTCACCTAGACGGACTCGTTCAAGTAAATTCAGGTCCATGGGATCTTCAATGATTTCATCATTGTCTGGCTCATCACCTGCTTCCATGCCCTTATCTTCGTCTTCCTCATCGTCTTCCTCCATGTCATCCTCGTCAGTGGGCAAGTGAATACTAAATTCACCTGTGAGCCCATCTTCATGATAGAACTCACCCACATATGTGTTGGGGTTTATGCGTTGGAAATCTTCATCGGTTGGAGCAGCCGGTTTATTATGCGTGGGTACATTGTACACAACATCCCAGCCCTTTAGGTACTTCACGGTTTGGCACGCATACGGTAGATAGAATACATGCTTGGCCTGGTTAGCCAAAATATAGACATCATCTCCATCATACTTGTATGCCCGCTGAATTTCGACCCACCCAATGTCTGGGTACCGCCTGGCTCTGATTGGGTCAAACCAATGGCATATGAAAACAACAGGGTTCAGCCGGTTGCCCAAACCATAATCCAGCTGGATCATTTCCTCGATTCTTCCATAGTACTAAAGTCCATCTGTCCCTGGTGTTACAACCCCGCTATTTATTGTTTTTTGACCGGGCCGACTCATGTCGTAAGAATGGGTATGGAAGCGATACCCATTCACATCATAAGCCTTTAATTTCTTGGCGGAACATGTGAAGCCCGTGGCAAAATCTTTCAAATCGGCTCTCATAGGGTCCCTTTTTGCCTACAAGTTTATAATAAGAAAAGTTTGATGTATGAGTTGGAAGTAAGACCAACTTGAAATGTCAGCAATAGAAGAAGGTTGGACAGACTGGCATACTTTTGCCGCGAACCAAGGAATGAGGCCGCCATTTCCTTTACCGCCTTTCTTAAAGATACGTCCCGTCTCCTCCTCGGTAGGGGGCCTTTCTAGGTTCCAACTTTCAAGTGTGAATTCGCTATAACAATGAGAAAGAAATGAAGTCAGACATAAACTTAGTTTTGATTATTTGCGAAAAATATAGGAAGCACTTACTCAATGTACGGTTGTACTTCTGGCATGTTTGTCAACACATACGACATAATAGTTGTCCACTCTGGATGTTTAATGTGCCTGGGCCTTCTGTCACTTGCTCCGCCACCTACCCCTGCGAAGATGCTAAGTGGGGGTAGATCGGTTGGGGTGATGACATTGTAACGAAGGACTAGATTATGCTGAGTGGGAATATTGGCATCATAGTACTTTGTCGTGTTGTTTGAAACCTCCTCGTTGAGATAGGCCTCGACTATCGATGCTTCAGTACGACATTTATTCTTGCATTTGGCACGAAGATTCTTGTTTTCTCTCTCAGGTGCATACATCCAACGATACTGCACATGCCCCCCCAATCGTGCATCAGACGGAAGATGCAAGATCATATGTTGCATCGGATTAAAGAAGCTTGGTGGAAAGATCCTCTCTAGCTTGCACAATAACTCTAGGAGAGGGAGGTGGCGAGGTGTGGATCTGCAGCGCGGGGGCGGGTGGCGGCGCAGCCGGCGGCGTGGGGGCTGGTGGCGCAGCCGGCGGCGCGGGGGCGGACAGAGATTTGGGGGAAGACAGGGGCGGCGGGGGAGAGAGGCAGGGGCGCGGGGGCGGGCAGAGAATTGGGGGAAGACAGAGGCAGGGGGCAGCGGGGGATAGAGGCAGGGGCGCGCGGGGGATTTGGGCCGAGCTCCTTCGCGGGCTATTTTTGATAATTCCCGCGCGTACCAAAAGAGTAAGTCGAGTGTCAAACAAAAATACACGGTTTATAAAAAATATATTTTATTTCAATAATAAAAGTTTATTATTTTATTTCAATAATAAAAGTTTATTATTTTAATAATAAGAAAAATACACGGTCTATAATTTATGCATTTTATTTTTATTGTCTTTGTATTATACTTATTTTATTTTCATCTTATATATTCTATTTTTTGTATTTCTATTTCATTGTTTTTATAAATGAAACGCTCTCCCCTTATTTCATTATTTCCACTATTCGATATATTGGCCGATATTCTGATAAACTGACTGATTTATCGCTTGGATGTCTCCCCGATAAGATAAATCGGCTCATATACCGATAAACTGGCCGATTTACCCATTATGTCGGGTCGACCGATAAGTTCCCGAAAACGATATCCCCCAAATTGATTAATTCATACGTGGCCCCTGTAGGGTGTGGTAAAAGTTTGGGCACATTTCGAATAGGCGTCCCATAAGGCTTCTTGTAAACTACACCATCTCCGAGGTAGTCTCTGGGTATCGAGAGGAAACATGTCGGGTTTGTGAAGGAAGTGCCGGTCATGTTGCTCCGCTGGCCTGGAAACATCTTGTTCTCTCAAAGCAGTCCATCAAATGACACATGTCAGGCCCACGCATTTTTCAGATCCATCGGCAATATTTGAGACATTTATTGCATTGTTAGGGTTTCAGCGCCGGAAATTGCAGATCTGCATGGCGCCACATGAAATCATGCCCATAAGCAGCATGGAAAATACTATGTGATGTATTTGCGATATGCGTAGGCCTTGTGCAGACGAGAGAGGGGCAGGCCCTGCCACCGGGGGGGCGAAATTACCTCGATGGCATGCCTGATCCAACTGTCTAAATCCTCGGAAAAAACATACGATGCCAACAATCCTTGGGAGCTGGCACGGTGTCATCACATGGCACCTGTAGGGTGTGGTAAAAAATTGGGCGCATTTCGAATAGGCCTCCCGTGAGGCTACTTGTAAATTACACCATCTTCGTGGTGGTCTCTGGGTACCGAGAGGGAACATGTCGAGTTTGTGAAGGAAATGCGGTTCATGTTGCTCCGTTGGCCTCGAAACTTCTCGTGCTCTCAAAGGGGGGCATCAAATGACACATGTCGGGCCCCCGCATTTTTCAGATCCATCGGCAATATTTGAGACATTTATTGCATTGTTAGGGTTTCGACGCCGGAAATTGCAGATCTGCATGGCGCCAAATGAAATCATGCCCAGAAGCAGCATGGAAAACACTATGTGATGTATTTGTGATATGCGTAGGCCTTGTGCAGACGAGAGAGGTAGGCCTCCCCTCATGCTGCTTGTAAACTACACCATCTCCGTGGTGGTCTCTGGGTACCGAGAGGGAACATGTCGGGTTTGTGAAGGAAGTGTGGTTCATGTTGCTCCATTGGCCTCGGAACTTCTTGTGCTATCAAAGGGGGAAAATCCTAGGGTTTCTACGCCGGAGATTGAAGATCTGCAAGGCCGTACATGAAATTATGCCTAGAAGTGGCATGGAAAATCCTATGTGATGTCTTTGCGACATGGGTAGGCCTTGTGCAGACAAGGAAGAGCAGGCCCAGCCATCTGCTTACTTCGCGTTGCCGAGTGCCCATGTTTTGGCTCTCGACGAAGAGCCAAGCTCTCGGAGTAGAGTGAATTTTCAGTAGCGACTTTTGCACGTGATCATAATATACCTACGCTAGGGGGTCGGAAGATTACAAGGCGATCAAAAATATTAAGTGGCGTTAATTTGAGAGTTTCGGAAATAAGACCCATAAAACTTATCGGAAGAAAAATAGTCAGAAAAAAAATTAAGTAGTAAAGATAAATGCAATGGAAATCATTTTAAATCAATTTCACATAAATGTCGGTCGCAAAAATATAAGCCCGCTTCTTTCATTGGGCACAAGGATTATATACCTCATAAGTCGAGTGCTATAACAGGGTTCTCGGCTTATATGGGCTGTAAGTGCTGTAGTAGGTCACACGGCTTATGTACCTTGTAAGCCGAGTGCTATCGCAGAGCACACGGCTTATGTACCGTATAAGCCGAGTGCTATCGCAGTGCACCCGGCTTATAGGCTGCTCCGTGACGGCGCCGTCAGTCGGCTCCATTGCAGACACGTGGCAGTTGTATTTGCCAGTACGGACTATAAGCCGGGTGCCTTTTTCTGTAGATACCGTGTGCTTCATATAAGCTGAGAGCCTTTTTTCAACACTCGGCCTATATATGGACATAAGCCGAGTACTTAGTATTTGCCGGGTATTTTTCTACACGGACTCGGGTTAGACTAACCATAAGCCGAGTACCCGAAATATTGCTCTCGGCTTATATGCTAGCACACGGGAAATCAGAATTTTCCGGTAGTGATGCGATCTCAGAACAGATAAGCATCCTTTGAGATGAATTACACATTCCTGGAAATCATTGTGGCCATTGTATAAGTGTTTTGAGTATTTGACTCCCTTGAGGCTGCCGTTGGCAGCTGAGTATTTTTATAATTTTTGTAAAATACCACTGTTTTTTAAAACCATAGTAATTTCAGTACTGTGATATTTTTTGCTCTATTTTGAAAAGAGAACCCTAGACCAAAATGAGAAAAGTGTTCTTTTTAGAAACTGAAGTATTCATTTAGCCAGGCATCGGAATAATGAAGATTTGTATTATCATGATTTTAAACTATTGTCTCCCGCAGAAATATACTCTAGATTTTAAATTATTGCTCTGGCAAATTAGTCCTGAGAGTTGCAATGAAAAATAATAATAGTCCTGAGAGGTGCGGAAATGCATTTTGAGACAAATTACACAGCTCAACAATAGATAAAAACTTCGTAAAGCAATGCCAACGATTTGGCCATTCACATTTCGTAGTATACACAGCTCAACGTTTTTAGAAAATGCCATTTCCTAGATGAGCACATGTAGTCCTCTAAACTATAGTTGACTGTATCTTCCTCTAAATTTTGAGGGATCGGTTAAAAATGTCCTTAGTGCTATGGAGAAAAAGGGCACGAAAAAACAGTAGGTGGAACGCCAAAAGAAAAATAGATTTTATTAACAGCTTGAAGCACGTATCAACAAGTAATTGAAGATTTCACTAGATCCCTTATTATGAACATACAAAAAAAAATCAACGATAAATGATACATAGTACAATTTTCATAATTACGATGAAAGCGGCTTACGCAATCTCAGAACAGATGAGCATCCTTTGAAAAGAATTACACATTCTTGGAAATCATTGGTCATTGTGTAAGTGTTTGTGAGTACTTTTTTCTTTTGCGAAATAAGTGTTTGTGAGTATTTGAGTCCCTTCCGGCCGCCATTGGCAGCTGAGTATTTTTTAGTTTATGTGAAATAATCTCTTTTTTAGAAACTTAAAATTTTGATTTGTTTGGCATCAACAAATACCATGGTTTTAAAAACCGTAGTAGTTTCAGTACTGTGGTATTTTCGTAGTATTATGGAAAGAGGCCCTGACCTCTTTTTGCTAGACCAAAATGAGAAAAGTGATGTTCTTAGAAACTGAAGTATTCAATTTAGCCAGCCATAGGAATAATCAAGTTTTCTATTTTAAATTACCGTCTCCCAAGATAGATTATAAATTATTGTGCTGCAAATTAATCCCGAGAGTTTAAGACAAATTACACAGTTCATCGGTAGATAAAAATTTCATAAAGCAATGCCAATGATTTGGTCATTCACATTTCGTAGTAGGAGTCCTACTAATGAATTTCCACGATCTCAACTCTCAAGACACCTCAGCTCCCCAAGTCCGACGGTGATACGTACGGGTCGTTGAAGAAGACGGTCTGCACCACCTTGTCCATCTCTCGGCGAGCCTCCTTCCTCTGCTTCTTGTTCTGCTCCCGCCTAGCTTGGGCTTGGCGCGCCTCGGCAAGGGCCGCGCGCAGAGGATCCTGCGGGGCAGATGGATCCTGAGTATTCGTCCCTGATGGCTGGTGGTGAGCAAGCGGAGGGATGATTGACGTTGCAGTCGCTGCGGAGTGCGGACTCCTGCTGCTTCTTGATCATGCGGCGCTTCTTGCTCATCCCTTTGTCTATCTCCGGGCGGGCCTCCTCTCTCTTCCGCTTGGTCTCTCCCAACGAAAAAAATAGCGCGCTATCTAAAATAGCGAGGCCCTTCTCCAAATGCTATACAAGTTATTGCGTGCTATTAGCGTGCTATATTCAAAATAGCGTTTTGAAAAAAATGCCAAATATATCATAGAAATTAAGGATTTCAACGTCTAAAATTTTGTCTATGAGCTATACATGAATACCGCTGGTGTACACATTATGACATTAGATGCACTTAAGAGAATTCTTCTTGTTTTCGTCCAGAAAGATGCAATATTTTCATCCTAGATGAGCCGATTGTTGCGTTGCATTGGGCCGATGTCCGATGGGCTGCTATGGGCTGAGTGTCGTCCATGTTTCTGTCGCTTCACGCTAAAAACGCTAAAACGTTTTTGCGTTTAGCACCGTTATAGCACGCTATAACGTGAATAGCGGCATAGCGTGTAAAATGGGTAAAATATAACGTGACACCCTCAAATATGCTATAGCGAAGTTTAAACGCCGAAATAGCGCGCTATTTGTTTCGTTGGTCTCTCCCCTTGGCAGTTCGCCCTCCTCCAAACTCTCCGTGTCCTCCTGCAGCGGCCGGCCGTCCAGTGAAACATCACGTGGTCTTGCCGCCTTGCCGGAAAGCTGTTGTTCCGCTTGGGGTTTGCAAGGATCCGAGCTGCTTGTTCTCTTGCTGGTATCCTGCTCGCCCTCGCGCTCCTGGATCATGGCCGTGCCGCCGGCCGCCTGAACCTCATTGCCCGTCGCCGATCTCGTACTGCCGAAGAAAATGCGCGAGGACGAAGACTGACCTGTCCGGCCATTGGCGACACTGTCCATCTTTATCGCCATATCGGGGGACACGCGACGGGGGTCGTCGTGCCGTCGGCGCCTTGATCGGCGGTGCTTGACACTATTCCTCTTCTTCGTCGAGCGCGGGGACA
The DNA here is from genome assembly GCA_902687465.1 of Secale cereale. Classification (NCBI taxonomy): domain Eukaryota; kingdom Viridiplantae; phylum Streptophyta; class Magnoliopsida; order Poales; family Poaceae; genus Secale; species Secale cereale. The sequence goes on along the minus strand of LR738710.1, from coordinate 202,591,417 downwards.
CCACCCTTGCATCATCACGTCCGCGGCGCTGGACGTCTAGCGAACGTGGTGGCTCCGGCTCCTCGTGGCCGCGGTGCCTCGGCTTGGTGCCATTGGCGCCGCCGTCCTCCATCGCGACGCAGGCAGGATTGATGCGCACGCTGGTGGAGTACGACGGCTGCGGGAGGATCGGGCGCTGCGCTTGGTCTGGGCGAAGTGGGCGAGGCGGTAGTGGTAGAGCACCGAGGCGGCAAATGCTTGTGCTTAGGTTTTGAAGGAAATGGGGGGCCTGGGACTGCAGTGTAAGTAAACGCGGATTCAGATGTGTGGCTGTTTCTTCTTTGGTCGAGTTTGGTTTTGGAAAGAAAAACTTAGCAAAAGTTCCGTTTTTAGATGTAAACGTGCTGCCTATTTTTGACGATGAAAGTGGCGCATTTTTTTTCTTAATTTTTTTAGATATGTTTTGATCTATTCTATTCATCTTCAATCATGACAGTACAACGAACATCAGAAATATAAAAATTATATCCAGATCCGTAGACCACCTAGCGACAACTACAAGCACTGAAGCGAGCCGAAGGCGCGCAGCCGTTATCGCCCCTTGATCGTCGGAGTTGGGCACAACCTGTTGTAGTAGACAGTCGGGAAGTCGTCGTGCTAAGGTCTCATAGGACCAACGCACTAGACCAATAACCGTCACTGATAAAAAATAGTGTAGATCAGAAGGACCCAATCCGAAGAAACACGAATGTAGACGAACAACAAAGAGATCCGAGCAAATCCATCAAAGATAGATCCGCCGGAGACACACCGCCACACACCCTCCAATGATTCTAGACGCATCGCCGGAACGGGGGCTAGACGGGGATACTTTTATTTCATCTTCAGGAGCCGCCACCGTCTCGCCTTTCTGAGCAGAACACAGACCCGCCACGCCCCATGGCCGGCCACCGGAGAGGAGGCGGACCTGCAGCTCCGCCGGCGAGAGGCAGGACCCTGGTTCATTCTTTTTTCTTAATTGAGCGTCCTAATACAACTTCTCCAACTATCTGAGGACCTAGATAAAAAGTGAAATTACAACTTGAAACTTAAACAAATTAAAAGACCCAGACAAAAGTTGTTAGTTGCAATGGAGTCCTTCTTCATCACTGAGCTTCGGCAGCGTATCGACCACAACGTTGCCTCGTCAGGAAGATACCACTTGGAATGATGCAATCATCATAATAACACCACCGGAACAAGACAGAGGTAGCTAACATAAACACCGAACCAAAGATAAGTTGCCTCTCATCAGGCACATAGACTGGGAACTTAAAGAGCATCAATTGTGGTTGAACGCTTGAACCAGATGATTGTTATTTCATGCATGCACCTGATCAGGACTTGTGCGCTCGACTCCTGTAAACGTCAGATGTTGAAATCAGGCGCAACATATTACAGACATGGTATCGAGTTCGAATTTTCAGCTCCCCGACACCTTGGAGCCCATTAAATTCGAAAAAGGATATTTCAAAGTTTGATTTAAAAAAAACCGATGAAAACATATGCATGGTCGCTACACACAGACCTGTAATTTTCGTTCAAAAATATTGTGATATGCCAGCTACACACACACACACAAATAATCTGAACCCAACAAAACAAATGGGGCCATTTTTGTATATGTATTTTTCTTTTTTGTGTATGCAATGTATGAAAATATATTCTTAAATTTGCACATACGTGGTATACATATATTGCTGTATTCATATATCTTTGTCCATTTTTTTGTGATGTACAAATACGGTATTTGAATACCAGCCTCCCTTAGCTCTCATCCTCCACTAGGCGTTTCCCCTTTGTATTCTTTTTGTACCTTCTACAGGCACATATCATGCATACTTGTGACTGAATCATGTCAGTTAAGCTAAGTAGAAAATAACTACCTAAACATATATGTTCGATGAGTTTATTTATTTATTTATTATTCTTGAAGGACTCACATAATTTTCTTTTAATCTTTGGATGAGTTTTAGATGCATGTCATTTTTACTAAGTACTCCTACCCACCCACATGCAATAATACTTGGCTTATTATCATATGCACACATCACTTATGGATCCTCGCCAACTCTTTAGTCCTATTGAGAAAAAGGGCACGGAAAAGAAGCATGAAAAGGAAAAAAAAAACTATCTAGATTTCATTAACAGCTTGAAGCACGTATATACAAGTAATTACTGGGCATCCGAGCCTACCTATGAATGACTGTTGCTTGTATTTTTGCAAGGGCGGCTTCTTCCTTCCCAGCGTGTCTACAACGACCTCCCGTGGATCCACGACGGTGGTCGGGGTGATCCAGATCTGGTCAACCGGATGATGGTGGCTGCAGAATGTACTACAATGATCTCTAACTGCTCGATGACGGCGGTGGTCAACGAAATGTCTTCGGAGATGGTTCATCTCTTTAGATCTTGTGGTTGACTTTGGTGATGAGATGCAAACTATGGATGAATAATTGACATGGAGGAATGGTTGTGCAGCGACGGCGGTCGCACATCGCATGTAGCTGCTGAGATAAAAGTGGTGGTGACAAGGCACGTGTGACTTCGATGTGAAGGAAATATGCCCTAGAGGCAATAATAAAGTTGTTATTTATATTTCCTTGTATATCATGATAAATGTCTTTTATTCATGCTAGAATTGTATTAACCGGAAACTTGATACATGTGTGAATACATAGACAAAACAGAGTGTCCCTAGTATGCCTCTACTAGACTAGCTCGTTAATCAAAGATGGTTATGTTTCCTAATCATAGACATATGTTGTCATTTGATCAACGAGATCACATCATTAGGGGAATGATGTGATAGACAAGACCCATCCGTTAGCTTAGCACTATGATCGTTTAGTTTTACTGCTATTGCTTTCTTCATGACTTATACATGTTCCTCTGACTATGAGATTATGCAACTCCTGAATACGGGAGGAACACCTTGTGTGCTATCAAACGTCACAACGTAAATGGTTGATTATAAAGATGCTCTACAGGTGTCTCCGAAGATGTTTGTCGTGTTGGCATAGATCGACAATAGGATTTGTCACTCCGAGTGTCGGAGAGGTATCTCTGGGCCCTCTCGGTAATACACATCATAATAAGCCATGCAAGCAAATGACTGTATTTACAAGAAAGTTAGTCGGAGCTCTGTAGCATTTCTGATATTATATGTAGATGACATATTGTTGATTGGAAATGGTATAGAATTTCTGGATGGCATAAAAGGATACTTAAATAAGAATTTTTCAATGAAAGACCTCGATGAAGCTGCTTATATATTGGGTATCAAGATCTATAGAGATAGATAAAGATGCTTAATTGGATTTTCACAAAGCACATACCTTGATAAAATTTTGAAGAAGTTCAAAATGGATCAGTCAAATAAAGGGCTCTTGCCTGTGTTACAAGGTGTGAAGTTGAGTAAGACTCAATGCCCGACCACTGCAGAAGATAGAGAGAAAATGAAAGTCATTCCCTATGCCTCAGCCATAGGATCTATCATGCATGCAATGCTGTGTACCAGACCTGATGTGTGCCTTCCTATAAGTTTAGCAGGGAGGTACTAAAGTAATCCAGGAGTGGATCACTAGACAGCGGTCAAAAACATCCTGAAGTACCTGAAAAGGACAAAGGATATGTTTCTCATTTATGGAGGTGACAAAGAGCTCGTCGTAAACGGTTACGTCGATTCAAGCTTTGACACTGATCCGGATGACTCTAAGTCACAAATCGGATGTGTATTTTTGTTGAACAGTGGAGCAGTCAGTTGGTGCAGTTCCAAGCAGAGCGTCGTGGCGGGATCTACGTGTGAAGCAGAGTACATAGCTGCTTCGGAAGCAACAAATGAAGGAGTGTTTGGATGAAGGAGTTCATATCCGATCTAGGTGTATTACCTAGTGCATCAGGTCCAACTAAAATCTTTGTGACAACACTGGAGCAATATCCTTGGGAAGGGAATCCGGGTTTCACAAGAGAACCAAGCACATCAAAAGATGCTCCAACTCCATCCGCGATCAAGTCAAGGAGGGAGACATAGAAATTTGCAAGATACATATGGATCTGAATGCTGCAGACTCGTTGACTAAGCCTCTTCCACGAGCAAAACATAATCAGCACCAAGACTCCATGGGTGTTAGAATCATTACGATGTAATCTAGATTATTGACTCTAGTGCAAGTGGGAGACTGAATGAAATATGCCCTAGAGGCAATAATAAAGTTGTTATTTATATTTCCTTGTATATCATGATAACTGTCTTTTATTCATGCTAGAATTGTATTAACCGGAAAATTGATACATGTGTGAATACATATACAAAACAAAGTGTCCCTACTATGCCTCTACTAGACTAGCTCGTTAATCAAAGATGGTTATGTTTCCTAACCATAGACATGTATTGTCATTTGATCAACGAGATCACATCATTAGGAGAATGATGTGATGGACAAGACCCATCCGTTAGCTTAGCACTATGATCGTTTAGTTTTACTGCTATTGCTTTCTTCATGACTTATACATGTTCCTCTGACTATGAGATTTTGCAACTCCCGAATACCTGAGGAACACCTTGTGTGCTATCAAACGTCACAACGTAAATGGGTGATTATAAATATGCTCTACAGGTGTCTCCAAAGATGTTTGTGGTGTTGGCATAGATCGAGAATAGGATTCATCACTCCGAGTGTCGGAGAGGTATCTCTGGGCCCTCTCGGTAATACACATCATAATAAGACTTGCAAGAAAATGACTATTGAGTTAGTCACGATATGATTTATTATGGAATGAGTAAAGAGACTTACCGGTAACGAGATGGAACTAGGTATGATGATACCGACGATCGAATCTCGGGCAAGTAACATACCGATGACAAAGGGAACATCGTATGTTGTTATGCGGTTTGACCGATAAAGATCTTCGTAGAATATGTAGGAGCCAATATGAGCATCCAGGTTGCGCTATTGGTTATTGACCGGAGATATGTCTCGGTTATATCTACATAGTTCTCGAACCCGTAGGGTCCGCACGCTTAACGTTCGATGACGATTAGTATTATGAGTTTATGTGTTTTGATGTACCGAAGGTTGTTCGGAGTCTCGGATGTCATCACGGACAATGACGAGGAGTCTCAAAATGGTCGAGAGATGAAGATTGATATATTGGAAGGTTATGTTTGGACACCGGAAAAGTTTCAGATGAGTTCGGGCATTTTCCGGAGTACTGGGAGGTTACCGGAACCCCCAGCGAGTTAATGAGCCTTAATGTGCCATGGTGGGAGAGAGGAGGAGGCAGCCAAGTGGGAGGCGCGCGCCCCCAAGCCGAATCCGAATTGGGGGGGAGGGGCTTTCCTTCTCTCCTTCTCCCTCTTCGTTCTTCTCCTACTCCAACTAGGGAAGGGGGGAAACCTACTCCAACTAGGAGTAGGAATCCCCCTTGGGGCGTGCCATAGACGAGGGCCGGCCCTCCCCTCCTCCACTCCTTTATATACGGGGTAGGGGGCACCCCATAGACACACAAGTTGATTGTTTAGCCGTGTGTGGTTCCCCCTCCACAGATTTTTACCTCGGTCATATTGCCGGAGTGCTTAGACAAAGCCCTGCGTCGGTAACTTCATCAACACCGTCACCACGCCATCGTGCTGACGAAACTCTCCCTTGGCCAACTAGATCAAGAGTTTCAGGGACGTCACCGAGCTGAACGTGTGTAGATTGCGGAGGTGACATGCGTTCGGTGCTTGATCGGTTGGATCGCGAAGACGTTCGACTACATCAACTACGTTACTAAACGCTTCCGCTTTCGGTCTACGAGGTTACGTTGACACACTCTCCCCGCCGTTGCTATACTTCTCCTAGATAGATCTTGCGTGATCGTAGGATATTTTTTTTGAAATACCATGTTCCCCAACACGATGGTGGTACTATGTGCACCCGGTTTCAAGCTTCGGGGTGAAAGCCTAGGTTTACTGAGTTGATTTTACATGGCAATGGCGACACCTTTTTGCATCGTTATAAGCCGGCGTGTTTGTGTGTGTGTGTGTATTGGTGTTGGTTGTGTGCATCCTAACTATACCGAGGTCGGGTGTGTGCTCATAGTGTATCCACTTGATTATCAATTTTAAGCAAATAACATACACCTAAGTACAATTTTCATAATTGGATGGAAGCGGGGCATGCAATCTCAGAACAGATAAGCATCCTTTGAGAAGAATTGCACATTCTTGTAATCATTTTTTTCGAAAAGGAGGAATACCTCTGGCCTCTGCATCTGGACGATGCATACAGCAATTTTATTAATTATTAACACAAGACCTTACAAAGTCATACAACAGTAAGACGAAAGCCACCATCTAAGCAACATCTGTCGCTACTTCTATCCAGTTGATGAAGGGGTGCTGATAGTCTAGGCCTAATACCAAATAGGCCTCCCGATGTCAGAACCCCGATCCTAAGTCACACCGATCTAGCTGTAACATGTCATATTGCTTTGCGGCCTCGCGCACGGTATCCCCACGGGTGCCACCTTACCTGGCCCGGGACCGTTTGCGGATTTTGGCACACGTATATGACAGTGTCGCTAGCATCCATATGACAGAGAACCCGGGCCGACATGGCTAGTTATAAACCAAAAGTGGCACTAAATTACAGAGACAGGCATCCATGACCCAGCAACGAACGTGTCGGTCATCAACGTATGAACCCAAGTCGTAGCAAGCTACATGGACTTAAGGGAACAACGCGTGACATTTCCCCTAAGGGACAGACACAGGAACGAAGAAGGACACATGCCGGCCAGCCTACGTGTTTCGAGCAGTAGCAAGCTACCAAGGCTCATTGGAAGCACTAGGAGGCATTTCCCTGTAAGATAGGCTACCAAAGGAAAACAACTAGGTGTCGGATCCCACACATACCAAGCATTTCAATCATACACACAATATGCTCAATATGTGCAAATACAACATTACATCACAACAGAACTCTATGACTCAAAGTACTTTATTTAAGAGGCTCCAAGAGCCATACATAACATATCCATACAGGTAGGGCTCACATGACCCAACACTCAAGTCATACAGTCATACAAGCACAAGCGGAAGCTAATATGTCTGAGTACAGACAACTTGGAAAATAAAACAGGCTTGGTGTAGCCTGACTATCTACAAGGCCCTTCACAAGCTCCAGATCTCCGTCTGGGTAGCAAGCTACTCGTCGACGTCAACGTCTATGTAGAACCCATCAGAAGGGGCAGGGTTCTCCTCTGCAACAGTTATTAAGCAAACATGAGTACAAAGGTACTCAGCAAGTCTTACAACAGAACCTATCATACATGCAACATTATCAACAGGGGGTAGTGGAGCTCATAGCAGAAAGCCAGCTTTGACTCTTGGCTAACCTATACTACAACTCTCAACAGATTGCAAGATATTACTACGTACACGAGTCCTCTACTCACCACAACAATACACCACCGAGGATCCTCTTCCGTCATCCTACGGAAGGGCCATCCACGGCACTCACACTTGTCTTGAGGCTTTTAGTAGTATCCATCAACTTGTCTATGAACTGTAAGAGTAACCAAGTAGTCCATACCGCGAACAACGGCTATTCGAATAGATTGATAACCCTGCAGGGGTGTACTTCTTCACACACGCTTCCACCACTTATCGTCGTTTACTCGACATGTACTCGGCAACCTTCAAGCGGAAGCCCAGCGAGGGTGTCGGCCACGACCTGACTAACTACACAAGTCTCTCGTCCAGGTTTATCGCCTATTTGGGTTCCATCCGTGGGGAGATCCGGCCGGGGTGTCGCTCACGGCCCCAAACGATGTGTACAGGGTTCCCGAGTCACCAAACGGGCAACCGGTACACCGTGCCACGTATCTGTCGCATCACATCCCACCCCGAGGGTCAGCACTGTGCACGACCACTAGTATACTACAAACACCAGAAACTAGTTGCAACTACAGGACAGAGATCGAGGGTAATTAATAAGCCGAGAGGGTCCATTGGTTTCGGGCCCAATGCATGGTAGTAGCTGGAACTTGAACCACACATACAGATCTCGCGTCCTATGGACGGTTCCAATGAAACAACCCACCACGTACTCCTACATTGCCTTTCATCGATACCTTTACCAAACATGTTCCACACTTCCTTCTCTTTACGGTATGATCATTTCACTCTGATCCATCACCCAGATGAAGCAGACCTGACGCAACTCTAAGCATAGCAGGCAACATAAAAAAATAGCATGGTGGATCACACATCACATGGCTCAATCAACTCCTACACATGCTAGTGGGTTTCAACTATTTACGGTGGCAATGACAGGTCATGCAAAGGAATAGGGTTCAACTACCGCAGCAAGTAGCAGTTCACACGCTGTTGCCTTAATGCAGTAAAAGAGAGCAGGTGCGAGAAGATGGGTTTGTATCGGAATGATCAATGATTGCTTGCCTGACAGAGTGGTTGTCGGGTACTGCTCTTCAGCTGGATACGCAGAAGTATCCTCGGAAGCAGGACCTAACACGGAGAATATCGGCGATACAATCAATAAGCAAACAAATGCAACAATATGATGCATGCTCATGATATGGCAAGATGCATGTGTTTTGGGCTAATGCAACTATAACCAGAAGGGTTTGAGCCCATTTGAATCAAAGATTCAAATTGAAACTCAAACTATTATTTATTTAGGTGCATTATCATGTTTTAGAGTATACAACAAGGTTAACTTGCTCAAACATGCATGAAACCAGTGCCATTGGAAAGATTGGATTTTTTGATCAATTTTCATATATAAATCTTTTCCATCTGAGCTATTGTTGAATTTATATGATTTTTTGAAGTTTAAAGCATTTTCTGGAATTTCCTGAATTGTTTTTAAATCAAATAAGCCCAGAAAATCCTTTACTGCGTCAGCATGACATCATGCTGACATCAGCCAGTCAACAGGGCGTCCAGGTCAAACCTGACCAGTGGGTCCTACTGGTCAGTCTCTCAGGACTAACTAAAAAAAGATTAACACTAAACTAAAAGTTAACAGGGGCTGGGCCCACATGTCAGTGGCTCACTAAACTAATGACAGCAATTAGTACTTAATTAAAAACCTAAACTGAAATTGGTCAACGGCCGACCCCACATGTCAGTGACACAGGGGGGTCAAACCCTTGGTCAAACGGGGCTAACTCGCCGGCGTTTAGCCGCCGGCGAGGCCAAACACGGCGGTGAGGTGCGGAATTTGTGCTCCGGCTGCCAAAACAACGGCGGAGCACGCCTACGGGTAGCTGGGAGTGAGCCGCGTCGAGTGGTGGTGGTGGCTGGCCTCGGGGTCGCCGAAAACGATGCCGGCGACGAGTCCAGCGGCTGCCGGAGTTCGGGCGAGGTCGAACTCGTCGGTGCGGTGCTCGTAGAGGTGCATGGAGTGATCCTACATCACCCACACATGACGGTGAAGCTGGTGGGCACGGTGGCCGGGCCGTAAGATGGCCGGAGCCTCGTCGGCGACGAGCTCCGCGGCGGCGCGTGCAGGTGAGCCTTGTGCGGTGTGTTCTGTGCAGGGGAGAACTAACGGAGAGGTGGAGGACGGAGCTGAGCGGGGCAGCGATGGGGATCTCTGCGGCCGGAGTTGGGGAAGACGGGGTCGGGGGCGACTCCAGAGCGGGCGAGCGTACGGGGCTCAGCCTGCTCGACGTAATCGATGACGACTGAGCGGACGGACACGGTGACGGAGCTCAGGGACGGCGGTGGACGCGGCTAATACTACGGCACGAGCGCGGTGGCGTCGGCCATGGTGCGGGGAAGGCGAGGGAGAAGAGCTGGGGAGGAGTGGGAGTGTCAGTGAGCTCGGGGGGGGGGGAGTGGGAGGTCGATCCCGCCCACCAGAACGACGAGGGGAGGAAGCAGGGCGGCGGGCAGCTGCGTGGCGCGCGCTGCGGCCGCCGTCGAGCACCTGCCTGCCTGCCTGGCCGAGCCAAGCAGCTCGCTGGAGCGGTGGCTGGGCTGGGCTGGCAGGTGGGCCTGTTAGGCGCCGGGTAAGCTTCTCTCTCTCCTCTCTCTTTTCTATTTCTTTCCGTTTCATTTCTTTTGCAACTTTGTTGAATTAATAAAAATGCCAGGACATTTTTATAGCTCATAAAACTACTCATGCCCACCGTATATAATATGAACAACATGGAACATTTTAGTTTATGAATATTTGGGCACACAAAATATTTTATAGTATTTAAAAGCCCAAATGCAAATACCATATGAATTAATCCAATGACCTTGGATGTCCTAGAAAATTGTGCACCATTTTTGGCAGAGGTTTAAGACCAAGGCAGAAATGATGGACATTTTTGAAGGGCATTTTGGGTACATTGGAAAAGATTTTATTAAGCCCTAGTTGTTAGAAGAGGGGTGCTGGGGTTTCTGTCATTCCCATTTCAAGTTTCTTTGAAAAGTAAACATGATGCACACTCTAGCTAGTCCTAATGCAAGCACTGACTAGGGATGTGACAACTCACCCCCACTCAAAAGAATTGCGTCCCGAGATTCGGGTTCCTCCGGAAAGAGGGTGGGGTACTCAAGTCGAAGACGATCCTCCCTTTCCCAAGTAGCTTCACTCTCGGAATGATGTGACCATTGAACCTTGAGAAACTTGATATTGCGACGTCGAGTGGTACGCTCGGTTTGATCGAGAATACAAACGGGGTATTCTCGATATGTGAGATTGTCCTGGAGATCAAGCGTTTCGTGGTCCACTCCGTGGATAGGATCCGAGAAGCAACGCCTGAGTTGAGATACGTGGAAGACATCATGAACTCTGGAAAGGTGCGGAGGTAGTTCCAATTGGTAGGCAACTTCTCCTCGTTTGGCAAGAATGCGAAAAGGACCGATGTAACGAGGGGCCAATTTGCCTTTGATACCGAAGCGATGGGTTCCCTTAAGAGGAGTAACCCGAAGGTAAGCCTTATCGCCGACTTCAAAAGTCACAGCCTTATGATGACTATCATATTGGCTCTTCTGGCGAGACTGGGCTGTTTTCAATTTCTCACGAACGATGCGAACCTGCTCTTCTGCTTCCTGGATCATATCCGGACCAAAGAATTGTCTTTCCCCGGTTTCTGACCAGTTAAGAGGTGTTCGACCCCTTCGTCCATATAGAACTTTGAAGGGAGCCTTGCCCAGGCTGGCTTGATAACTATTGTTATAAGCGAATTCGGCAAATGGAAGACACTTCTCCCAATCCATACCGAAAGAGATGACAAAGGCTCGAAGCATATCTTCCAAAATTTGATTGACTCGTTCCACTTGACCACTTGACTGAGGATGGAAGGCGGTGCTGAAAGAGAGATGAGTTCCCATAGCGTTCTGGAAACTTTCCCAGAATCGTGAAGTGAAAAGACTTCCATGGTCTGAGTTAATCTCCAACGGCACACCATGAAGCGATACTATCCGAGAGATATACAAATCTGCTAGCTGGCTAGCGGTTATACTCTCCCGAACAGGTAGGAAGTGGGCTACTTTGGAGAGGCGGTCGATAACGACGAAGATAGCATTATTCCCTTTCCTGGTCCTGGGAAACCCGGTAATGAAGTCCATACCGATCTTGTCCCATTTCCATTCAGGAATAGCTAAAGGTTGAAGGGTGCCAGCAGGCTGTTGATGCTCTGCTTTGACTCGACGACAAACGTCGCAGTTAGCAATGAATTGAGCGATTTCTCTCTTCATCCTAGTCCACCAAAACCTCTGGCGTAGGTCCTGATACATTTTGGTACTACCGGGATGAATCGTGAGGGGAGATTCATGAGCCTCCTTAAGGATCAACCGTCTCAGGTTTCGTACTTTAGGAACCACTAAGCGGTTGCTAAAGAGCACGACTCCTTGATCATCAATTGAGAAACATCCCGCGACTCCTTTCTTGATGTTCCTCTTGATACGGGAGATTCCCGGATCAACCTTCTATGCTTTGATGACCTGATCTGTAAGGGTAGGTTTTGCCACCAAAGTGGAAAGGAATCCTCGAGGAACAATGTGAAGGTTAAGCTTACGAAATTCCTCGTGAAGAAGTGGTTGCCCTTGTTGTAACATCAAGTTGTTACAATAAGACTTACGACTTAGTGCGTCAGCCATGACATTAGCCTTCCTAGGGGTGTAAGTGATTCCCAAGTTGTAATCTGTGAGCAACTCAACCCAACGTCTTTGCCTGAGATTTAGATCCGGTTGGGTGAAGATGTATTTTAGACTTTGGTGATCGGTGAAGATTTCACAGCGATTACCAAGAAGGTAATGTCGCCATGTTTTGAGTGCGTGGACTACAGCTGCAAGCTCTAGATCATGTGTAGGATAGTTATGCTCACGTGGACGCAACTGTCGGGATGCGTATGCAATCACTTGAGGATCTTGCATGAGTATGCAACCTAATCCTTATCGCGAGGCGTCGCAGTAGATAATAAAATCCTTGGAAAAGTCTGGTGGTACCAGTACGGGTGCAGATGTCAGGCGTCTTTTCAATTCCTGAAAGCTGGACTCGCACTGTGGGGTCCACTCAAACTTTTTATCTTTCTTGAGGAGTTCAGTTAGAGGTTTAGCAACCTTGGATAAATTCTCGACGAAGCGTCGGCAATAGCTCTCTAAGCCAAGGAAACTCCTAACTTGCTTGACCGATTCAGGGCAAGTCCAATCAAGGACGGCTTGAACTCGCTCGGGATTGACAGCAATACCCTTGCCAGAGATCACATGACCTAGATAGATCAATTCCAGCAGCCAGAATTCACATTTAGAGAATTTTGCATAAAGGCGGTGCTCTCGAAGTTTCGTCAATACCAGCCTTAGATGCTCGGCATGATCTTTTTTGTTCTTGGAGTAGATGAGTATATCATCGAGATATACCTCGACGAATTTATCCAAATACTCCATGAATATAGAATTCATTAGCCGGGAGAAGGTGGCTGGGGCATTGGTTAATTCGAAGGACATGAAGGTGTACTCGTATTGGCCATAACGAGTAACAAAAGTCGTCTAGGGAATGTCCCCGTTCTTGATTTTGATTTTATGGTAGCCCAACCTCAAATCCATTTTGGAAAAGACCGAGGATCCAGTGAGCTGATCATACAGGTCGTTAATCCTAGGGAGCGGATACTTGTTCTTTATGGTGACCAGATTGACAGGTCGGTAATCTACAACCATCCGTTCCGTTCCATCCTTCTTCTTGACGAAGAGGACGGGACAAGCCCAAGGGGAAGAACTAGGACGGATGAAACCCTTTTTCAAGAACTCATCGAGTTGTTTCTTAAGCTCAGCTAATTCTAGGGGTGCCATCTTATAAGGTCTCCTAGAGATTGGGACAGTTCCTGGAATAAGATCTATCACGAACTCGACATCTCTGTCAGGTGGAACACCTGGCAGTTCTTCTGGGAAAACATCCGGAAAATCACGGACTACCGGAATATCTTCGAGTTCTGGTAGAGGGCTGGCATTAAGGGAGTAGAGCTGACGCTCAGCCATTCGGGTCAAGACATTGACTGTCTTGCCGGATGGGTGTGTAAGTTGAACGGTCCTAGTGTAGCAATCAATCTTGGCATAATGAGTTGTCATCCAATCCATACCCAAGATGATGTTTATGTCCGAGGACTTGAGAGCGATTAGAGATGCAAGGAAAAAAAGTCTATCAACAAGGATTTCATTTCCATGGCTTACCCTAGAGGTTTGCCACTTTGAACCAGGAGTTTGAATAACCATGGAAGTAGGCATGTCACAAAAAGTCATCTTGTGCATTCAAGCATAGCTCTCAGATATGAACGAATGGGATGCTCCAGTATCGAAAAGAACAGATGCCGGATGGCAGTTAACGAGAAGCGTACCAAGGACGACGTTAGGATCCTCATAAGCTTCCTCAGCAGAAACATAGTTGATATGACCACGTGCAGTGGGGATTGGCTTGACATAATTCACCTTGCCGGTTGGCTTACCAAGGCCAACGGGTTTTCCTGGCTGGTTCTGGGGACACTCACGCATGTAGTGCCCCGGTTCCCCACACTTGAAGCATGTCACAGTGCCAGTGCGTGGAGGAAAGTTGGTCGGTGGTCCTCCATAAGTCTTGGTAGGTGCATACTGTTTAGTTGGGCGAGGTGCCTCATAGGATGGCCTCGGTGTGTACTTGGGTGGCAGAGCAGTGTTAGGAACCCACACACGGCGCTTGTGAGAGCCAGAGCCGGATGAAGAACCAAAGTCACGAGGATGCTTGCGGGTGGCTTCGAAATCAGTCTGGCCCGTCTCAGCACTGATAGCTTTGTTTACCAGCTTCTGGAAGGAAGTGCACTCGTGCAGACGTAGATCTCGGCGGAGTTCAGGGCTGAGTCCCTTGAGGAACCTCGCCTGCTTCTTGGCATCGGTGGATACTTCCTCGGGTGCATAGCGTGCCAAGTTGCCAAACTCGCGACTATAGCCATCCATAGTTAACCGGCCATGGGTGAAATTGCAGAATTCCTCCCGCTTGCGATCCATGAGACCTTCCGGAATGTGATGTTCACGGAATGCCTCACTAAACTCAGCCCAAGTAGTGATTTGGCTAGCTGGACGCATAGCCTCAAAGTTCTCCCACCAGAGACTGGCAGGGCCCTCAAGATGATAGGCGGCGTAGGTAACCTTGTCAGCTTCGGCCACACGGGCAGAGTGTAGCTTATGGGTGATACTACGAAGCCAGTCATCCGCATCCAGAGGTTCGGTGGAATGATGGAACTTTGGTGGGCACATCTTGATAAAGTCATTGATTGACACCACGTCATTCCTCTGACGGAACCCAGTGTTCTGCTCTATGCGTTCCAGCAGGCGGTTGGTCTCTCTCTTATTCCGTTCTGCCTCGAGCATAACTTCGGCCAAGGAGGGTGGCTGGGGCAGATTCTCATCTCTAGCCCACTAGCCTCACCCTACTCCTAAGCAGCAGGAGTGCTGCGAGTGTTGACCATCCTAGGAAAACAAAACAACGGTGTATACAAGGATGGCAAAAACTTGACATAGGAGTGCAGAATGTAATGGATGACACGGAATGCAGAGATGATCATCCGTATGACATGGTAATATAGAAACTGCCATATATACACCAGTGGTCATACACACCAAACATAGTTTAGTACAAGCCAAGGCTAAAGTACAACTGCGGTGAAAGACGATACATCCCATCAGAGGCATTCCAAGCTCCTATACATTATTTAACTACACCTCCGGAATTTAGTACTAACTAAGTCATATTCCACAAGACGCGCAGGACTGTGGAAATACAACTACTACGATACCACTACTGCCACGGTCTAGCTCAGACATTCCCGTAGTAATCGTCGTAAAGATTACCACCGTAGCCTGGGAGTGGAACAGGTGGATCTTGAAACTCTCGAGCACTCGAAGGCTGTGGACCATAGGGACATGGATGTGGCCTCGGTCCCGATGCTGGTGGTAACCGACGCCCACGTGGAGGTGTAATACCCCCAACGTCACGCCAATCCATACGATCAGGCAGACGAGTCCGCACGGGGTACAAATCCCGCATATCCAGATATCCGACGTGCACAACAGGTGCAAGCCGTGTCAAAGTAGTCCAGTGGGCGGCTTGGGTGTTATACAGCTCCATCCGGAGGGCACGGACCTCACGGTCCCTATCCTCCAGCATTTGAACAGTAGTCTAAAGCAGTGGCTCCTCATGAGCAGCATCAGTATACAGACCAGTGTAGTAGCCTTCCTCTCCGGGAAGTGTGGCTGGCATGTAACAGAACTCAGTGTTCAGCAGCAGGGCATGCCTAGCCCGGAGGATGGTCATCATCGAATAAGCGGCATCCTGCACTGCCATCTCGATAGTAACCCCGAGTCCATAAGACCAATGGATGGGAGTCGTTAGCTCTGGGATATGAAGGGTATATCCGGACTGTGCAGAAATACTGACTCTGATTGAAATCCCGGTACTGTTCCTCCACGGTGTACTCAGGATACCAGCGGTAACCGGTCTCAGTCAACACACGGACTAGCATGGCCGTGTGACCGGGCACATTAATGCACCGAGTCAAACGAACCACTTGGTGAGGTGTGCGGCCAGACATCTGAAACACGAAGTAATGCAAAGTCATTAGTGTTTCTGGAAGAAATCGGGCAGGATAACAACTGTAAATGCTCAAAAAAAATTAAGACATCATACAAATGATAGCATAACCACTCAACAATATTCATATCAAGGATCCGGGTCCAACAAATCATCATACTAATAGGGTAGAAACTGAACTGAGGCTTGAAACCAACAATCCTAAGAGTCTACGGATTAGTAACACGTGAACCTAGTAAGGATAAGAGGCCTAGTCCTAAACCCCCTAGAAAGAATAGACTTACTCAGATCAGAAGGGCATAAGGTAAAGGAGTAAAAAGAGCCTTACGTTCCCTTCCACAATCAATTCCCCTACATATAACTAAGAATTTTTCTAGACTCAACATCGACCAGTTTGGCTTGACAAACCTATAGGCAGTCCGGATCTGATGCCAACGCTGTCAGGACCCCGATCCTAAGTCACACCGATCTATCCCCACGGGTGCCACCTTACCTGGCCCGGGACCGTTTGCGCATTTTGGCACACGTATATGACAGTGTCGCTAGCATCCATATGACAGAGAACCCGGGCCGACATGGCTAGTTATAAACCAAAAGTGGCACTAAATTACAGAGACAGACATCCATGACCCAGCAACGAACGTGTCGGTCATCAACGTATGAACCCAAGTCGTAGCAAGCTACATGGACTTAAGGGAACAACGCGTGACATTTTCCCTAAGGGACAGACACAGGAACGAAGAAGGACACATGCCGGCCAGCCTACGTGTTCCGAGCAGTAGCAAGCTTCCAAGGCTTATTGGAAGCACTAGGAGGCATTTCCCTGTGAGATAGGCTACCAAAGGAAAACAACTAGGTGTCGGATCCCACACATACCAAGCATTTCAATCATACACACAATATGCTGAATATGTGCAAATACAACATTGCATCACAACAGAACTCTATGACTCAAAGTACTTTATTTAAGAGGCTCCAAGAGCCATACATAACATATCCATACAGGTAGGGGTCACATGACCGAACACTCAAGTCACACAGTCATACAAGCACAAGCGGAAGCTAATATGTCTGAGTACAGACAACTTGGAAAATAAAACATGCTTGGTGTAGCCTGACTATCTATAAGGCCCTTCACAAGCTCCAGATCTCCGTCTGGGTAGAAAGCTACTCGTCGACGTCAACATCTATGTAGAACCCATCAGAAGGGGCAGGGTTCTCCTCTGCAACAGTTATTAAGCAAACATGAGTACAAAGGTACTCAGCAAGTCTTACAACAGAACCTATCATACATGCAACATTATCAACAGGGGGTAGTGGAGCTCATAGCAGAAAGCCAGCTTTGACTCTTGGCTAACCTATACTACAACTCTCAACAGATTGCAAGATATTACTACGTACACGAGTCCTCTACTCACCACAACAATACACCACCGAGGATCCTCTTCGGTCATCCTACGGAAGGGCCATCCACGGCACTCACACTTGTCTTGAGGCTTTTAGTAGTATCCATCAACTTGTCTATGAACTGTAAGAGTAACCAAGTAGTCCGTACCGCGAACAACGGCTATTCGAATAGATTGATAACCCTGCAGGGGTGTACTTCTTCACACACGCTTCCACCACTTATCGCCGTTTACTCGACATGTACTCGACAACCTTCAAGCGGAAGCCCAACGAGGGTGTCGGCCACAACCTGACTAACTACACAAGTCTCTCGTCTAGGTTTATCGCCTATTTGGGTTCCATCCGTGGGGAGATCCAGTCGGGGTGTCGCTCACGGCCCCAAACGAAGTGTACAGGGTTCCCAAGTCACCAAACAGGCAACCGGTACACCGTGCCACGTACCTGTCGCATCACAGCCCACCCCGAGGGTCAGCACTATGCACGACCACCAGTAAACTACAAACACCAGAAACTAGTTGCAACTCATGGACAGAGATCGAGGGTAATTAATAAGCCGAGAGGGTCCATTGGTTTCGGGCCCAATGCATGGTAGTAGCTGGAACTTGAACCACACATACAGATCTCGGGTCCTATGGACGGTTCCAATGAAACAACCCACCACGTACTCCTACATGGCATTTCATCGATACCTTTACCAAACATGTTCCACGCTTCCTTCTCTTTACTGTATGATCATTTCACTCTGATCCATCACCCAGATGAATCAGACCTGACACAACTCTAAGCATAGCAGGCAACATAAACAAATAGCATGGTGGATCACACATCACATGGCTCAATCAACTCCTACACATGCTAGTGGGTTTCAACTATTTACTGTGGCAATGACAGGTCATGCAAAGGAATAGGGTTCAACTACCGCAGCAAGTAGCAGTTCACACGCTGTTGCCTTAATGCAGTAAAAGAGAGCAGGAGCGAGAAGATGGGTTTGTATCAGAATGATCAATGATTGCTTGCCTGAGAGAGTGGTTGTCGGGTACTGCTCTTCAGCTGGATACGCAGAAGTATCCTCGGAAGCAGGACCTAACACGGAGAATATCGGCGATACAATCAATAAGCAAACAAATGCAACAATATGATGCACGCTCATGATATGGCAAGATGCATGTGTTTTGGGCTAATGCAACTATAACCAGAAGGGTTTGAGCACATTTGAATCAAAGATTCAAATTGAAACTCAAACTATTATTTATTTAAGTGCATTATCATGTTTTAGAGTATACAACAAGGTTAGCTTGCTCAAACATGCATGAAACCAGTGCCATTGGAAATATTGGATTTTTATGATCAATTTTCATATATAAATCTTTTCCATCTGAGCTACTGTTGAATTTATATTATTTTTTGAAGTTTAAAGCATTTTCTGGAATTTCCTGAATTGTTTTTAAATCAAATAATCCCAGAAAATCCTTTACTGCATCAGCATGACATCATGCTGATGTCAGCCAGTCAACAGGGCGTCCAGGTCAAACCTGACCAGTGGGTCCCACTGGTCAGTCTCTCAGGACTAACTAAAAAAAGATTAACACTAAACTAAAAGTTAATAAGGGCTGGGCCCACATGTCAGTGGCTCACTAAACTAATGACAGCAATTAGTACTTAATTAAAAACCTAAACTGAAATTAGTCAACGGCCGGCCCCACATGTCAGTGACACAGGGGGGTCAAACCCTTGGTCAAACGGGGCTAACTCGCCGGCGTTTAGCCGCCGGCGAGGCCAAACGCGGTGGTGAGGTGCGGAATTTGTGCTCCGGCTGCCAAAACAACGGCGGAGCACGCCCACGGGCAGCTGGGAGTGAGCCGCGTCGAGTGGTGGTGGTGGCTGGCCTCGGGGTTGCCGGAAACGACGCCGGCGACGAGTCCAGCGGCTGCCGGAGTTCGGGCGAGGTCGAACTCGTCGGTGCGGTGCTCGTATTGTTCGTAGAGTGATCCTACAACACCCACACATGACGGTGAAGCTGGTGGGCACGGTGGCCGGGCCGTTAGATGGCCGGAGCCTCGTCGGCAACGAGCTTCGCGACGGCGCGTGCCGGTGAGCCTCGTGCGGTGCGTTCTGTGCAGGAGAGAACTAACGGAGAGGTGGAGGACGGAGCTGAGCTCACGGCGGTTGCGGTGAATGTCGAGGCGGGCTCGGGGACGGTCGGAGCTAAGCAGGGCGGCGATGGGGATCTCTGCAGCCGGAGTTGGGGAAGACGGGGTCGAGGGCGACTCCAGAGCGGGCGAGTGCTCGGGGCTCAGCCTGCTCGACGTAGTAGATGACGACGGAGCAGACGGACACGGTGACGGAGCTTAGGGACGGCGGTGGACGCGGCTAATACGACGGCACGAGCGCGGCGGCGTCGGCCATGGTGCGGGGAAGGCGAGGGAGAAGAGCTGGGGAGGAGTGGGAATGTCAGCGAGCTCGGGGGGGGGGAAGTGGGAGGTCGGTCCCGCCCACCAGAACGGCGAGGGGAGGAAGCAGGGCGGCGGGCAGCTGTGTGGCGCGCGCTGCGGCCGCCGTCGAGCACTTGCCTGCCTGCCTGGCCGAGCCAAGCAGCTCGATGGAGCGGTGGCTGGGCTGGGCCGGCAGGTGGGCCTGTTAGCCGCCAGATAAGGTTCTCTCTCTCTTCTCTCTTTTCTATTTCTTTCTGTTTCATTTCTTTTGCAACTTTGTTGAATTAATAAAAATGTCAGAACATTTTTATAGCTCATAAAACTAGTCATGCCCACTGTATATAATATGAACAGCATGGAACATTTTAGTTTATGAATATTTGGGCACATAAAATATTTTATAGCATTTAAAAGCCCAAATGCAAATACCATATGAATTAATCCAGAGATCTTGGATGTCCTAGAAAATTGTGCACCATTTTTGGCAGAGGTTTAAGACCAAGGCAGAAATGATGGACATTTTTGAAGGGCATTTTGGGTACATTGGAAAAGATTTTATTAAGCCCTAGTTGTTAGAAGAGGGGTGCTGGGTTTCTGTCATTCCCATTTCAAGTTTCTTTGAAAAGTAAACATGATGCACACTCTAGCTAGTCCTAATGCAAGCACTGACTAGGGATGTGACACGCGACCAAACCTAACATCTAACACCTGAGGTCCCAACCAGGACGCCTGCCGGGTACAGGCACCCACCAGTCCGGCGTGCACCTCAACTAGGACGCCTGCCGGATATGAGGCCGCCGCAACCACCTGTAACCAATCCATCTCCAGAGTTGTACTGCTGCATCTACCTTGCCCGGTCTAGCTGCTGCCGACACCACCACGACGCCAAACAGCGTCGACCTCCTGTGCGTGTCTATCACCACACATCTGACGCCGAGCCTCCGCTGCTCCCTGCCTCCAAGAGCCTCCGCCATGAGTATGTAGAAGGAAACACCGCTCCACCGAAGAAGCCATCCACTGGTCCCTCGAGTCTGAGTGCAACTCCAAGAATGCCGCCCCCAAGGGGGTAACGACACATTCTTGGAAATCATGGTGGCCATTGTGTAAGTGTTTGAGTATTTGAGTCCCTTGAAGCTGGATTTGGCAGCTGAGTATTTTTATAGTTCTTGTAAAATACCGTGTTTATTCGTAACGTAAAAACTTCGATTAGTTTAGCATCAACAAATACCACTGTTTTGAAAACCATAGTAATTTCAGTACTATGATATTTTTTGTTGTATTTTCAAAAGAGGATCCTATACCAAAATGAGAGAAGTGTTGTTTCTAGAAACTGAAGTATTCATTTAGCTAGGCATCGAAATAATGAAGATTTGTATTATCATGATTTTAAATTATTGTCTCTCGTGGAAAGAAACTCTAGATTTTAAATTATTGCTCTGGCAAATTAGTCCTGAGAGTTGCAAAGAAAAATTATAATACTTCAGTGAGCTGCGGAAATGCATTGTGAGACAAATTACACAGCTCAAAAGTAGAGAATAACTTCATAAAGCAATGCCAACGATTTGGCCATTCACATTTCATAGTACACAGCTCAACATTTTTTGAAACAACCATTTCCTAGAAGAGCAAATGTAGTCCTCTAAAGGATACTTGACCATATCTTCCTCTAAATTTTGAGGGATTGGTTAGAAATGTCCTAAGTCCTATGGAGAAAAAGGTCACGAAAAAACAATTTTTTTTAGAAATGGAGGAGGACCTCCGGCCTCTGCATCTGGACGATGCATGCGGCCACTTTATTAATTATACACACAAGATGTTACAAAGTCATACAACTGTAAGACTAAAGCCATCGTCTAGCAACATCTGTCGCTACCCCTATCCAGTTGATGAAAGGATGCTGATAGTCTGGGCCTAATACCAAACAGACCTCACAGCCAAACCAAAACATCTAAGACATGAGGTAACAACCAGGACGCCTGCCGGGTATTGGGCACCTACCAGTCCAGCGTATTCCTCAACCAGGACGCCTGCCGGGTATGAGGCCCCCGCTGCCACCTGCCACCAGTTCAACTTCAGAGTTTTACTGTTGCATCTATCATGCCAGGTCTCTCTGCCATCAACGCCACCACGACGCCAGACAGTGTCATCCTCCTGCGCGAGTCCATCCTCGCACATCGAACGCCGAATCTGTACTACGCCACGCCGTCGAGATCCGTCCCCATCAATGTGTAGGATGAACCACCGCTCCACCAAAGAAACCGTCGGCTGGTCCCGCGAGAACAAGTGCACCTCCAAGAGTGCCGCCCCCAGGGGGGGTAACAACACATGATTGCCGCTAACATCCGATCAGCTGATCTAGGGTTTCCCCCGGAGGTATTGAGTGGAGCTGGGAGCTTCACCCCGATGATGCCTTCATGAAGGAAACGATGATAAGGGCATCTTCATCACCGGCTCCGGCCATCGGCCGAACACCAGGTTTTCACCCGGATCCGCCAAAAGACAATACATGGAACGCCAGAAGAAAAAGATATTTGATTAACAGCTTGAAGCAAGTATCAACAAGTAATTAAACATTCACTGGATCCCTTATGATGAACAATCAAAAAAGTATCAACGATAAATGATACATATATAGTACAATTTTCATAATTACATGGAAGCAGGTTACACAATCTCAGAACAGATGAACCTCCTTTGAAAAGAATTACACATTCTCGGAAATCATTGTGGCCATTGTGTACGTGTTTGTGAGTACTTTTTTTTAGCAAAATAAGTGTTTGTAAGTATTTGAGTCCCTTGAGGTTGCCATTGGCAGCTGAGTATTTTTAGAGTTTATGTAAAATAATCTATTTTTAAGAAACTTAACAACTTTGATTTGCTTGGCATCAACTAATACCATGGTTTTTAGAATTCAAAAATATTTGTCGTTATTGTCGCAAGCATACGACTCATCACGAAATAAAGAAATAGGAACATCGTCGATTTTTCCAAACAAAAACCATAGTAATCTCAGTACTTTGGTATTTTGGTAGTATTTTGAAAAGAGGCCCTGGCCTTTTTTATCTAGAACAAATTGAGAAAAGTCATGTTCTTAGAAACTGAAGTATTCATTTAGTCGGCCATCGGAACAATGGAATTTTTGTAAAATCATGATTTTAAATTACTGTCTTCTAAGATAGATTTTAAATTATTCTGCTGCAAATTAGTCCCAATCGAGAGTTTGAGACAAATTACACAGCTCAACAGTAGATAAAAACTTGATGAAGCAATGCCAATGATTTGGCCATTCACATTTCATGGTAGGAGTCCTACCTACATGTTAGACTTGTATCTCACGGCAGGTTTAGCCTAGGTCGGTTTCAACTTGTAATATACAAATCCTTGTACCACGTCTGTTTCAATCAAGCAATATACGAAATATTACAATATTACATGGTATCAGATTTTTAGATCCTAGGGCATGGCCGTACCACCTCGGCCGCCGCCGCGCGGCTACTTCGAGTGGCGCGCCGCCATGGCCGCCGCTCCACCCACCACCCAAACAGCTTCCGCTACCTCTCTAACCCTAGCTCCTACAATCCCCAATACAATTTCTTTAGCCGATACAATCTCAGATGTTACTTCTCTTATACCAATTACCCTAGATTTTGCAGCCCACAATTACTATCATTGGTGCCACCTCTTCGACATACACCTTAACCGCTGCAATCTGCGCGCCCACATCGCCGCCGACTCTGTCCCGCGCCTCGTTGATCCTCGCTGGGTCAAAGATGACCTCTCCATCATCTAATGGATCTACACGCGCATGTCTACCGAGATCTTCAACCTTGTCTTCCGCGAGGCCTCTACCGTAGCCACTCTCTGGGCTGCCCTCCATCGTCTATTTCAAGACAACGCCGATGCTCGCATCAACACCCTCAAGACCGAGATTCGCAACACCATCCAGGGAGCATCTTCCCTCAGTAACTATTTTCAGCGCCTTCAGACGATGGCCGATGAGCTTCGTGAGTTGGGTGATCCCGTGGGTGATCGCCAGCTCGTCAACATCGTCCTCCAAGGACTCGGTGATGAGTTCAGGACGCAAGCTGCCTTCATACCCTTCATGCGGCTCTATCCCTCCTTTGCCGAGGTGCGCTCCCTCCTTCAGTCAGCCGCCGACGCGATTGCGCGCAAGGAAGCACGGCCCCAAGTCTTCACTGTCTCGACACGGCCACCGCAACCTCCTGCCGCGGCAGCACAAACCGGCCAATTTTCTGCCGCGATAGCTCAAAGCGGGCAATTCTCTGCCGTGGCAGCCCCGGCAGCACCACCACCTCCCGTGCAACCGCCCCAGGATGTCGCCCAAGTCCGAACTACCGCGGGAAGAATCCCATGTACTTCCCCCCACGGCCTACCCCGGCGCCTCGACCTACAGCCACGCCTCCAGCGCCTCCCACTGGTGCCTCGACATCAACATCGGCCCCTCCAGCCTGGCGCCCTCCTCATGATCCATGGACAGGTCTCGTCCAGGCATGGTCTATGCCGTGGTCTGCACCCTCTCTCGTTGCCGCCCCTCCCGCATATTCAGGTGCATACAAGCCAGGGATGCGCCCACACACCGGCACTCCTGGTTTTCTCGATGTTCGTCCACCAGCTCAGGCCTATTATGCTGCCCCCACCATGGCTCCTTTTGCTGCTGCCCCGCCGATCCAGTATAGTGTTCCGATGTCGACTCCACTCTACCATGCTGATTCAGGAGCTTACTACCCGCCGATGCAGCTCCCCACGTATGCGGCAACACCACCTGCACCCGCACCTGCACCACCAACAGCGCCGTCCTCTACCAACGCCCCGAGCTGGGATCAAGCTACGTTTCTACAGGCAATGAATAATTTTGCTGCACAAGGTAACACAGGTACTGCTTGGATCTTTGATTCTGGTGCATCTAGTCATATGTCTTCATCCAATAATATGCTGTCAAATTGCACTCCATCATATTTTTCTTCCATAACACTTGGTGATGGTTCCTCCACTCCTATTTCATGTGTTGATCACAGTCAAATCCCATCTACCACCAAACCACTTCTCCTTAGTGATGTCTTAGTTGCACCAGCACTTATCAAAAATTTAATTTCTGTTCATCGTTTCACCACTGATAATCATGTCTCTGTCGAGTTTGACCCCTTTGGCCTCTCTGTGAAGGATTTCCAAACCAAGGCGGAAAACGCACCCTTCGATAGCTCCGGCGACCTCTACTCAATCCACGGTGCTCCCACTGCTGCGCTTCCATCTACCATGCTTGCTACGGTGGATCTTTGGCATCGGCGTTTAGGTCATCCCAATAGTGCCACACTATCCTCCATACTTAGTGATTTTTCTATTCCATGTAATAAAGAACCCCATAATTCCTCTCTTTGTGTTTCATGTCAACAAGGAAAACATGTTAGGTTACCGTTTAGTTCCTCTAGCTCCTCTAGTACGTTTCCTTTTGAGCTTCTTCATTGTGATTTGTGGACCTCTCCAATATTAAGTATTTCTGGTTTTAAATATTATCTCGTTATTTTGGATGACTACACACATTTTGCATGGACTTTTCCTTTAAGAAACAAATCTGATGTACATTCTATTTTCATTAACTTTCAACACTATGTTGCCACTCATTTTCTTCTTCCTATCCGATTCGTACAATGTGATAATGGTAAAGAATTCAATAATACTTCAAATCGCGACCTTTTTCTAAAACACGGCATTCTTCTTCGGTTTTCCTGTCCATACACTTTCCCACAAAATGGCAAAGCTGAACGTGCTCTTCGCACAATCAACGACATTATTCGAACAATTCTAATCCAAGCATCCATGCCACCCACTTTCTGGGCCGAAGCACTGCGCACTTCTACTTATCTCTTAAATATTCGCCCATCAAGTGTAAATCCTAAAACAACTCCTTTTTACTCTCTTTTTCTTTCTCACCCTAACTATTCTGAGCTACGTGTTTTTGGTTGTCTTTGTTTTCCCAACGTCTACGCCACAACAATTAATAAACTGTCCCCACGATCTCTTCCCTGTGTCTTCTTAGGATACTCCGATGAACACAAAGGCTATAGGTGTCTTGATCTTGTCTCCGGTCGTGTGCATATCTCTCGTCATATTACTTTCGATGAAACAGTTTTTCCCTTTTCTACACCTTCATCCATAAACAACACTCCCAACTCTGCATCCACATCATCTCACTCTCCCAACAAGTTTCCACTTTTCCCACATATCTCATCTAATCACGCACCTCCATCCTCTATCGACCCACCTGATATTCCTGCTGCGGCAGCCGATTTGCCCTTTTTCTCTGCCACGGCAGCGCCCCCGTCTCCTGCTGTCGCCACACCATCCTCTGTCGCAGCAGCCAATTCCCCCTCTTTCTCTGCCGCGGCAGCGCCCCCGTCTCCTGCCGTCGCCACATCATCCTCTGCCGCGGCAGCCCAAACGCCTGATTTCTCTGCCGCGGCAGAATCGCCCATGTCCGCACCCTCCGCTGCGCTGGACAATTCTCCCTCCCCATCACCACCAGCCCTACCACCATGTGCCGTCCCTGTTCCTCCTCCTATTAATGACCACACTATGCGCACCCGTGCCAAATCTGGTTTTTCTCAACCGATTACAAAACTTAATTTGCATGTAACCCCTAATCTTTCTCCTATTCCTAAAACTTATAAATCTGCTCTTCTAGATCCTAACTGGGCTGCTGCCATGCGTGATGAATATCATGCTCTTCTCACCAACAACACCTGGCATCTAGGTCCACGTCCTCCTAATGCAAATGTTATTTCTGGTAAATGGGTTTTTCGCCAAAAATTTCACTCCGACGGTAGTCTCTCTAGGTATAAAGCTCGTTGGGTGTGTCGTGCCTTTTCTCAACAACACGGTATCGATTATGATTAGACTTTCTCTCCTGTAGTTAAACCTAGTACTATTAGAACTATTCTTAGCATTGCCGTATCTTCAAAATGGCCAATTCATCAATTAGACGTTAAAAATGCTTTCCTTCATGGCTCTCTTAGTGAAACTGTATATTGTCAACAACCATTAGGTTTCGAGGATCCTACATCCCCCAATCATGTTTGTCTTCTCCAAAAATCTCTCTATGGCCTTAAACAAGCTCCCCTTGCATGGTTTCAACGCTTCTCTACCTTCCTTCAAACTATAGGTTTTTCTCCCTCTCGATCTGATTATTCTCTTTTTGTTTACCATTCCAACAATCAAGTAGCCTATCTTCTCCTTTATGTACATGATATTGTTCTTACAACCTCTTCCTCTGACTTCCTTCACCACATAATCTCCCTTCTCCAGCAAGAATTTTCCATGACTGATTTAGGTTCTCTCCATCATTTTTTGGGTATTGCTGTCACACGTGATAATAATGGTCTTTTTCTTTCTCAACGTCAGTATTCTGTTGATCTTTTAAATAAGGTTGGTATGTTAGATTTTCAACCATCTCGCACTCCTGTAGATACCACTTCTAAACTCTCCTCCGCCGGCGAAATCTTTTCTGCTCCTACCCTTTATCGTAGTTTAACCGGAGCTCTTCAGTATCTTACTCTTACTCGTCCTGAACTATCCTATGCTGTTCAACAAGCCTGCATGTTCATGCATGATCCTCGTGTCTCACATTATAATCATGTCAAACACATTCTTCGTTATGTCAAAGGAACTGTTGATCACGGTCTCCACATAAATTTATCATCCCCTGCATCATTGACAGCTTATTCGGATGCTGACTGGGCTGGTTGTCGAGACACTCGTCGATCCACTTCAGGATACCGTGTTTATCTTGGTAACAATCTTATTTCATGGTCTTCGAAGCGGCAGCTTACGGTCTCTCGTTCGTCGGCTGAGGCGGAGTACAGGGCTGTTGCACATGCAGTTGCTGACACAGTTTGGCTGCGCCAATTACTTGAGGAACTTCATCGCCCTCTTCATCAGGCAACAGTGGTTTACTGTGATAATATTTCTGCAGTATATATGTCAGGCAATCCAGTGCAGCATCGCCGCACCAAGCATATCGAGATAGACATTCACTTTGTTCGGGAGAAAGTTGCTTTGGGACAAGTCCGCGTCCTCCATGTTCCTACCACGGCACAGTTCGCTGATCTTCACCAAGGGGCTTGCAACCGCGCCATTTACAGATATTCGTTTCAGTCTCAACGTTGTTGAACCCCACGTTGATACTGCGGGGGGTGTTAGACTATATTTCTACACGAGTTGTACTCGAATTAGACTCCTCTACGGTTGTATCTCAGCCTAGGTCGGTTCCAACTTATAATATATAAACCCTTGTACCACGTCTGTTTCAATAAAGCAATATACGAAATATTACAATATTACACTACTAACGAATTTCCACGATCTCAACACACCTCTGCTCCACCCATCTCTTTGTTTGATGTTTCTCCCTCCAGGCCACCAAGCAGTGTATTCATCAGCTCTCGAAGTCTGACGGAGATACGTAAGGGTCGTTGAAGAAGACGGTCTGCACCACCTTGTCCATCTCTCGGCGAGCCTCCTCCCTCTGCTTCTTGTACTGCTCCCGCCTAGCTTGGGCTTGGCGCGCCTCGGCAAGGGCCGCGCGCAGGGTATCCTGCGGGGCAGGGGGATCCTGAGCATTCGTCCCTGATGGCTGGTGAGCAAGCGGAGGGATGCTTGACGTTGCAGTCGCTGCGGACTCCTGCTGCTTCTTGATCACGCGGCGCTTCTTGCTCATCCCCTTGTCCATCTCCGGGCGGGCCTCCTCTCTCTTCCGCTTGGGCTCTCCCCTTGGCAATTCGCCCTCCTCCAAACTCTCCGTGTCCTCCTCCAGCGGCCGGCCGTCCAGTGAAACGGCACGTGGTCTTGCGATGGCCTTGCCAGAAAGCTGTTGTTCCGCTTGGGGGTTGCAAGGATCCGAGCTGCTTGTTCTCTTGCTGGCATCCTGCTCGCCCTCGCGCTCCTGGATCATGGCCGTGCCGCCGGCCGCCTGAACCTCTTTTGAACTGCCGAAAAAAGTGCGCGGGGACGAACACTGACCACTCCGGCCATTGGAGACACTAGCCATTGGGGACACGCGACGGGGGCCGTCGCGCCGTCGGCACTTTGGTCGGCGGTGCTTCTTCGTCGAGCGCGGGGACACTACCCTTGCATCATCATGTCCGCGGCGCTGGACGTCTAGCGAACGTGGTGGCTCGGGCTCCTCGTGGGGGTGGTGCCTCGGCTTCGCGTCAATGGCGCCGGCGTCCTCCATCGCAAAGCAGAGGTCGATGCGCACGCTGGTGGCGTACGACGGCTGCTAGAGGATCGGGCGGTGCGCTTGCTTTGGAGTCTGGACGATGTGGGCGAGGCGGTAGTGGTGGAGCACCGTGGCGGAAAATGCTTGTGCTTCCAAGGTTTTGAAGGAAATGCCGGGGCCTGGGACTGCTGTAATCGCGAGCGCCGAGCGGAGTTAGAGGCGCGACCCTTGGCGCGTTTGGGTATGACGCTGGGCCCCTAGGCATCCAAGCGCGGTCGTAAGTAAACGCGGATTCATATATGTGTAGCTGTTTCTTTCTTCTTTGGTCGAGTTTGGTTTTTGGAAAGAAATACTTAGCAAAAGTTTCGTTTTTAGATGAAAACGTACCTATCTTTTTATGATGAAAGTGGTTCATTCATTTCTATTTTGCGAGAAAACTTTTAAACTATTCATCTTCAATCATGACACTATAACGAAAAAACAGAAATAATAAAAATAACATTCAAATTCATAGATCACCTAGCGACGACTGTAAGCACTAAAGCAAGACAATGGGGCGTCACCGTCAGTGCCTCTTCATCACTGGAGTCGAACACAATTTGTTGTAGTAGACATTCGGAAAATCGTCGTGCTAAGGCCCCATACCAAAAGTTCAATTTTTAGACGTAAACGCGCCTGTTTTTTATGACGAAAATGGTTTGTTCCTTTTCCTCAACTGACTATGCTAATTATCCGAGGTAATTTCATAACTGCATGACTTCTCCGACTTCGAGGACCTAGATAAAACGTGAAATTTCAACTTGAAACTTAAACAAATTAGAAAACGCGAACACAAGCAGTAGTTTACAATGGAGCCGTTCTTCTTTGGCGAGTTTCTGCAGTGTATCGACCACATCGTTGCCTCATCGGGAACAAATCACTTGGGATGATGCAATCATCATAGCCGCACTGCCGGAACAAAATAGAGGTAGCTAACACAAACATCAAACCAAAGACAAGCTGCCTCCCATCAGGCACGAATGTTCGTGCGCCCGCGGCGGCGTTCGTGCGCCGGCCGGAAAAATCACCGTGTCCTGTGTGTCTCCTTTCTCCTACCTCTGTCCGTGAGTGTTCCGAGAGAGAGAGAGAGCAGTCAGGGCGGCAACAACAACGAAGACGGCGAGCTTAAAGGCACGAAGACGGCGAGCTTAAAGAGCATCAATTGTGGTTGAATCAGACATCGTTGTCGCATGCATGCACCTGATCAGGACTGGTGCGCACGGGCTCTTGCGAAATGGCGGATGCTGAAATCAGGCACAATATATTAGAGACTTGGTATTCGAGTTCGAATTTTCAGCTCCTTGGCACCTTGGAGCCCATTAAATTAGAAAATACGAAAAGAATATTTCAAAGTTCAAAAAAAAATCTATAAAAACATATGCATGTTCACTACACGGATCTGTAATTTTCGTTCACAAATATTGTGATCTGTCAGCTACACACAACAAAACCTCAGCCCAACAATAAAATGGGCCCATTTTCATGTATGTATTTTCCTTTTTGTGTATGCAATGTATGAAAAATTACAGATACGTGGTATACATATATTAGTTTCTGCATAGATTATTATTTCCCCATATTTTCCTAAAGATCATCCATCCAGAGTCACTCTGAGTAATATTGTTGCTGATTTTTCCCTTTGGGTTTATCGCTTCAAGAAAAATAAGTATAGAGACTTTGGTAGGCAGCGCCTTAGTTTCATCTCTTCTTCTCCACGTAAGGCAATTTTGTAATTCCCTCTAAAACCTAATTCAGGTGGGGAAGCTCTCCCTCACGGTGACCGTTTAAAAAAAGTTGTATGCATAGATTTTTTTTCATTTTTTATGATGTACAAATGCGGTATCTGAATACATGCCTCCCTTAGATCCCATCCTCCATTAGGCATTTTTCCCTTAGTATTCGTTTTTTTAACCTTCCACGTACACATATTATGGATACTTTTGAATGAATCATGTCAGTCAAGCTAAGTGGATACTAACAACAAAAACATATAGGCATAAATTAATCCATCCAGGGCAATATCGTATGATGACTAAGCAAACGTTCGATGGGTCCTTGGTCCCATAGCCGGCCGGCCATGGCTAGAAATGTGTTGATCTAGGCTGCCTCTTAAATAAGGACTCAAATGCATCTACGCGCATAATTATTTTGTTGGAAATGTGTTGTTGAACATATAACACCTATAAAAGATATAATCTTGCTGATGGGTGTTTGACTCTGTCAACCATGAAAGGCTACTTAATTTAGGATTAGGGAGGCTTGACCCCCACTTCCGCCTTATGGCAAGGCGCGCGAGGTGGAGGGGGGTTCATCCCCTCCTTCTCAGGCCTCCATCAACGTATTCTATTTTTTTAATATTTGTTTTAACTCAGAGAACCTCCTCTGTAAATAAATATAAGAGCATTTATAGATCACTAAAGTAGTGATCTAAACGCTCTTTTATTACTTTGTAAAGGGAGTACATGTATACACTCACCTGCCCTATCCCAAGATGGACCTAGGATAATCAATGAAATCGACGATGTAGTTCACTCTAGCCACTCAAAAATAGTCCGGATTTTGCCCAGCCGAGCAAGAATTCACATGGGCACATGTGTGAGCTCAAATCAGTCGACCTTCATCAAGAAATGATGGCCCAATGAGAACTTTCTACAAGTTCGTCAAGTTTCAAGACGTTTGCATAACAGATAGTGTTCGAAATATGCCCTAGAGGCAAATATATTTGTAATATTGTATTTATCTATTCATAATTAAAAGTTTATATTTCATGCTATAACTGTTATGATCCTGGAATATGCAATTCAGTAGAAAACTCATATGCACGTCTGAAATGATAAACAGTAAACAATAGGTCCCGGTCCAGTCTCACCTCTAAGACCGGCCCAAGTGTTGTTGGTGATCACGTTTTCTAGATCTTAGGATATTGTTAAGTGTAAAGATAGTCCAAGAACAACATTGAGGGTATGACGCTAGAAGAACGATCATATTGAATCGACGCAATACTTGTCTATTATTCTATGTGATTATATCATCTGAAATTATCTATTATACACGGAGTGTTGTTAGCATGTGTATTAGTTCCTAAAACGATGAGAGTGTCTCGGTTACTTCCTACTTGATTGTAGGCTATGGGGTTGCTCAAACGTCACCTGTAACAATGTGATCATAACGACAACTTTTAGGCTCACCGGAAAGTCTGACAAGTGACCAGATAGCTCAAGAGTGGGATTTTCTCCTTCGACGATGGAGAGATATTCTTAGGGCCCTCTCGGTGTGACGACATCTATCATCGTCTGGCCAGACACAGGTGACTATGTCACGGGGATGCTGGAACACGTTAACGAGAAAGGAGAACAAAACCGGTAATGGGAGCAACTGTATATTGAGCATGGTGATGACTCGGGAGGATACAGATGCACACCGGGTTTTGTAAAGTATCGCGAGGCAAAGCGAACATCACATGATAACCAAAAGTTCACTCGAATATCATTTCTGTAATTATAAGGGTTGATATGGATGTCCATAGTTCCGCTATCGATCACAGAACGAAGGGGCTTCGCTCATGTCTATGTTTTAATGAACCTACATGGTCCCATGCTTAAGGTAATCACGATATGCTGAGCGTTATTGGCAAGGGAGTGTTAGTGGCATCTAAATATGTTTAGCACATTTTATATTTAATTTAAATTTCAATGGGCCTATAAAGGCTAAGAAGTTGAAGGCAACTTGGGCCACAAGGCCAAAGTAGGAAGTGGCGCCCCCGTTGTTATATAGGGGGCCAAATTGTACTAGGGGAGTAGTTGGCCAAATTTGACTAGGGGAGGAGTAGGACTCCTCCCCCTTGGCCGGCGCCGCAAGGAGGGACTTTCCCTCTATGGTGGTTGCCGTCAATTCCCCTCCTAACCTATATATACTAGATGATTTCTCCCTATTATTACACAAGTTTGAAGCCTCCTCTAGTTGATCTAGTTCTAGTTCTTGTTGGTCCGAGTTGACTAATTAATTAGAGCTAGCCGTAGCCACCTCTAATCCTCGTAATCACAAGCCTTATGTGGTTATAATATCCTCCCTCTAATTCTCCCGTGAAGATTAGCTCTAGATGGCGAAGCGCTGCCGGATCGTGAAGACCGTATGCTTGCAACCAAGTGCAAAGGTTGTGTTTCCGGTCTTCTGTTCGAGGGATCGTTCGAGGGAGTTTCACGGGATCGTCATCAACGATCTACATCGACTCGTCTACTTCCGTTGCACTCCGGAGTCGATAACGATCGTTGATCACAACCCATTATGCATCTTCGTATTGTTCTTGACTGATCGTAGGTGCGGTTTTTCTCTACTACAGGCTAGTTCTTTTGGACGGCTTAAAAAATAAGCTGCCTCTCCCCAGCTTAAAAAACAAGTCGGTCTCAAAAAAAATTGAGGCTTTTAAATTAGTTGTCCCATAACTAATTCAAAAGCCCCAATGAATAATGAAGACGGCTTATAGAAAAAGATGGGGAGGAGGCGACTTATTTTTTAAGCTGCCAAAAGAACTGGCCCTATGTTTCCCAATAGAAAGTGCAAAGGTGTGATGCTGAAACTTAATATATCACGCGCATTCAACTGCCTCTCGTGGTCATTTCTTATTATGTGTTAAAATGGAAATAATTCATCCATAGGTTTTTACGATGGATACTTGATGACCCACAAGTATAGGGTATCGCGACAGTCTTCGAGGGAAGTATTTCAACCCAAATTTATCGATTAGACACATGGGGAGCCAAGGAATATTTGTATGTCTTAGCAGTTGAGTTTCCAATCCAAAAACACCTGAATAGATAACTGGCTTGCAACAATTTATTAGTAGCACCATAATATCACAAGAGTGTTGATAAAATGATAGTAGAAGTAATAGTAACAGTAACAAGTTTGCATAGTAGTAGTAGTGTGCAACACTAGTATTGTAATGAGAGCAAGAGTGGTAGAAAGCGTAGGCATGGAAGTAGATAGTGGGTTTTATTCAGATGAGATCCAATATGTAACGGTCATAACATACAATGATAGCAAACACTAGCTCTAATTCAAGTACCATATGTAGGCATGCATTCCGTAAATAGTTGTACGTGGTTGCGATAAGAACTTGCACAACATATTTTCTGCCACCCTTACGTTTCAGCCCAATCCTACTGGAAATTAAGGGTAATTAAGGTGATTCTTTTAATGATGAACTAGAACAAAGTATTAATATAGGACGAGTACTTGTAATCCTCGAGGTAACATCATCCCCATCGATATCCCAATTGTTGTCACTTTGGGGTCTAGGGTTGAGAATGATAACAGGTGCATACAACTTGCAGATATGATCAAGAGCACAAATATATTCATGAAAACATGGAGAGTTCAAATCTTAAATCATGGCACCCGAGTCCTAGTGACAAGCATTAAGCATAGCAAAGTTATAGGAACATCTACATCAGAACATAGTGGATACTAGGCATGAATCCCTAACAAATCTTACATCGGTTTCATAAGAAATCTCATCCAATTCCCATCAACCTACATGTGCCTACAGGGGAATTACTCACACATGCGAAAGAGATTCATGAAATTAGTGTTGGAGAATGGTTTGTGATGACGATGGCTATGACTTCCCCTCTTCGAAAGGAAGAGCAGGAGGGGGCGGCGGCTCCATATCGTAAAATGCGTCGATGATTTTCTCAGAATTTTTTGTATATATGTGAATCTATGGCGGTGGAATCATCATAAGGCGTTGCCCAGAGGCCCCCCCCCCCACTCCCACATGGCGTGCCAAATGGGTGGTTGCACCACCTTGTCGTGTGAGGGTCAGGCGGGTCCCCTCTGGTCCTTCTTGGCCCCATAAATCTTCCAATACATCCAGTTTCGAACACTTCTATTTCTGCACACAAAAAAACACCATAATAGTTCTACTAAAAACAATGTCAATTCGGATAGTTTCATTCAAATCATGC
Source organism: Secale cereale (assembly GCA_902687465.1). Lineage (NCBI taxonomy): Eukaryota > Viridiplantae > Streptophyta > Magnoliopsida > Poales > Poaceae > Secale > Secale cereale. The sequence goes on along the minus strand of LR738710.1, from coordinate 202,556,259 downwards.
AAATTAGTGGCCAAAACAATAGCAAAAGCATTTGGAAAAGTAGATACATTTGAGACTATCAACTTCCCTAAGCTTAACTATTTGCTTGTCCTGAAGCAATTCAGTTCACAAATTGAAAGTTATACAGAAAACTATTACAACCTCATTTTCTTTGCAGATGTACATATATAGATTTAGTCAGTGATCTAATTATAACAAATATTATAGAGTAACCATATGCACGATAACACTTAGCGGCCACGTTCGCTCATGCCAAAAGCAAAACTGACTAGGGAGTCTCAAACCTCAACACTTTGTCAAAACATCCATAATACAATATGATAGAATGGTATCTCGCTATCCCTTGCTGAGAGCACAAAACATAAATGCAGAGCACCTCTGTAGTTTAAAAAACAACTAAACATGGTAATTCAGCATAGAGAACATCCACTCATGCTCCTTAACATTAATTATACCCAATGCATGTTTCACTAAGAATGACAATATCATCTATGATGGTGCTTGGAGAAGAATGTGATGACTCAAAGTAAAATGGAAGTAACATAGAAAATAAAAATAAAGGTTTTTCACTAAGGAAAGTAGAGATTAACACATGCCAGAGTTCGCTGGTCAAAAAGTGGTAATTTATTTGAACGGTGCACTTTCCAATCAACGATTTAACATAGAGAATTTCAACTTGTGATCTGTGTTAGTAAATTCCCCAAAGATGAGGGGATGATGCAGCACAGTAGTGGTAAGTATTTCCCTCAGTTATGAATCCAAGGTTATCATTCCAGTAGGAGAACCAAGCAACACTATGTAAACAACACCTACACACAAACAACAAAACCTCGCAAACCAACGCGTAGAGGGGTTGTCAATCCCTCCAAGGTAAGATAAATAGATAGATTGATAGATGCAAATAAAATGCAGCAAAGTGTTTTTGGATTTTTGGAAAAACATATCTGAAATTATATGATAGGAAAATGACACGGGGGTCGTAGATTTCACTAGTGGCTTCTCTCAAGAAAATAACATACGGTGGGTAAACAAATTATTGTTGGGTAATTGATAGAAGAGCAAAGAATTATGACGATATTCAAGACAGTGATCATGTATATAGGCATAACGTCCATGATTAGTAGACCGACCTCTGCCTGCATCTACTACTATTACTGCACACATCGATCGCTATCCCGCTTGCATCTAGCGTATTTATTTCATGGAAAAATAGAGTAATGCTTTATGAACGATGACATGATGTGGACAAGATCTATTCATGTAGGAATAGACCCCATCTTGTTATCCTTAATAGCAACGATACATGCGTGTCATGTCTCTTTCTCTCACTGATATTGAGCACCACGAGATCGAACCCATTTCAAAGCACCTCTTCCCATTGCAAGATAAATCAATCAAGTTGGCTAAAGAAAACCGAAATATTGAAGAAGAAATACGAGGCTATAATAATCATATATGTATAGATCTTATCATAAAGTCACAATTCATCAGATCACAACAAACACACATCAAAAAAGAGTTACATCAAATAGTTCTCCAAAAACATCAATGACAACATTGTATTGAAGATCATAAAGAGATAAGAAGCCATCTAGCTACTAAGTACGGGCCCATAGGTCTACGGTAAACTAGTCACACATCATCGGAGGAGCACCAATGAGGATGATGAACCCCTCCATGATTGTGTTCCTCTTCGGCGGAGTGCTGGAAAAGGCCTCTAAATTGGATCTCGTGGTACTGGCACTTCCGGCGGCTGAAGCAATTTTTTGCCAACTCCCCTGGGGTTTTGGGAGTATTGTCGTATTTATAGAGCCGGAGGTCAGTGGAGAAGGGCACTATGGGCCCCACAAGGCACGAGACCGCGCCTGGGCCATCTAGCATGCCTTGGTGTCATGTGGGCCCCACGGGCCACCTCTGTCACACCTCTTGGGATCCCTAGGTCTCTTCTGGGTAGAAAAAATCTTCCAAAGTTTCGTTGCATTTGGATTCCGTTTGGTATTGACATTCCGCAAAGTAAAAAACAAGAAAACACAGAAATTGGCACTAAGCACTAGGTTAGCCCCAAAAACCGATAAAAAGGTGCTAGAAAATGTATGTAAAATATCAAAGATTGATAATATAACAACATGGAATAATCAAAAATTATAGATACGTTGGAGACGTATTAGCATCCCCAAGCTTAATTCATGCTCGTCCTCGAGTAGGTAAATCATAAAAATAGAATTTTTGATGTGGAATGATGCCTAACATATTCACCATATTCTTTTCTTTTATGCATGGTGATTCGGACTTGTAGATGATTCAAAGCAATAGTCTCTAATTTTAGATGAAGACTTTAATACTCAAGCATATCAATAAGCAACCATGTCTTTCAAAATATCAATACTAAAGAAAGTTATTCCTAGCCAATTATGCTCAATCATTCAACCATTCATGAAACACATCCAAATATTAGCTACATCCAATGCTCAAGTATGATAATAATGCTTCCTTGTTGGTGCTTTATAAGAGAGGATGAAGACTCAATAAAACTAAAAATTGCATAAAAGTAAATAGATAGGCCCTTCACAAAGGGAAGAAGAGATTTGTAGAGGTGCCAGAGCTCTTAGCTTAAATTGAGAGATAAAATTATTTTGGGTGGCATGCTTTTCCTGTCAACGAAAATGACTGAGAAATCCCGATATCTTCCATGCTAGATAAATAATAGGCGATTCCCAAACATAAAATAAAGTTAATTTCCTTTCCACCAGTCTTTCACAATCCATGGCTAGCCATATCCAGCGGTGCTTTCCATACCAACACATACCAAGGAATTTATTATAGTATTTTTGCATTTCAAGACTGGGCATCCTTATTACTGCCACACTCTTGTGCAATGACAAGTGAATAAGCACTCATCTTGATAATAACATGCCTAGCATGGAAGATATCGGCCACCCCATGTCGCTTCATGAGTGGTATGGGCACACAAATGAGAAATTCATTTTGAAAATTAGAGTTGGCACATACAAATTTACTTGGAACGGAATAGAAATACCGCATATAGGTAGGTATGGTGGACTCATTTGGTAGAACTTGGGTTTTAGGAATTGGATGCACAAGCAGTATTCCCACTTAGTACAAGTGGAGGCTAGCAAATAGATTGAGAATCGACCAACCATGGAACGAAAACCATCACAAAAGAATATTAAACATAACTACCATCGAATAATGCACCACAAGTAGGATGTAACTTAATTACATAATTATTGACTTAATGTGCATGCAAAGGGAATCAGAAACCTTACCACCAATCTTCTTACTAGAGCATAATTACTCGCCAACATTACTCACATATCACTATCTCCATATCGCAAAACTCTTGCAAGGAATCAAGTTTAATATCCAATGATCTTCATGAAAGTTTTTCTTATATCCATCTTGAATATCTATCCCTTTGGGACCAAATACTTTTAAAGCATATTGCCATTGCTAATAACAAGCTCTCAAACAATATTAAGTGAAGTGAGAGAGCGCATATTTCTTCGAAATTTCAACTCTCAAAATAATATAAGTGAAGCATGAGAGGATTTCTTCAAAAATTCTACCAACTTTAAAAATGATCTAAGTGTAACATGAGAGAATTTTTTTAAAATAATAGCACCACCGTGCTCAAAAAGATATAAGTGAAGCACTAGAGAAATTCCGTCTCTCAAAAAAAATTAAGTGAAGCACATACAACAATTTTAACAAATCATAGCATAATTATGGAAATCTCAAATAGGTGTGTCCAGCAAGGATGATTGTGACAAACTAAAAATCAAAACAAGCAAAGCCTCATATAATACAAGACGCTCTAATCAAAACTCTTGATATGTGGCGAATAAAAATATAGCTCAAAGTAAAATTACCGATGGTCGTTAGAATCAAGAGGTCATGCCTTCCGGGTATCCCCAAGCTTAGTTACTTGGTTCTCCTTGAATATTACCTTGGGGTGCCATGGGGCATCCCCAATATTACGCTCTTTTCACTCCTTATTCCTTCATCCATTGTGATGTCACCCAAAACTTGAAAACTTCAATCACACATAACTTTAAACCTCGTGAGATCCATTAGTACCATGGCTTATACCCCCCGATACAATCCATAGATTCATCAAAATAAGCACATAGTGCAAAGAAAACAGAATCTTTCAAAAACAGAACAGTCTGTAAAAACGTAATTTTTAGACAAACTTCTATACTCCAAAAATAATGAAAAAATAGGACAATGTGGAAAATTTATATATGAATTATGTGTAAAAAGTTCAGAAGTTGTTCATGCTCCAGCAATTGAAAACAATTCTGCTAGTGGACGCGAAAGTTTCTGTTAATGCACCAAATCAAATCAACTCTCACCCAAATCAACACAAAGGCTTTGATTGGCACAAACAGTAAGTAAAACACCAAAATACAATCACAATAGTAGTTTAATTGTTTAATTTTATTTAAAAAAGAAAATAAAAATATCAGGCTATCTCCGAACAAGCACTTTTCTTTAAAGCCTATTAGCTAGGCATTCCTAATTTTAATGATGCTCACATGAAAGATAAGAATTGAAGCACAAAGAGAGCATCTTAAAACACGTGACAAACACATCTAGGTCTATCATACTTCCTATGTATATGCATTTTATAAGCAAATGAATTATCAAGGCAAGCAAAAACTAGCATCTGCAAGGAAAAATAATAAAACTTTCAAAATTTAAGCATCAATAGAGGTAATTTAGTAACATGAAGATTTGTACAACAATATTTTCATCTCTCATAATAATTGCATGTAGGATCATAATCTAATTCAACAATATAGATATCACATAACATATTCTCTAATGATCCACATGCTTGGAAAGTTGACACTCTTACAAAATAGTGGGATTATTATCAAATATAGTCATGACCTCTCCGTGCCCACTTTCATCAAAAATTTCATACGATTAATCATTCTTCAAAATAGTGGGATCATTATTACCTGAAGTTTCACTCTTCCAAACCCACTTTCAATATTCTTGCTATATATTCATCATGAGTCTTAAATAAATCTTCAAGATCATAAGAAAAATCACCCCAATCATGATCATTGCAATAAGTAGAGGACATTTCAAAATTGCTTGGGATTTTGCATATTATTAGCATAATTAACATTAATAGAATTTATTATAACACCATTGCAATCATGCTTTTCATTCAAGGAGGTATCGTGAATCACTTCATAAATTTCTTCTTTTAACACTTCATCATAGTTTTCAGATTCGTGAATATCAAGCAAAACTTCATAAAGATAATCTAGTGCACTCAACTCACTAGCGATTGGTTCATCATAATTGGATTTTTTTTCTTCTAAAGATTAGAAAGTGGATGAGGATCCATAAACCGTTTCCTTCTGATTTTCAATAAACACGCAAGTATGCCAAACAAACAAGCAAAGAAACCAAGTAAGACATAATGGCAAACGAAAAAGGCAAGCGCGAAGAAGGCAAAATAAAAAGGCAAATATTTTTATGTGTTTGTAAAAACGTTTTAGAAGTGGGGGAGATGAAATCGAGAGGCAAATGGCAAATATTGTAATTTCAAGGAGATGAGAGTTTATGCATAGGAACCTGATAGATTTTGATGATGCCTCCACAACCCGGGTGATTCCTTCACTGCTGCTACTAACTAAACCGAGCGATCGATCACTGCTGTTGCTTACTGAAGCCAATCGAGCCCCCATGTGAGACGTAGCCAGCCGGTGTTGGGTTGCCTCTCGATGAACAATGACTATTGCTACCATGAGCGTGGTACGTAGAACGAGTCGAGACTTGGTGAGTCAAGTCGGTTGGTTGGCTGTGGATGAACAGTTCCCGGTGGGGGTGGATGAACAGGACCCCATGGTAGTAGGGGCTTGCTGCTGGATGAATAGGACCTCGAGGAGGCCGCCGCACCCCAGCTGGTTGGGGTTGATGAACAGTACCCCATGGAGGCTATATGAACAGTAGACGGTGGTGGCTCGATGAACAGTAGCCCGTGGATGAACAGTAGTTGGTGGAGGCTGGAAGAGGTCGATGGTGGCTTACAAGTAGCCCGTGGAGGCTGGAGCGAGGCAGTAGATGATGGATCAACAAGATTGCATTTCGACCGTAGGTGCTCCAACACAAGTCTGTTTCCTCTGTTTTGCGTTACTCCACACCCCTCCCAATCAACAGGAACCAGTTCGACCGTAGGCACTCGAACAGAAGTTTGTTTCCTCTGTTTTGCGATATGCCAGACCCTTCATGATCAACAGGACCCCGTATTGATCGTACACAGTCGAACAGAAGGCCCGTTTCCTCCATTCTGTGATACGCTAGACCTCGTTTTGGCTGTTTTGTCCAAGCTAGTTAGCTCCCTATGAACATGACATATTTCGACCCAGTCGGTTGCCTCCCAATGAACACGACAATGTTTCCTCTGTTCTGACCCAGCCGGTTGGCTGCCGATGAACAGGACGACGTCATTGTATGCCTTCAAGACCACATTTGTATGTACTTACGTAACTGTATTTACTTTCTTGCAGCGTAGTTGTACATATGTGTACGCGTTATAGACTGGACTGCATGACATGATAGGTCCGTGCATCTACTACGACACGTGTTGCTCCTTACTCGGCCACAGTTCATCGCTGCAGGGAGACCGATCTACCAATATGTACCTACACATTCGTGACCAGACAGACAACACTACGTACGCTTCGAACGGGTAGGTCTCAGTTGTTCCTTGCGTGCGAAGATATAGCTCGTGGGTTCTAGTTGTTAGGGGAGAGAATCTTTTTTCGTAGTATGGACACACTTCCTTACGTGTGAAGATGTACCTGATGGGTCCTAGTTGTCAGGGTGAAACATTTTTTTCGCAAAATACAAAGTCCCTTCCGATGTGTCCCTGCTGTCAGGTGGAGGAATAATTATTTAACGCGTAATAGGAGGCACTTCCTTGCTGCGGTCGTGGACCCAGCTGTCAGCCTCTCCACGTACAGTCCTCTTCCGATGGAAGTCGTTACTTGACCACGTTGACCACGCCGTGCTGAGAGCACCAAAGCGGTGGACAACGGCGAGGCCTAGGAAGGTGTGACGCGGAGCGAGGGAAGATACAAGAGTGGATGCTAATGGGCCTCGAACCCCTCGTTGGTTACCCCAAGTGAAAGGTGTAAGATGCAGTAAGTAGAAGTGTTTTCCCCTAGCAAAGATGCCAAGGATCGATTCCCCAGAGACTCCTAGGTTCAACAAGTAGGTGTCAATTGCTACGGCGCCAGATTAGTAGCAACCAATGTTGACCTGCACACAGATACAAATAACTTTGCTCCCAACGAGTACAGAGAGGTTGTCAATCTCTCCGGCCTTGTAGTTCACAAAGGATTAAAAGCAATGATAGTAGTGATAAATAGTTTTTGCAATAGTAGGTAAATAACGAAAAGTAAATAGTGGATGTGATCAATGATGGTAATATGGACCGGAGTCTCATGATGTTCACTAGTGATGTCTCTCTCCCAAAAGACGATAAAACAGCTATGTGAGGTAAACAAATTACAGCTGGGCAATTGACAGGACCACGAACGCAAACCAATGCTGACTACATTGCAAGAAAGGTTGAGGTTCAAAGCATGGGCGGTACGCCAAAGTAAGTAGACCGAAATCCATCAATATCTACTACTAATCATCCACCTTGAGATATCTATCCAGAACATCTCGCTGGTATTAAGTTGCGAGTCCCACCCATAGTGTAAACTCAATGCAACAGACAACTGCATTAAAAGAACTTTGCGTAAAGTAGACAATCCTTGCACCCGCGGGCACAAGCACCGTTGTTTTCCCCCTTGTGGCAACAACACATCCCCTAGACTCATGTTTCTGTCACTCAAGCTAGTCATCGAGGGGCATGAACCCACAATCGAGCATAACGTTCCCTCTTGGAGTCACTACCTACTACTCGGCCAAAGCAATAAATAACAACGGAGTACATGCAAGAATTACTTATGAACTAAAATATAAAAGAGGTGAATCAAATATATTACTCAAGATCAATCTGAACATAATCTCATAATCCATCGGATCCCAGCAAACTCAACATAGCAACAGCATAAGGATTACATAGGTGCCTCGATCATGTAGGGCAGCTCACGAGGACTAATTAGTGAAGCACAAGAACGGGAGGAGAACATCACATAGCTACTGGTCATGGACTCATGGTCCAAGGGAGACTACTCACGAGTCATCCGGGAGGCGTCCATGGTGGTGGAGAAGCTCCCGGTGGTGATCCTCCCCTCCGGCAGGGTGCCGGGAAGAGTTCTCCTGGTGCTCCCGATCTTGGAAGCGGCGGCGGCGGCGGAACAGAGATGGGATCACGAAAAGAGTTCCTGTTTTGAGGGTTTCGGAGGTCCCTCTAAATTTATGCCAAAGGGGGGCACTGGACGGGCTTCGGGGGGCCCAGGCCCCCCCCCCCCGACGCGGCCCAGGGGGGGGCGCGCCGCCAGGGCGCCTGGAGCCCTGGTGCCCCCCCTAGGCTGCCCTTCGGACGCAGTGTTGTTTCCGGATCGCTGATTTTTTATATATTTTTTCTGGATTTTCTGGGCAGTTCTCGAAACGTGAAAACCTGAAATACAAAAATAGCCAAAAACAGAAACTGGCACTGGGGTGCACTGGATTAGTAAGTTAGTCCAAATATGATCAAAAGTGTATGGAAGTGTATGAATATCATAGCAATATCACCCAAAAGTGGCATGGAGCAAGCAGAAATTATAGATACGTTTTGGACGTATCAGATGCCCACGCAGAGAGGGGTATGAGGGTTGACTGGTTTGGCTGCGGTGTGAGGCTGCCATTGCCGCAGAATAACATGTGTTGTGGGTGAATAGAGGGATGGCCTAGCCAGCGGTTGGAGTAGGAGGGGCGGTGAGGCCTGCGAAATAGCACCGCCGACCACGGGAGGCAGGAGCAGGTGGCACGGCCTGCGATGGTTGGGGCGGCTGGAGCAAGAAAACTAGAGGTTGAAGAAGCACGACAGCCATTGGATGCACATCCTACGGTCAGTACAACTAGAATCGTTTATATTGACTAAGTTGACAAAGCCATGCGTCCGCGTCAACTTAGTCGGCCCACAAGTCAGCCTCCAAATATGGTGGGTCCCACCTAGCAGCGGGGGTCTTCATTTTTTTGTGCATGATAAGGAGTCACTTGTGTGCGAAGAGATAGAGCTAGTGGGTCTGAGATTTCAGCGGTGGGAATGTTTTTTCATGAAATACAGAGACCCTTCTGGTGGGTCCCCGCTGTCAGGTAGAGGAATCATTATTTGCGCGTAATAAGGAGGCACTTCCTTGCTGCGGTCGTGGACCTAGCTGTCAGCCTCTCCATGTACAGTCCTCTTGAAATGGAAGTCATTCCTTGACAACGTTGAGCACGCCGCGTCGAGAGCACCAACGAGGGGACGACGGCGAGGCCTAGGAAGGGAATGAACTGGAGCCGGGGAAGACTCGACAGTTGTTTCCCACACGAAGGGGAGTACGAGGATTTACTACTTCGGCTAAAGTGTGAGGCTGCCATCGCCGGAGAATAACAGGAGGTCTGAATGAGTAGAGGGATTGCTAAGCTAGCGATGGGAGTACGATGGGGTGGCGAGGCCTGCGCGGCAGCACAACAAGTCAGCCTCAATTCTGTGGAAAATAGAATACAACATGTCTGCCATTATTTCTAATAATTTACAACCCATTTTCTAATTCTTAAGGATTTTTTCGAGCCCGTATTCTTTTTGTTAGCATTACAGCCCATATTGTGGCCATGTTAAAACATTATAGAAAATTTCGAATATTTCGGTGCGGTCCGAACTGTTTTTCATCCAGAAATTTCGAGTCACATTCAAACTAATTTGAAAAATAAATTCATATCAATATAAAATCCAAATAATTGTCCACGCATAAAAATCTATAGAATTTAAAATCTCGCCATGAAAAAAAAAATTGAAACTAATTGTCGGTTTGATATGTTTTAAAAATGTACACCCCATTTCTCATTACTGATAGCCTATTTTCTGGGAACTTAAAGAGCATCAATTGTGCTTGAACGCTTGAACCAGATGATTGTTATTTCATGCATGCACCTGATCAGGACTTATGCGCTCGACTCCTGTAAATGTCAGATGTTGAAATCAGGCGCAACATATTACGGACATGGTATCGAATTCGAATTTTCAGCTCCCCGACACCTTGGAGCCCACTAAATTCAAAAAAGGATATTTCAAAGTTTGATTTAAAAAAATTCTATGAAAACATATGCATGGTCGCTACACAAAGACCTGTAATTTTCGTTCAAAAATATTGTGATATGCCAGCTACACACACACACACACAAATAATCTCAACCCAACAAAACAATTGGGGCCATTTTTGTATATGTATTTTTCTTTTTTGTGTATGCAATGTATGAAAATATATTGTTAAATTTTCACATACGTTGTATACATATATTGGTGTATTCATATATCTTTGTCCATTTTTTTGTGATGTACAAATACGGTATTTGAAAACCAGCCTCCCTTAGCTCTCATCCTCCATTATGCGTTTCCCCTTTGTATTCTTTTTGTACCTTCTACAGGCACATATCATGCATACTTGTGACTGAATCATGTCAGTTAAGCTAAGTAGAAAATAACTACCTAAACATATATGTTCGATGATTTTATTTATTTATTTATTATTCTTGAAGGACTCATATAATTTTCTTTTAATCTTTGGATGAGTTTTAGATGCATGTCATTTTTACTAAGTACTCCTACCCACCCACATTCGATAATACTTGGCTTATTATCATATGCACACATCACATATGGATCCTCGCCAACTCTTTAGTCCTATTGAGAAAAAGGGCACCGAAAAGAAACATGAAAAGGAAAAAAAAAACTATCTAGATTTCATTAACAGCTTGAAGTATGTATATACAAGTAATTACTGGGCATCCGAGCCTACCTATGAATGACTGTTGCTTATATTTTGCAGGGGCGGCTTCTTCCTTCCCAGCGTGGCTACAACGACCTTCCGCTGATCCACGACGGTGGTCGGGGTGATCTAGATCTGGTCAGCCGGATGATGGTGGATGCAGAATGTACTACAGTGACCTCTTACGGCTCAATGACGGCGGTGGTCAGCGAAATGTCTTCGGAGATGGTTCATCTCTTTAGATCTTGTGGTTGACTTTGGTGATGAGATGCAAACTATGGAGGAATAATTGACATGGAGGAATGGTTGTGCAGCGACGGCGGACGCACATCGCATGTAGCTACTGAGATAAAAGTGGTGGTGACAAGGCACGTGTGACTTCAATGTGAGGGAAATATGCCCTAGAGGCAATAATAAAGTTTTTATTTATATTTCCTTGTATATCATGATAAATGTCTTTTATTCATGCTAGAATTATATTAACCGAAAACTTGATACATGTGTGAATACATAGACAAAACAGAGTGTCCCTACTATGCCTCTACTAGACTAGCTCGTTAATCAAAGATGGTTATGTTTCCTAATCATAGACATGTGTTGTCATTTGATCAACGAGATCACATCATTAGGAGAATGAAGTGATGGACGAGACCCATCCGTTAGCTTAGCACTATGATCGTTTAGTTTTACTGCTATCGCTTTCTTCATGACTTATACATGTTCCTCTGACTATGAGATTATGCAACTCCCGAATACCGGAGGAACACCTTGTGTGCTATCAAACGTCACAACGTAAATGGTTGATTATAAATATGCTCTACAGGTGTCTCCAAAGATTTTTGTGGTGTTGGCGTTGATCGACAATAGGATTTGTCACTCCTAGTGTCGGAGAGGTATCTCTGGGCCCTCTCGGTAATACACATCATAATAAGCCATGCAAGCAAATGACTGTATTTACAAGAAAATGAGTGGGAGCTCTGTAGCATTTCTCATATTATATGTAGATGACATATTGTTGATTGGAAACGGTATAGAATCTCTGGATGGCATAAAAGGATACTTAAATAAGAATTTTTCAATGAAAGAGCTCGGTGAAGCTGCTTATATATTGGGTATCAAGATCTATAGAGATAGATCAAGAAGCTTAATTGGACTTTCACAAAGCACATACCTTGATAATATTTTGAAGAAGTTAAAAATGGATCAGTTAAAGAAAGGGTTCTCGCCTGTGTTACAACGTGTGAAGTTGGGTAAGACTCAATGCCCGACCACTGCAGAAGATAGAGAGAAAATGAAAGTAATTCCCTATGCCTCAGCCATAGGATATATCATTTATGCAATGTTGTGTACCAGACCTGATGTGTGCCTTGCTATAAGTTTAGTAGGGAGGTACCAAAGTAATCCAGGAGTGGATCACTAGACAGAGGTCAAAAACATCCTGAAGTACCTGAAAAGGACAAAGGATATGTTTCTCATTTATGGAGGTGACAAAGAGCTCGTCGTAAATGGTTACGTCGATTCAAGCTTTGACACTGATCTGGATGACTCTAAGTCACAAATCGGATATGTATTTTTGTTGAACAGTGGAGCTGTCAGTTGGTCTAGTTGCAAGCAGAGCGTCGTGGCAGGATCTACGTGTGAAGCAGAGTACATAGCTGCTTCGGAAGCAGCAAATGAAGGAGTTTGGATGAAGGAGTTCATATCCGATCTAGGTGTAATACCTAGTGCATCGGGTCCAATTAAAATCTTTTGTGACAACACTGGAGCAACAGCCTTGGGAAGGGAATCCGGGTTTCACAAGAGAACCAAGCTCATCAAAAGACGCTTCAACTCCATCCGCGATCAAGTCAAGGAGGGAGACATAGAAATTTGCAAGATACATATGGATCTGAATGCTGCAGACCCGTTGACTAAGCCTCTTCGACGAGCAAAACATAATCAGCACCAAGACTCCATGGGTGTTAGAATCATTACTATGTAATCTAGATTATTGACTCTAGTGCAAGTGGGAGACTGAATGAAATATGCCCTAGAGGCAATAATAAAGTTGTTATTTATATTTCCTTGTATATCATGATAAATGTCTTTTATTCATTCTAGAATTGTATAAACCGGAAAATTGATACATGTGTGAATACATATACAAAACAGAGTGTCCCTACTATGCCTCTACTAGACTAGCTCATTAATCAAACATGGTTATGTTTCCTAACCATTGACATGTATTGTGATTTGATCGACGAGATCACATCATTAGGAGAATGATGTGATGGACAAGACCCATCCGTTAGCTTAGCACTATGATCGTTTAGTTTTATTGCTATTGCTTTCTTCATGACTTATACATGTTCCTCTGACTATGAGATTATGCAACTCCCGAATACCGGAGGAATGATACGTCCAAAACGTATCTATAATTTCTGCTTGCTCCATGCCTCTTTTGGGTGATATTGCTATGTTATTTGTACACTTCCATACACTTTTGATCATATTTGGACTAACCTATTAACTCAGTGCACCCCAGTGCCAGTTTCTGTTTTCGGCTGTTTTTGTATTTCAGGTTTTCACATTACGAGAACTGCCAGAAAAAATCCAGAAAAATTATATAAAAAATCAGCATTCCGGAAGCTTCCATGCGGCCAAAGTAGGGCCGGAGGGGACCCACAGGGGCTCCAGGCGGCCTGCCCACGCGGCCCCCCTGGCCGCGCCGGGGGGG
>LR738710.1:202513356-202534061 GCA_902687465.1 Secale cereale | reverse complement strand
AGGGGCTTTCCTTCTATCCTTCTCCCTCTTCCTTCTTCTCGTACTCCAACTAGGGAAGGGGGGAAACCTACTCCTACTAGGAGTAGGAATCCCCCTTGGGGCACGCCATAGAGAGGGCCGGCCCTCCCCTCCTCCACTCCTTTATATACGGGGGAGGGGGCACCCCATAGACACACAAGTTGATTGTTTAGCCGTGTGTGGTGTCCCCTCCATAGATATTTACCTCGGTCATATTGTCGGAGTGCTTAGACGAAGCCCTGTGTTGGTAACTTCATGAACACCGTCACCACGCCATTGTGCTGATGAAACTCTCCCTTGGCCAACTGGATCAAGAGTTCGAGGGACGTCACCGAGCTGAACGTGTGTAGATTGCAGATGTGACATGCGTTTGGTGCTTGATCGGTTGGATCGCGAAGACATTCGACTACATCAACCGCGTTACTAAACGCTTCCGCTTTCGGTCTACGAGGTTACGTGGACACACTCTCCCCGCCGTTGCTATGCTTTCGGTCTACGAGGTTACGTGGACACACTCTCCCCGTCGTGACACGCGAAGACATTCGACTACATCAACCACGTTCCCCAACACGATGGTGGTGCTACGTGCACCCGGTTTCAAGCTTCGGGGTGAAAGCCTAGGTTTACTGAATTGATTTTACATGGCAATGGCGACACCTTTTTGCATCGTTACAAGCCGGCGTGTTTGTGTGTTTGTGTTGGTGTTGGTTGTGTGTATCCTAACTATACAGAGGTCGGGTGTGTGCTCATACTGTTTGTATCCACTTGATTATCAATTTTAAGAAAATAAAATACACCCAAGTACAATTTTCATATTTGGATGGAAGCGGGGCATGCAATCTCAGAGCAGATAAGCATCCTTTGAGAAGAATTGCACATTCTTGTAATCATTTTTTGTGAAATGGAGGAATACCCCCGGCCTCTGCATCTAGATGATGCATACATCCATTTTATTAATTATTAACACAAGACCTTACAAAGTCATACAACAGTAAGATGAAAGCCACCATCTAAGCAACATATGTCACTACTTCTATCCAGTTGATGAAGGGGCGCTGATAGTCTAGGCCTAATAACAAATAGACCTCGTGACCAAACCTAACATCTAACACCTGCGGTCTCAACCAGGACGCCTGCCGGGTACGGGCACCCACCAGTCCGGTGTGCACCTCAACCAGGATGCCTGCCGGGTATGAGGCCGCCGCAACCACCTGTAACCAATCCATCTTCAGAGTTGTACTGCTGCAACTACCTTGCCCGGTCTAGCTGATGCCGACGTCACCACGACGCCAGACAGCGTCGACCTCCTGCGCGTGTCCATCACCACACATCTGACGCCAAGCCTCCGCTGCTCCATGCCGCCAAGAGCCGCCGCCATGAATAAGTAGAAAGAAACACCGCTCCACCGAAGAAGCCATCCGCTGGTCCCTCGAGTCCGAGTGCTACTCCAAGAATGCCGCCCCCAAGTGGGTAATGACACATTCTTGGAAATCATGGTGGCCATTGTGTAAGTGTTTGAGTATTTGAGTCCCTTGAGGCAGGATTTGGCAGCTAAGTATTTTTTATAGTTTTTGTAAAATACCGTGTTTATTCGTAACGTCAAAACTTCGATTAGTTTAGCATCAACAAATATCACTGTTTTGAAAACCATAGTAATTTCTTTTGAAAACCATAGTAATTTCAGTACTGTGATATTTTTTGTTGTATTTTGAAAAGAGGATCCTATACCAAAATGAGAGAATTGTTGTTTCTAGAAACTGAAGTATTCATTTAGCTCGGCATCGGAATAATGAAGATTTGTATTATCATGATTTTAAATTATTGTCTCTCGTGGAAAGATACTCTAGCATTTAAATTATTGCTCTGGCAAATTAGTCCTGAGAGTTGCAAAGAAATATTATAATAGTTCAGTGAGCTGCCGAAATGCATTTTGAGACAAATTACACAGCTCAAAAGTAGAGAAAAACTTCATAAAGCAATGCCAACGATTTGGCCATTCACATTTCATAGTACACAACTCAACATTTTTTGAAACAGCCATTTCCTAGAAGAGCAAATGTAGTCCTCGAAAGGATACTTGACCATATCTTCCTCTAAATTTTGAGGGATTGGTTAGAAATGTCCTAAGTCCTATGGAGAAAAAGGTCACGGAAAAACAATAATAAATTTTTTAGAAATGGAGGAGGACCTCCGGTCTCTGCATCTGGACGATGCATGCGGCTACTTTATTAATTATACACACAAGACCTTACAAAGTCATACAACTGTAAGACTAAAGACATCGTCTAGGCAACATATGTCGCTACTCCTATCTAGTTGATGAAAGGATGCTGATAGTCTGGGCCTAATACCAAACAGACCTCACAGCCAAACCAAAACATCTAAGACATGAGGTCCCAACTAGGACGCCTGCCGGGTATTGGGCACCTACCAGTCCGGCGCATTCCTCAACCAGGACGCCTGCCGGGTATGAGGCCGCCGTAGCCACCTGCCACCAGTTCAACTTCAGTGTTTTACTGTTGCATCTATCGTGCCAGGTCTCTCTGCCATCAACGCCACCACGACGCCATACAGTGTCATCCTCCTACGCGAGTCCATCCTCGCACATCGAACGCCGAATCTGCACTGCGCCACGCCGTCGAGATCCGTCCCCATCAATGTGTAGGATGAAGCACCGCTCCTACAAAGAAACCGTCCGCTGGTCCCGCGAGAACGAGTGCACCTCCAAGCGCCCCCAGGGGGTAACAAGACATGATTGCCGCAAACATCCGATCAGCTGATCTAGGGTTTCCCTCGGAGGTATTGAGTGGAGCTGGGAGCTTCACCCCGATGATGCCTTCATGAAGGAAACGATGATAAGGGCATCGTCATCACCGGCTCCGGCCATCGACCGAAGACCAGGTTTTCACCCGGATCCGCCAAAAGACAATACATGGAACACCAGAAGAAAAAGAGATTTGATTAACAGCTTGAAGCAAGTATCAACAAGTAATTAAACATTCACTGGATCCCTTATGATGAACAATCAAAAAAGTATCAACGATAAATGATACATATATAGTACAATTTCCATAATTACATGGAAGCAGGTTACACAATCTCAGTACAGATGAACCTCCTTTGAAAAGAATTACACATTCTCGGAAATCATTGTGCCCATTGTGTACTGTTTGTGAGTACATTTTTTTAGCGAAATAAGTGTTTGTGAGTATTTGAGTCCCTTGAGGTTGCCATAGGCAGCTGAGTATTTTTAGAGTTTATGTAAAATAATCCATTTTTAAGAAACTTGACAACTTTGATTTGCTTGGCATCAACAAATACCATGCGGTTTTTAGAATACAAAAATATTTGTCATTATTGTCGCAAGCATACGACTCATCACGAAATAAAGAAATAGGAACATCGTGTGTTCGATTTTTCCAAACAAAAACCATAGTAATCTCAGTACTGTGGTATTTTCGTAGTATTTTGAAAAGAGGCCCTGGCCTTTTTTATCTAGACCAAATTGAGAAAAGTCCTGTTCTTAGAAACTGAAGTATTCATTTAGTCGGCCATCCGAATAATGAAATTTTTGTAAAATCATGATTTTAAATTACTGTCTTCTAAGATAGATTTTAAATTATTCTGCTGCAAATTAGTCCCGATCGAGAGTTTGAGACAAATTACACAGCTCAACAGTAGATAAAATCTTGATGAAGCAATGCCAATGATTTGGCCATTCACATTTCGTAGTAGGTGTCCTACCTACTAACGAATTTCCACGATATCAACACACCTCTGCTCCACCCATCTCTTTGTTTGATGTTTCTCCCTCCAGGCCACCAAGCAGTGTACTCATCAGCTCTCGAGATCTGACGGAGATACGTAAGGGTCGTTGAAGAAGACGGTCTGCACCACCTTGTCCATTTCTCGGCGAGCTTCCTCCCTCTGCTTCTTGTACTGCTCCCGCCTAGCTTGGGCTTGGCGCGCCTCGGCAAGGGCCGCGCGCAGGGCATCCTGCGGGGCTGGGGGATCCTGAGCATTCGTCCCTGATGGCTGGTGAGCAAGCGGAGGCATGCTTGACGTTGCAGTCGCTGCGGACTCCTGCTGCTTCTTGATCACGCGGCGCTTCTTGCTCATCCCCTTGTCCATCTCCGGGCGGGCCTGCTCTCTTTTCCGCTTGGGCTCTCCCCTTGGCAATTCGCCGTCCTCCAAACTCTCCGTATCCTCCTCTCTCTTCCGCTTGGGCTCTCCCCTTGGCAATTCGCCCTCCTCCAAACTCTCCGTGTCCTCCTCCAGCAGCCGGCCGTCCAGTGAAACGGCACGTGGTCTTGCGATGGCCTTGCCAGAAAGTTGTTGTTCCGCTTGGGGGTTGCAAGGATCCGAGGTGCTTGTTCTCTTGCTGGCATCCTGCTCGCCCTCGCGCTCCTGGATCATGGCCGTGCGGCCGGCCGCCTGAACCTCTTTTGAACTGCCGAAAAAAGTGCGCGGGGACGAACACTGACCACTCCGGCCATTGGAGACACTAGCCATTGGGGACACTCGACGGGGGCCGTCGCGCCGTCGGCACTTTGGTCGGCGGTGCTTCTTCGTCGAGCGCGGGGACACTACCCTTGCATCATCATGTCCGCGGTGCTGGACGTCTAGCGAACGTGGTGGCTCGGGCTCCTCGTGGGGGTGGTGCCTCGGCTTCGCGTCAATGGCGCCGGCGTCCTCCATCGCAAAGCAGGGGTTGATGCGCACGCTGGTGGCGTACGACGGCTGCTAGAGGATCGGGCGGTGCGCTTGCTCTGGAGTCTGGACGATGTGGGCGAGGCGGTAGTGGTAGAGCACCGTGGCGGAAAATGCTTGTGCTTCCAAGGTTTTGAAGGAAATGCCGGGGCCTGGGACTGCAGTAATCGCGAGCGGAGTTAGAGGCGCGACCCTTTGCGCGTTTAGGTATGACGCTGGGCCCCGAAAATGATGGACTTACGGACCACCCATACAGAACCCAACTTACGGACGTGTGTGTCGTTTCTTAATTCATTCCTTCCTCCTGAATTTCGGGGTGGGGTCTCCCCTCTTCCCAACCAGCTGGTCACACATCTGTCCGTAGCCTGGAGTCTGTAAAAAAACTGTCCGTAACTCTAGCATTGCTGCGCTGGGCCCCTAGGCATCCAAGCGCGGTCGTAAGTAAACGCGGATTCATACATGTGTAGCTGTTTCTTTCTTCTTTGGTCGAGTTTGGTTTTTGGAAAGAAACACTTAGCAAAAGTTTCGTTTTTAGATGAAAACGTACCTATCTTTTTATGATGAAAGTGGTTCATTCATTTCTATTTTGCGAGAAAACTTTTAATCTATTAATCTTCAATCATGGCACTATAAAAAAACAGAAATAATAAAAGTAACATTCAAATTCATAGATGACCTAGCGACGACTGCAAACACTGAAGCAAGACAATGGGCCGCCGCCGTCAGTGCCTCTTCATCGTCGGAGTCGAACACAATTTGTTGTAGTAGACACTCGGAAGATCGTCGTGTTAAGGCCCCATAACAAAAGTTCAATTTTTAGACGTAAACACGCCTGTTTATATGACGAAAGTGGTTTGTTCCTTTTCCTCCACTGACTATGCTAATTATCCGAGGTAATTTCATAACTGCATGACTTCTCCGACTCCAAGGACCTAGATAAAACGTGAAATTTCAACTTGGAACTTAAACAAATTAAAAGACCAGAACACGAGCAGTAGGTTACAATGGAGCCGTTCTTCTTTGGCGAGTTTCTGCAGCGTATCGACCACATCGTTGCCTCATCGAGAACAAATCACTTGGGATGATGCAATCATCATAGCCGCACTGCCGGAACAAAACAGAGGTAGCTAACGCCAACATCAAACCAAAGACAAGCTGCCTCCCATCAGGCACGAAGACGGCGAGCTTAAAGAGCATCAATTGTGGTTGAATCAGACATCGTTGTCGCATACATGCACCTGATCAGGAGTTCAGGACTGGTGCGCACGGGCTCTTGCGAAATGGCGGATGCTGAAATCAGGCACAATATATTAGAGACTTGGTATTCGAGTTCGAATATTCAGCTCCTTCGCACCTTGGAGCCCATTAAATTAGAAAATACGAAAAAAATATTTCAAAGTTCGAAAAAAAATCTATAAAAACATATGCATGTTCACTGCACGGATCTGTAATTTTCGTTCAAAAATATTGTGATCTGTCAGCTACACACCACAAAACCTCAGCCCAACAATAAAATGGACCCATTTTCATGTATGTATTTTTCCTTTTTGTGTATGCAATGTATGAAAAATTGCAGATACGTGGTATACATATATTAGTGTCTGCATAGATTATTATTTCCCCATATTTTCCTAAAGATCATCCATCCAGAGTCACTCTGAGTAATATTGTTGCTGATTTTTCCTTTGGGTTTATCGCTTCAAGAAAAATAAGTATAGAGACTTTGGTAGGGAGCGCCTTAGTTTCATCTCTTCTTCTCCACGTAAGGCAATTTTGTAATTCCCTCTAAAACCTAATTCAGGTGGGGAAGCTCTCCCTCACGGTGACCGTTCAAAAAAAGTTGTATGCATAGATTTTTTTTTCATTTTTTTATGATGTACAAATGCGGTATCTGAATACAGGCCTCCCTTAGATCACATCCTTCATTTGGCATTTTCCCTTAGTATTCTTTTTTTTACTTTTCACATACACATATTATGGATACTTTTGAATGAATCATGTCAGTCAAGCTAAGTGGATACTAACAACAAAAACATATAGGCATAAATTAATCCATCCAGGGCAATATCGTATGATGACTAAGCAAACGTTCGATGGGTCCTTAGTCCCATGGCCGGCCGGCCATGGCTAGAAATGTGTTGTTCTAGGCTGCCTCATAAATAAGGACTCAAATGCATCTACGCGCATAAATATTTTGTTGGAAATGTGTTGTTGAACATATAACACCTATAAAAGATATAACCTTACTGATGGATGTTTGACTCTATCAACCACTAAAGGCTACTTAATTTAGGATTAGGGAGGCTTGACCCCCACTTCCACCTTATGGCAAGGCGCGCCAGGTGGAGGGGGGTTCATCCCCTCCTTCTCGGGCCTCCATCAACGTACTCTATTTTTTAATATTTGTTTTAACTCGAAGAACCCACTCTGTAAATAAATAAAAGAGCATTTATAGATCAGTAAAGTAGTGATCTGAACGCTCTTATATCACTTTGTAAAGGGAGTACATGTATACACTCACCTACCCTATCCCAAGATGGACCTATGATAATCAATGAAATCGACAATG
Organism: Secale cereale; assembly: GCA_902687465.1. Classification (NCBI taxonomy): domain Eukaryota; kingdom Viridiplantae; phylum Streptophyta; class Magnoliopsida; order Poales; family Poaceae; genus Secale; species Secale cereale. Next base: position 202,526,764 of record LR738710.1, on the reverse strand, counting down.
TAGTTCACTCTAGCCACTCAAAAATAGTCCGGATTTTTCCCAACCGAGCAAGAATTCACATGGGCACATGTGTGAGCTCAAATCAGTCGACCTTCATCAAGAAATGATGGCCCAATGAGAACTTTCTACAAGTTCGCCAAGTTTCAAGACGTTTGCATAACAGATAGTGTTCGAAATATGCCATAGAGGCAAATATATTTGTAATATTGTATTTATTTATTCATAATTAAGAGTTTATATTTCATGCTATAACTGCTATGATCCTGGAATATGCGATTCAGTAGAAAACTCATATGCACGTCTGAAATGTTAAACGGTAAACAATAGGTCCCGGTCCAGTCTCACCTCTAAGACTGGCTCAAGTGTTGTTGGTGATCACGTTTTCTGGATCTTAGGATATTGTTAAGTGTAACGATAGTCCAAGAACAACATTGAGGGTCTAATGTTAGAAGAACGATCATATTGAATCGACGCAATACTTGTCTATTATTCTATGTGATTATATCATCTGAAATTATCTATTATACACGGAGTGTTGTTAGCATGTGTATTAGTTCCTAAAACGATGAGAGTGTCTCGGTTACTTCCTACTCGATGGTAGGCTCTGGGGTTGCTCAAACGTCACCTGTAACAATGTGATCATAACGACAACTTTAGGCTCACCGGAAAGTTTGACAATTGACCAGATAGCTCAAGAGTGGGATTTTCTCCTTCGACGATGGAGAGATATTCTTAGGGCCCTCTCGGTGTGACAACATCTATCATCGTCTGGCCAGACACAGGTGACTATGTCACGGGGATGCTGGAACACGTTAAAGAGAAATAAGAACAAAACCGGTAATGGGAGCAACTGTAGAGTGAGCATGGTGATGACTCGGGAGGATACAGATGCACACCGGGTTTTGTAAAGTATCGCGAAGTAAAGCGAATGTCACATGATAACCAAAAGTTCACTCGAATATCATTTGTTTAATTATAAGGGTCGATATGGATGTCCATAGTTCCGCTATCGGTCATTGAAGGAAGGGGCTTCGCTCATGTCTATGATTTAACGAACCTACAGGGTCCCATGCTTATGGTAATCACGATATGCTGAGCGTTATTGGCAAGGGAGTGTTAGTGGCATCTGAAAATGTTTAGCACATTTTATATTTAATTTAAATGTCAACGGGCCTATAAAGGCTAAGAAGTCGAAGGCAACTTGGGCCACAAGGCCAAAGTAGGAAGTGGCGCCCCCGTTGTTATATAGGGGGCCAAATTGTACTAGGGGAGGAGTGGGCCAAATTTGACTAGGGGAGGAGTAGGACTCCTCCCCCTTGGCCGGTGCCCCAAGGAGGGACTTTCCCTCTACGGTGGTTGCCGTCTCCTCCCCTCCTAACCTATATATACTAGATGATTTCTCCCTATTATTACAAAAGTTTGAAGCCTCCTCTAGTTGATCTAGTTCTAGTTCTTGTTGGTCCGAGTTGACTAATTAGAGCTAACCCTAGCCACCTCTAATCCTCGTAATCGCAAGCCTTGTGTGGTTATAATATCCTCCCTCTAATTCTCCTGTGACGATTAGCTCTGGATGGCGAAGCGCTGCCGGATCGTGAAGACCGTATGCTTGCAACCAAGTGTAGAGGTTGTGTTTCCGGTCTTCTGTTCGAGGGAGTTTCACGGGATCGTCATCAACGATCTACATCGACTCGTCCACTTCCGTTGCACTCCGGAGTCGATAACAATCGTTGATCACAACCCATTATGCATCTTCATATTTTTCTTGAATGAGCGTAGGTGCGGTTTTTCTCTACTACAGGCTAGTATTTTTGGACGGCTTAAAAATAAGCTGCATCTCCCCAGCTTAAAAAACAAGTTGGTCTAAAAAAAATTGAGGCTTCTAAATTAGTTGTCCCATAACTAATTCAAAAGCCCCAATGAATAATGAAGACGTCTTATAGAAAAAGATGGGGAGGAGGCGGCTTATTTTTTAAGCTGCCAAAAGAACTAGCCCTTCGTTTCCCAATAGAAAGTGCAAAGGTGTGATGATGAAACTTAATATATCACGCGCATTCAACTGCCTCTCGTGGTCATTTCTTATTATGTGTTATAACGGAAATAATTCATCCTTTGTTTTTACGATGGATACTTGATGACCCACAAGTATAGGGTATCGCGAAAGTCTTCGAGGGAAGTATTTCAACCCAAATTTATCGATTAGACACATGGGGAGCCAAGGAATATTTGTATGTCTTTGCAGTTGAGTTTCCAATCCAAAAACACCTGAATAGATAACTTGCTTGCAACAATTTATTAGTAGCACCATAATATCACAAGAGTAGTGATAAAATGATAGTAGAAGTAATAGTAACAGTAACAAGTTTGCAGAGTAGTAGTAGTGTCCAACACTAGTATTGTAATGAGAGCAAGAGTTGTAGAAAGTGTAGGCATGGAAGTAGATAGTGGGATTTATTCAGATGAGATCCAATATGTAACGGTCATAACATACAGGGATAGCAAAAACTTGCTCTAATTTAAGTACCATATGTAGGCATGCATTCCGTAAATAGTTGTACATGCTTCCGATAAGAACTTGCACAACATATTTTCTGCCACCCTTCCGTGTCAGCGCGATCCTACTGGAAATTAAGGGTAATTAAGGTGATTCTTTTAATGGTGAACTAGAACAAAGTATTAACATACGGCGAGTACTTGTAATCCTCAAGGTAACACCATCCCCATCGATATCCCAATTGTTGTCACTTTGGGGTCTAGGGTTGAGAATGATAACAGGTGCATACAACTTGCAGATATGATCAAGAGCACAAATATATCCATGAAAACATGGAGAGTTCAAATCTTAAATCATGGCACCCGAGTCCCAGTGACAAGCATTAAGAATAGCAAAGTTATAGCAACATCTATATCAGAACATAGTGGATACTAGGAATGAATCCCTAACAAATCTTACATCGGTTTCATAAGAAATCTCATCCAATTCACATCAACCTACATGTGCCTACAGGGGAATTACTCACACATGGGAAAGAGCATCATGAAATTAGTGTTGGAGAATGGTTTGTGATGACGATGGCTATGACTTCCCCTCTTCGAATGGAAGAGCAGGAGGGGGCGGCGGCTCAATATCGTAAAACGCGTCGATGATTTTCTCGGAATTTTTTGTATATATGTGAATCTATGGCGGTGGAATCATCATAAGGCGTTGCCCAGAGCCCCCCCCCCCCCACTCCCACATGGCGCGCCAAAGGGGTGGCTGCACCACCTTGCCTTGTGAGAGTCAGGCGGGTCCCCTCTGGTCCTTCTTGGCTCCATGAATCTTCCAATACATCCAGTTTCGAACACTTCTATTTCTGCACACACAAAAACACCATAATAGTTCTTCTAAAAACAACGTCAATTCGGATAGTTTCATTCAAATCATGCAAATTAGTGGCCAAAACAATAGCAAAAGCATTTTGAAAAGTAGATACGTTTGAGACTATCAACTTCCCTAAGCTTAACTATTTGCTTGTCCTGAAGCAATTCAGTTCACAAATTGAAAGTGATACAGAAAACTATTACAACCTCATTTTCTTTGCAGATGTACATATATAGATTTAGTCAGTGATCTAATTATAACAAATATTATAGAGTAACCATATGCATGATAACACTTAGCGGCCACGTTCGCTCATGCCAAAAGCAAAACTGACTAGCGAGTCTCAAACATCAACACTTTGTCAAAACATCCATAATACAATATGATAGAATGGTATCTCGCTATCCCTTGCTGAGACCACAAAACATAAATGCAGAGCACCTCTGAAGTTTAAAAAACAACTAAACATGGTAATTCAGCATAGAGAACATCCACTCATGCTCCTTAACATTAATTATACCCAATGCATGTTTCACTAAGAATGACAATATCATCTATGATGGTGCTTGGAGAAGAATGTGATGACTCAAAGTAAAATGGAAGTAACATAGAAAATAAAAATAAAGGTTTTTCACTAAGGAAAGTAGAGATTAACACATGCCAGACTTCACTGGTCAAAAAGTGGTAAATTTATTTGAATGGTGCACTTTCCAATCAACGGTTTAACATAGACAATTTCTACTTGTGATCCGTGTTGGTAAATTCCCCGAAGACGAGGGGATGATGTAGCACGGTATTGGTAAGTATTTCCCTTAGTTATGAAACCAAGGTTATCAATCCAGTAGGAGAAGCAAGCAATACTATGTAAACAACACCTACACACAAACAACAAAACCTCGCAAACCAACAAGTAGAGGGGTTGTCAATCCCTCCAAGGTAAGATAAATAGATAGATTGATAGATGCAAATAAAATGCAGCAAAGTGTTTTTAGATTTTTGGAAAAACATATCTGAAATTATATTATAGGAAAATTGACACGGGGGTCGTAGATTTCACTAGTGGCTTCTCTCAAGAAAATAGCATACGGTGGGTAAACAAATTATTGTTGGGTAATTGATAGAAGAGCAAAGAATTATGACGATATTCAAGACAGTGATCATGTATATAGGCATAACGTCCATGATTAGTAGACCGACCTCTTCCTGCATCTACTACTATTACTGCACACATCGATTGCTATCCCGCATACATCTAGTGTATAAATTTCATGGAAAAACGGAGTAATGCTTTATGAACGATGACATTACGTGGACAAGATCTATTCATGTAGGAATAGACCCCATCTTGTTATCCTTAATAGCAACGATACATGCATGTCATGTCTCTTTCTATCATTGAGATTGAGCACCGCGAGATCGAACCCATTACAAAGCACCTCTTCCCATTGCAAGATAAATCAATAAAGTTGGCCAAAGAAAACGGAAATATTGAAGAAGAAATACGAGGCTATAATAATCATATATGTATAGATCTTATCATAAAGTACCAATTCATCAGATCACAACAAACACACCTCAAAAAAGAGTTACATCAAATAGTTCTCCAAGAACATCAATGACAACATTGTATTGAAGATCATAAAGAGATAAGAAGCCATCTAGCTACTAAGTACGGGCCCATAGGTCTTTGGTAAACTACTCACACATCATCGGAGGAGCACCAATGAGGATGATGAACCCCTCCATGATTGTGTTCCTCTTCGGCGGAGTGCCGGAAAAGGCCTCTAGATTGGATCTCGTGGTACTGGAACTTGTGGCGGCTGAAGCAATTTTTTGCCAACTCCCCTGGGGTTTTGGGAGTATTGTGGTATTTATAGAGCCGGAGGTCAGTGGAGAAGGGCACTGTGGGCCCCACAAGGCATGAGAGCGCGCCTGGGCCATCTAGCTTGCCCTGGTGTCTTGTGGGCCCCACGGGCCACCTCTGTCACACCTCTTGGGCTCCCTAGGTCTCTTCTGGGTAGAAAAAATCTCCCAAAGTTTTGTTGAATTTGGATTCCGTTTGGTATTGATATTCCGCAAAGTAAAAAACAAGAAAAAACAAAAATTGGAACTAAGCACTAGGTTAGTCCCAAAAACTCATAAAAAGTTGCTAGAAAATGTATGTAAAACATCGAAGATTGATAATATAACAACATGGAATAATAAAAAATTATAGATATGTTGGAGACGTATCAGCATCCCCAAGCTTAATTCATGCTTGTCCTCGAGTAGGTAAATCATAAAACTAGAATTTTTTATGTGGAATGATGCCTAACATATTCATCATATTCTTTTCTTTTATGCATGGTGATTCGGACTTGTAGATGATTCAAAGCAATAGTCTCTAATTTTAGATGAAGACTTTAATACTCAAGCATATCAATAAGCAACCATGTCCTTCGAAATATCAATACTAAAGAAAGTTTATCCTAGCCAATTATGCTCAATCATTCAACCATTCATGAAACACATCCAAATATTAGCTACATCCAATGCTCAAGTATGATAATAATGCTTCCTCGTTGGTGCTTTATAAGAGAGGATGAAGACTCAATAAAACTAAAAATTGCATAAAAGTAAATAGATAGGCCCTTCATAGAGGGAAGAAGAGATTTGTAGAGGTGCTAGAGCTCTTAGCTTAAATTGAGAGATAAAATTATTTTGGTTGGCATGCTTTTCCTGTCAACGAAAATGACTGAGAATTCCCAATATCTTCCATGCTAGATAAATAATAGGCGGTTCCCAAACATAAAATAAAGTTAATTTCCTTTCCACCAGTCTTTCACAATCCATGGCTAGCCATATCCTGGGGTGCTTTGCATACCAACACATACCAAGGAATTTATTATATTATTTTTGCATTTCAAGACTAGGCATCCATATTACTTCCACACTCTCATGCAATGACAAGTGAATAAACAATCATCTTGAGAATAACATGCCTAGCTTGGAAGATATCGGCCACCCCCTGTCGCATCATGAGTGGTATGGGCACACAAATGAGAAATTCATTTTGAAAATTAGAGTTGGCACATACAAATTTACTTGGAACGGAATGGAAATACCTCATATAGGTAGGTATGGTGGACTCATTTTGTAGAACTTGGGTCTTAGGAATTTGATGCACAAGCAGTATTCCCACTTAGTACAAGTGGAGGCTAGCAAATAGATTGAGAAGCGACCAACCGTGGAATGAAAACCATCATAAAAGAATATTAAACATAACTACCATCGAATAATGCACCACAAGTAGGATGTAACTTAATTACATAATTATTGACTTAACGTGCATGCAAAGGGAATCAGAAACCTTACCACCAATCTTCTTACTAGAGCATAATTACTCGCCAACATTACTCACATATCACTATCTCCATATCGCAAAACTCTTGCAAGGAATCAAGTTTAATATCCAATGATCTTCATGAAAGTTTTTATTATATCCATCTTGAATATCTATCCCTTTGGGACCAAATACTTTTAAAGCATATTGCCATTGCTAATAACAAGCTCTCAAACAATATTAAGTGAAGTGAGAGAGCGCATATTTCTTCGAAATTTCAACTCTCAAAATAATATAAGTGAAGCATGAGAGGATTTCTTCAAAAATTCTACCAACTTTAAAAATGATCTAAGTGTAGCATGAGAGCATTTTTTTTTTAAAGAATAGCACCACCGTGGTCAAAAAGATATAAGTGAAGCACTAGAGCAATTCCGTCTCTCAAACAAAAATTAAGTGAAGCACATACAACAATTTTAACAAATCATAGCATAATTATGGAAATCTCAAATAGGTGTGTCCAGCAAGGATGATTGTGACACACTAAAAATCAAAACAAGCAAAGCCTCATATAATACAAGACGCTCTAATCAAAACTCCTGATATGTGACGAATAAAAATATAGCTCCAAGTAAAATTACCGATGGTTGTTAGAATCAAGAGGTCATGCCTTCCGGGGCATCCCCAAGCTTAGTTACTTGGTTCTCCTTGAATATTACCTTAGGGTGCCATGGGGCATCCCCAATATTAGGCTCTTTTCACTCCTTATTCCTTCATCCATTGTGATCTCACCCAAAACTTGAAAACTTCAATCACACATAACTTTAAACCTCGTGAGATCCATTAGTACCATTGTCGGGGGAAACTGTCCTCCCACGAGCACCTATGGGACCGGAGCCCCTTCTACGTTGCGGTAAGGGAGCGGCGGGAGCACGGAGAGCAGATCGAGGGGCACACGCGGGCAGTTTACCCAGGTTCGGGCCGCGATGACGCGTAAAACCCTACTCCTGCTTTTGGTTGTATTTAGTTTTCGGAGCTCGGGAGCTTGAAGATCTACAGTACCAGCTACACCGAGCGTGGAGTGAGCAAGTTTCTGGGATCCAACCCCCTCTATGTTATGCATGGGCCTCCTTTTATAGCTCAAGGGTCACCGACAAGTGCCAACGTAGAGGAGGGTAAAAGTGTAAATTTGGTGGTAGTTGCAACAGTGCATGAACAGTGGATGAACAGTGGTCTTCAACTAACCTTGACGGTGGGGGACAAGGGCATTTAATGCCCGTCGCCGTCGACCCCAAAAGCGTCTGTCCATGCGTCTCCGTTCGCCACGGTGGTAGCCTCGTCACCGCGGCTCGCCAGCGTGTCCCTCAGGCTGCACAGCCATCTGCCATGCGCCCCTGGAAGGGCCCCAGGGCGACGCGTGGCCGAGTGAGCTGGAGCGCAGGCACACAGTGTGAGCTTCCCCCCGGCAAGCACCTTGCCGGGGCCGCTATCTCGCCGGGCCCGGAAGCTTGCCGCTTCCCGGGTCCTGCTGGGGCGCACGATGCGCCGTGATGTATCTTTTGCGGTGTTATCCTTTGGCCTTCCTGGCGAGCACCTCTTGCCAGGGTCTTGTGCTGGAAAGATGTCCTTGAGCCTGGTGCGGCCTTCCCGGCAAGCTCCTCTTGCCGGGGTCTTGTCTTCTAGCTTGAATACTTTGTTCTTGAATGGCTTGAAGGGGTCTGGAGCGGGCCTCGGCAAGCACGTGGTAAGCCCTGCCGCGGTAAGCTGCTACTGCCCGTGCACAAGTTGGGGTACTAAGGCACCCCTACCTTAGTACACCGACAGGAGCCCCCGGGCCTGGGCCACACACGGTGCCGAGCACTGTTGGGCCAGGCCCAAGACAATGCACGGGCACACGCGGCCCACGGCAAGCCGTATCCCTCTCCGTATCCGCCGCATCCCTCCCTAACGGCACGCGTCGATTGCGACGTCGTGGGAGAGATCGTGGCCTATTATTTAATGGGAAATGCGGAATGTCCCCCACTTCCCCCTTAAAAGCAGAGGAAGCAGGGGAAGTTCCCCCCATCGTCTTCATTGCGCCTTGAGTTCTCAGAAACCCCCGCCGCTCCCTGCTTCTGCCCTTCCTCCACCGTCCTCTCCACCCGCCGCGCCGCCGTCCTCCCCCGCCGCCCCCGCCATGGCCCCCAAGAGCGACCAGACGAAGAGCGACAAGGCGAAGAAGGAGAAGTCTGAGCAGGCGGCGAAGCTAGCGGCCATGAGGAGAAAGAGTGTGGTCTTCCCACCAAGGCTCGGCCCGAGGGAGCTGCGGGACAAGTACTACTTGTTCTGGGCGAGGGAGACGAAGGATCATCCCCGCACCCAAGTCCTCCCCGCCGTGGCCGTCGACATGTTCCCGGGAGGTTACTACTTCTTTGCTGCATTCTTCTACTGCGGTCTTTGCCCTCCGTTCTCAGAGTTCTTCTGCGATGTAATGAATACATACGGCTTCCGTCTCTTAGATTTCACCCCCAACGCCGTCCTTACCCTTGCCGTTTTCGCACATCTGTGCGAAAACTACGTTAGAGTCCACCCAAATGTAGCTCTTTTTCGCCACTTCTTTACGCCTACAGTAGAGTCCGGATCCCCCCTCTCCGGCGGCATCTCTTGGATCTTCAGGCTGAACAAGAAGGAGGCGTACTTGAAGGGAGAGCTTCGCGGCAAGTGGGAGGAGTGGAGGGCGGACTGGTGTTAGATCCTGGAGAAAGACCCCGAGCAGTTTACCTTGCCGCGCCAGACTGCCATAGTGCGCGGCAAGGATTGGAGTGACTTGGCCCCGGAGGACGACAAGTTAAAGATCGCTTTAACTAGGATTCTTCGTCTCCGGGCTGCCAGTCTGACAGTGGGTGAAGTTGGAGCTGATTTCCTCCGCCGCCGCATCGCCCCTCTGCAGGAAAGGAAGAGGCCTGCTTGGGAGTTCGGCAATGCGGCAGACCGCATGAGGCTGCGCCCCGGTTTGAACTACAACTTCACCGTCTTGGAGTTGAAGGGGATGGTCCGGGAACTGTTCAAACACGACCCCAAGCACCCGGAGTGGTTCAAACCGTCGACCGGAGTGGTCCCTTTGTGCAACAACACGGCCCTCAGTGCCATCCGCGCGGCAATGCCTGAGTGCGACTCCCACGGGGTCGTCCCCACTTGGCTGTAGCCCTCAGCGGAGACCGTGCAAGCCTTCTTCAACAACTTGGTTGAAAAACCACGCAACGCTGATGATAGGAAGGGGCTCACCCGGGAGACCACCGCGCGAGATGTGGCGTATATTGCCTCCAGGATGGAGGAGGCTGCCGCGGCAGCAGCGGCAGGCGAGTTCGGATACACCGTTGATGAAGCGGAGGCGGCGGACGCGGTGAGCCAGGCCGAGGAGGAGGAAATCCTCAAGCTACTGCAGATCTCGCCCGAGGAGTTTGCCGGGGAGCCCACCGGGGAGCCTGCCGGGATTGGCGAGGCTGCCGGGCAGGGAATCGAGTCCAGCGGGCCTGCCGAGGAGGAGGAGGAGGAAGAGGCCGAGTCCGGTGATTCTGAAGAAGACTCCGGCGGATCCTTGAATCTTGACGACGACGCCTCCTCCTCCTCGGAGAACTCTCCGCCACCACCAAGCCCAAGCCCTCCGCCGCAACCGAAGAAGCGCCTCCGCAAGGCCGTTGAAACGGTGAGGCCGCCGGCGCCTCAACAACGACCGCAGCGCCGGGCGACGCGTGCCACCACGACGAGCAGGGTCGCCAAGGAGGCGCCCCGTGCCCGAGCGACAAGCGGAGGGGGGTCTTCCCGGAGTGACTCCGGGGTACCTTCTGCTCCTCGATCCTCGGCGACGACCGGTGTTGGGTCTTCACAGCCCGCAGCTCCAGAGCCCGCCAAGCACCCGAGGGAGCCCTCTCCTCCGGCTCCTCGCGCTGGAGCAGCCGAGGCGGGATTTGATTTCTCCGCTCTCAGCTCTGACGAAGAGGAGGAGGAAGAGTAAGTACTTGCTAGTTTCATTTCCTTTGATTTTGTCTTGATTTCTCTTGCTTTGTTCTGATCTTGATCTTGTTTCGGCTTCCAGGACCTTGACCCAGCGGATGGCGAAGAGGGCCAAGATCCCTGTGGTCGAGATCAAAGACGACGAGCCCGCCGCAGCGACAGGAGACGCGCCAGCGGCAGACTTGCCGGATCAGCCTGCTGCTCCGAGGAGCAGCCCCCAGCGCAGCCCCTAGCGTAAGTCTGGGTGTTCACTTTCCTGCTTGATGGGTGCGCTTGGGGTCGTTGCCAGTACCGATGTCTTGCTGTCTTGTGCAGAAGTGGAGCCGCAGCCGCAGGAGCACCAGGAGGCTTCCCCCGACGAGCCGCTTGTTCCACCCTCCCCGCCAAGGAGGAGCTCCCCGGCAAGGGACGGTGCTCCGCCAAGGATGGGTACTCCGCCAAGGGCGAGTACCCCGCCAAGGGGCGAGCACCCCGACAAGGGCGGACTCCCCGCCAAGGGAGGGCACCGGAGGCCCTCCGCCTGCGGGGGCTTCTTCTACGCCGCCAAGGGATAACTCCCCAGCGAGGGACCCCGCCATGGAAGAGGCCCGCGCAGGTAAGCCCTTGTAGTTTCTCCTTCTCAAATTCTTCTTTTTGGATATTTGCTTGATAATCTTTCTTTTCTTTTTCTTCTGCTAGATCCTCCCGCCCCGAAGCGGATGGAGACGGAGGCCACCGCCGAGGAGGGTGTGCGTGGTGACGGCGGCAACGCCACTACTGCTGAGGGAATGGCTGGAGCCGACGAGCCAGCCGTCGAGGAGACCGCCCCGGCCACCGACGCCGCGGCTGGGGAAGGGACCGGCGACCACACTACTGGCCCGGAGGCTGCAGGAGCGTCGGACGCTGCACCGGCCGCCGACCCCTCCGCCTCCACGGAGCGGTCGGGTGTCTACCTGGAGGCCGCCAATGGGGTCTTCATTCAAGTCCCGTGGGCGTCCTCGTCTAGGTTACCCGGGGAGGGAGAGACCTTCGACGGAGAGGTCCTCGCCTCCGCCGGGCTGAAGGTCGTGGATGCGCCCGGCAGCAGCGACGAGCCCGAAGAGGAGCGGCTCCTTCGCCGGCTCCTGGCCTTGTACCGGGCCAGGTAGGCGAAGTTGGAGTCTCTGGAGGCTCTGGCTGCCAAGGCTGGTGCTGACCTAGAGAAGCGCGCCGTGGAGCTCCGTGCCGCCAACCAGGCGGTCCTCCGGAACCTGGCGGAGGAGCGCGAGGAGCTTGCCGGGGCGCAGCAAGCATTCGTCCTCGAAAAGGCCGAGGTCGAGGAGCAGCAGCGTCTGGCCGCCGAAGAGCTGTCTCGGAGGGAAGGGGCGCTCAACCAGCGGAAGGTCGACCTCGACAGCCACGAGGACGACCTCGCCGCTCGGGAGCAGGCTATTGGCGGGGCTCTGCGGGAGGCAAGAAATGCTGCGGCTGCCGCAGAGACCGCCAAGAAAGATCTGGAGGGCAGAGTGGCGCAGTTGGAGCTGTTCTTGAAGGCAAGCAAAGACAGGGTCACCGCGCTCAACGTGGAGCGGGAGAAGGACGCCCACACCAACTCGGAGTTGCAAATCCGCCTCTCCGAGAAGGGTAAAGACCTCACTGATGCCAGGGACTCCATTGCAGATCTAGAGCTGAAGGTCTCCACCCTTACTGACTAGCTTGACGCCGCCCGGGACCGCGAGACGAAGCTGAAGGACGATCTCCGCGCTGAGAGGGCCCTGCTGGAAAGTACCGCCGTCTCGCACACCCAATTCCAGCAGACAGTGGAGCGATGGACTGAGGACCTCGTCACCTCCGCCGCCAATATCGACATGGAGATGATGGCGTTGAGGGCGGAGCATCTCGTGTACTCCCCCGACGAGAACCTCCCTCACAGCGCCAAACTGAGTCTGTTCTTCAGGGGTGGCGCCGGCGCTTGCACGACTGCGGGAGAAGATCCCCGAGCAGCTGGCCAACGAGGCGCGCCGGCTCTGCATGGGCACCATGGAGCGGGCGCTGTCGAAGATTGTCTATCGCAACCCCGGCATCAACCTCGTCAACGTCCTCCGCACCTTGCCGCCCGAGGCTGATCATGAGGCGTTGAAGGCCCAAGTTGCCCACATTGTAGCCAAGGTGGGCAAGATCCAGAGGGTTGACGGGGACCGTAGGGATTAGGCACCTTGCTTCCTTCGCCGCTGCCAATTAAGTCATAGGCAGTAGTTGATTTGAACAGCGGCAAGCTATCTCTGTAATATATACTTTTGTTTTGGGTAACCAACGCAGTGTTATCTCCCTTGCTTTTGGTCCTTCACTTTATATGTTTTTTACCCTACGCTTTTAGGGAACTTGCTGGCAAGGGGCCCTTGCCGCGAGCGCTGAGTGCGGGACTCTTAGAAGCCTGCTTTAGCAAGGACCTTGTCGGCAAGAAACCTTGCCGCAGCTAGTCGCAGCACACTTAGATTGCTGAGCGAACTCGAAAACGAAGTAAGGGCGCGACACTTGTCGCAGCTCACTTAAGCCGTTGAGCGTGCTCGAAACAAAGTAAGGGCGCGGCTAGCCACGAGTAGGTTCCTCTGCGCACAGGTTTTCCATACAAAGTGTGGTTGTTCAAGGAAGATAACGGAAAATTTAAAAATTTGAATGCTTCAAACTTTGGTGAGTTAGCTTTCATTGGATTGTTTGCTTCCCGGCAAGACTTTTCTTTCTTGAACAACACTTGGTCCATACTTCTATCTCCTTCCCCC
>LR738710.1:202482814-202513290 GCA_902687465.1 Secale cereale | reverse complement strand
CCCCCCCCCCCGGGCAAACTTGTGCGCGAGGAACAGTCCTTCTGTTTCAGAGAGAAAGACAAAAGAGAAGGAAATACAAGTACGGGGCCTTGCGGCTTGTTACTGCTTTCCGGGAGTGTGTGCTGCACGAAATGTCAGATGATACATGCAAGTAAAGGGAAAAGCACGAAATGACAAATGATGCGAGGCACAAAATTTTTACTAATGCACGGGGTCTGCGCCCGGCTTTGTACAAAGGTTTACATGCGACAGCGGCAAGACTTGTACAAAATGTGGTTGCCGGAGCGGATCACGGCAACCGCGCCTTATGGGTGAAACTTGCGAAGATGCTCTATGTTCCAGGAGTTGCTCACCGATAAGCCTTCTTCGGTCTCAAGGCGGACAGCGCCGGGCCTTGTGACTTGTCTCACCCGATAAGGGCCTTCCCACTTCGGTGTCAACTTGTTGGAGTTCTTGGCGGATTAAACGCGCCGAAGAACAAGGTCGCCTTCCTCGAGACTCCTGGCCTTGACCTTGCGGCTATGATAGCGGCGCAAGGCTTGCTGATATCGAGCAGCTCGTACAGCAGCCTGGAGACGTCCCTCCTCGAGGAGCAATGCATCATCTTGCCGCAGTTGCTCTTGCTCGAGCTCGTCGTAAGCGAGCACTCGAGGAGATCCGTATACGAGTTCCGTGGGGAGAACTGCCTCTGCTCCATAGACAAGAGCAAAGGGTGTCTGTCCGGTGGCTCGATTTGGTGTCGTCCTGATTGACCAAAGAGCCGCCGCCAACTCCTCTATCCAGTTTCTTCCACTCTTGTGCAGCCTGTCGAAGGTTCTTGTCTTGAGCCCGCGCAGCACTTCAGCATTGGCCCTCTCTGCTTGACCATTGCTCCTCGGGTGAGCAACGGAAGCAAAGCAGACCTTGGCGCCAAGGTCTTGGACGTACTGCATGAAGGTGCGACTTGTGAACTGTGTGCCATTATCGATGATGATCCTGTTAGGGATCCTGAATCGGCAAACTATTGATCTGAAGAACCTGACTGCTGACTGTGCTGTCACCTTTCTCACTGGTTCCACTTCTGGCCACTTTGTGAACTTGTCGATTGCAATGTACAAGTACTCAAACCCCCGGCAGCGCGGGGAAAGGGGCCGAGGATATCGAGCCCCCAGACCGAGAAGGGCCAGGACAAAGGGATCGTCTGGAGAGCTTGAGCTGGCTGGTGTATTTGCTTGGCATGGAACTGACACGCTTCACACTTGGTTACTTGTGCAGTTGCATCTTGGAGGGCTTCTGGCCAAAAGAAACCTTGCCGGAGCGCCTTCCCGGCAAGTGCTCTTGCGCCTATGTGGTGACCACATATGCCTCCGTGTATATCTGCCAACAGCTTCTGTCCATCTTCCCGGGAAATGCACTTCAACCTCACACCATTGAGTCTTCTTCTGTATAGTTCGTTGTCGACGAACTGGTACATACTTGACTGTCTGGTTATCCTCTCTATCTCTTCTGGTTCCTCGGGAAGTTCTCCAGTCTGAAGAAAACGGACGATTTGCTGCGCCCATGCTGGAGCCTGGGGCTCAACAACGAGGACTAAAGGCATCTGGGCCGCTGTGGGAACCTCAGCTTCTACGGCAAGAACCTGCGGCTCTGCCGGAGCTGAGGGTTCCCCGTCAAGCCTGCCGGGGCAAGGCTTGTCGGGAACGCCTGCTTCAACTGTACAGACCCTTGGGTCAGCAGGAGCAGACTGTTCCTCAGCATCTTGGTTGTTGATCTTGGGGACCTTGGCGGCGGCTTCAGGAAGATCCGCCGGCAAGTAGTCGCCGGAGACCAACTTCCTTTTCTTGCTCTGCCCAACTGATGGTGTAACGGATGGTTGAGTTAGCTTGAGCACGAAGATTCCTGGCTCCACAGGTAACTTCATTGCAGCACACTTTGAAAGGCCATCTGCGATATCATTGTGAGCTCTTGGAACGTGCTCCATTTGCAAGCCTTCAAAGTGCTCTTCAAGCTTCCTCACTTCATCGACATAAGCTTCCATCAGAGGGCTCTAGTAACTCTTGTTCACTTGTCGGACCACCAACTGTGAGTCTCCCCGCACAATCAACTTCTTGATCCCAAGTTCGGCCGCAATCCTGAGGCCGGCAAGTAGTCCTTCATACTCAGCAGTATTGTTTGTCGCTTGTTCCTTGGGAAAGTGCATCTGAACAACATACTTGAGGTGCTCTCCGGTGGGCGCTATGAGTAACACGCCAGCGCCGGCGCCTTGCAGCGAGAAGGCACCATCAAAGTACATTATCCACTCCTTACTTGCTTCTTGGACGGGGATGCTTGTGTCTGGAACTTCTTCATCCGGTGTTGGGGTCCATTCTGCTATGAACTCTGCCAAAGCTCTGCTCTGTATGGTTGAAGTACTCTCAAACTTGAGACCAAAGCTTGACAGCTCCAGTGCCCACTCGACGATCCTACCTGTTGCCTCTGGATTTTGCAATATCCTCTTCAACGGAAAGCGAGTGACCACTGTTATCTCATGTGCTTGGAAGTAATGACGCAGCTTTCTTGAGGCCATGAGGAGGCCAAAAAGCAACTTCTGCACTCCAGAGTATCTTGATCTAGCCCCCTGCAAGAGGGAACTTACAAAATAAACTGGGCGCTGCACCATCTTCTTTCGCACTTCTTCTTGTTCCAGCGCAGACTTGTCCTTGTCGGGGCCAGTTCTTGTCGGTGAAGCCCCCTGCTTGCCGCTGGATGCGCTTGCCGGGGATGTGGGTTCCTCATCTGCCTCTCTCTCCGCTACTAACGCAACACTAACCACTTGATTGGTCGCCGCTAAGTACAGCAGCAACTTCTCTTGTGGCTTAGGTGCGACAAGTATTGGAGTGGAAGATAGGTATCCTTTCAAGTCTTGCAGCGCAGCCTCCGCTTCCGGAGTCCTTTTCATAGGACCTGCCTTTTTCAAGATTTTGAAGAAAGGTAGGGCGCGTTCTGCAGACTTTGAAATGAACCTACTGAGGGCAGCCACACAACCAGCAAGTCTCCTTACGTCCTTGACGCGCTTCGGGGCTTCAATCTGCTCAATGGCTTTGATCTTGTCGGGATTGGCTTCAATCCCTCTCTGGGACACGAAGAACCCAAGAAGCTTGCCGGAGGGGACTCCGAAGACGCACTTCTCGGGGTTCAACTTTCGCTGTATCTTGCGCAGATTCTCAAAGGTTTCTTCCAAGTCTTGGATCAGGGTATCCTTGCTCTTGCTCTTGACCACTATATCGTCCATGTATGCTTCTACATTTCTGTGTATCTGTGGCTCAAAAGCAGTGTGCACCACCCTTGCAAATGTCGAACCTGCATTCTTCAATCCAAAGGGCATGCGTATGAAGCAGTATGTGCCGCATGGGGTAATGAATGCAGTCTTTTCTTCATCTTCCTTGGCCATGAATATCTGATGATAACCTGAGTATGCATCAAGGAATGAAAGCAACTCACATCCAGCGGTGGAGTCAACAATCTGGTCAATACGCGGCAAGGGAAACGGATCCTTAGGACACGCTTTATTCACATCAGTGAAGTCTATACAAAGTCTCCACTTCCCATTGGCCTTGCGCACAACAACTGGATTGGCCAACCACATATGATGGATTACGCCTCTAACCAGGCCTGCTGCTTCCAACTTCTTTATCTCTTCGGCAATGAACTCTTGGCGCTCCACGGCTTGCTTCCTGACTTTCTGCTTGACGGACCACGCATGAGGACAAACAGCAAGCTTGTGCTCAATTACCTCCCTGGGAACGCCGGGGATGTCAGACGGTTGCCATGCAAACACGTCGACATTCGCCCGCAGGAAAGCAACGAGCGCGCTTTCCTATTTGGGGTCGAGTGTAGCACTGATGGTGAAGGTACCACCAGTGCCGCCCTCCTTGGCGGACACCTTCTTGGTTGCCGGTGGAGCTGCCATCCCTTTCTTGCACTTGCCGGTGGAGCTCGATGGTGCGTCCTCGACGGCAGCGCAGCACTCCGAGGAGGTGCGTTTGCCGGAGTGGGCTACAGAGCTCTTGCCGGACTTGGTCTTGGTCTTCCCCCCGGGAGCTTCAGCGGCAAGTGTTTTGCTGTCTGCCGCGGTTGCTGCGTCCCGGTAGATCTTGTCGGCGCAAATAAGCGCATCTTTCTTGTCGCCGGGGACAGAGATGACGCTTATCGGCCCTGGCATCTTAAGCATGTTGTATGCGTAGTGGGAAGCTGCCATAAACTTGGCGAGTGCAGGACGGCCAAGTATCCCATTGTACGGCAATGGTATATCGGCGACGTCGAACGTGATCCTCTCCATCCTGAAGTTGAGCTCCCCTCCAAAGGTCACTGGCAGTGTAACCTTCCCCTTCGGCTTGCTCCTCCCGGGTTGATTCCTTGGAACGTCCCGATTTCCTCGAGCTCGCTGTCGGGGATCTGCAGTTTCTTGATCACAGCGGAGGAGATCAAGTTGAGGCCGGCCCCGCAGTCAACCAACATCTTGGTGACCTTGAGGTTGCGGATAGTTGGTGAAACCAACATCGGCAAGCACCCGACCGCGGTTGTGCGGTCAGGGTGATCCTCAAGGTCAAAAATGATGGGCGTGCCGGACCATTTCAGGAGCCTGCGCGACTCGACGGGTGGCTCAGCTGCATTTACTTCCCGCACCCATTGCTTGAGTTGGCGGTGGGAAGTGTGCAAAAAGGCACCTCCGTCGACGCACAGGACTTCTGTGGCCTTGTGACGCCCCCGATTTGTCCGTACACTAATCATGCACGCAAATGTGTACGACCAAGATCAGGGACTCACGGGAAGATATCACAACACAACTCTAGACACAAATTACAATAATACAAGCTTCATATTACAAGCCAGGGGCCTCGAGGGCTCGAATACAGAAGCTCGAAAGCAACAGAGTTAGCGGAAGCAACAATATCTGAGTACAGACATAAGTTAAACAAGTTTTGCCTTAAGAAGGCTAGCACAAACATCAACGATCGAAGAGGCAAGGCCTCCTGCCTGGGACCTCCTAACTACTCCTCGTCGTCAGTTGTCTCCACGTAGTAGTAGGCTCCGTCGGGGTAGTAGTAGTAGTCGACTGGGGTGGCATCTGGCTCCTGGGATCCGCCATCTGGTTGCAACAACCAGAAAGAAGAAGAAGGGGGGAAAGGGGGAGCAAAGCAACCGTGAGTACTCATCCAAAGTACTCGCAAGCATCAGATCTATACTAAGTATGCATCAGTATCAAAGGGAAAGCTGTATATGTGGACTGAACTACAGAATGCCAGAAGAGGAGGGGAAAAGCCTAGCCTATCGAAGACTAGCATCTTCAAGCATCTTCTGGAAACACCATCTTGCAGCAGTAGAGGGAAATACAGAATAGCAGTTTATAATTAACAAGCATGTTGTAGTATTATCGGCCTAGAGATCCTTCCTCGACTCCCTGCGAGAAAGTAATCTCGCAGCCACATATCCATCACATATCTCAAGTATCCATTTCTAGTTATAGTAGATCAGGATATAAGACTGAACGTCCGTTACCGTGGACACGGCTATTCGAATAGATAACTTCCCTGCAGGGGTGCACCACGTTACCCTCACGCTCGATCATCTCTGGCCGGACACACCTTTCTGGGTCAATGTCCGGCCTCGGAAGATCAACACGTCGCAGCCCTACCTAGGATCAGCAGAGAGGTCCCCGCCGGTCTACATCCTAAGCGCTCCGGGGTCATGGGCCATCGCCCGTTGCACTCCGGGTCGTTGCGAGCAGGGCGGACCAGGCACCACCTCTATACTGGATGGCGCCGGCCTAGCCGTGCCGCAATGCTGAACTGGACGTCTGACAAAGCTTGGGCTGATACCACGACGCCGAGGCCCATAACTATTCTCGCGTGGCGGTTAGTGCGTAAAGGCCAGAGGCCAACTCAGAACAAATACCCAAATCTGTTAGTGCATTATTGACAGAAGTGACGGCTGTCGGGACAAGTCCGGAGCTATCACCCCTCCTGGGTGATACCGCTAAACAGCCAGCCGCCACCGTAACAACTCCCGCGGGTGCTCTCCGGGCCCGCCCGCCTTTCACAAAGGTATCAAGTAAAGTCCATGTAACTGTGTGTCCAAAACATCAAGGTGGAAAACCCGAGGAATCACCCTTGGCGAATTCCACTCGATGTGTCCGTCAAGGCAAACTATGAGGAATCACCCCGAGGTTCACACTTGAGGGGTTGCACGACAGAGTCGTATCGGGAATGGAGAAAGAGGAATCACCCTCGATGACCACGATCGGATAGCAACACTACAGAGTTATCATCATGAGTGCGTTACGAGGTTTCACCCTCGGCACCCGATAGTACCTCTGCAGAGTCGAGCAACAAAGGGGTGTGATGTGATGTGAAGTGTCGGGCTCCGGTCTTCGATCACGTTGCTCGAGTCGTCGATGATGAATCAGGGGTAACAAGGACAGTCGGGCTTCGGACTTCGATCACGTTGCTCGAGTAGTCGATGATGAAGCAGGGGCAACAAGGACAAGGTGGGGTCACTGATGTATCACTAGCCAACCTATACTAAGCAGTTTAGCATAGCATATAGGTAACAATAGCAGGTACAAAAGTAGGCTATGCATCAGAATAGGATCAAACAATAACAGTAGCAAAATTCTAATGCAAGCATAAGAGAGAATGGAATGGGCGATATCGGGATGATCAAAAGGGGGGCTTGCCTGGTTGCTCAGACAAGAAGAAGGGGTCGTTGTCGACGTAGTTGATCACAACGGCATCAGCGGCAGTCTCGGGGTCTACCGGAGAGAAGAGGGGGGAAGAAACAATAAATACATAGCACACAATTGAATGACATGACAATAAGCGGTCCTAGACGTGTTCTAACGCAGTACTACACGATACCGGCGAAGGGGGAAAACATCCGGGAATGTTTTCCCGGTGTTAGGCATTTTCGGACAGGCGAACTAGAGGAGGAATGTTCCATGTTCGGTATGCTAGGGATGTGTGACAAACAAACGGACCGCATATTCGGATTCGTCTCGAAATTCTGAGCGACTTTCATATATAAATCTTTTTCATCCGAGTTACAGATTATTTTATATGATTTTTCAAAGTTTTATTAATATTCTGAAATTATTATTAATTCGAAAATGAATTGGAATTCCCTAGGTGCACCCGGTGTAGTGCACCCAGCAGTGCACCAGCAAATGACAGTGGGTCCCAGTTGACTCAGTCAACAGTCAACAGAGTTGACCATTGACTGGTCAAACCTGCTGAGCGGGGCCCGCTGTCATAGTCACAACGAACTAATTACAGGTTAGCTAGGTTAATTAAGTAGTTAGTTTAATTAAACCTGATTAATTTAATTAATTAATTAATTATTATTTTAAAATTATATCTTTTTTATATCCTTTTTTCTTTTCTTTTTTTAAAGGGGGCGGGCCCCACATGTCATAGGGCCCTAGGCCAAGCGGGCTAACGGGCGGCGGTTAATCGGGCACTAGGCGGGGCGCAGCCAGGCGCCTAGCACACGGAGGGAAGGAGCGAGGCCAGCCGGGCGCTGGCCAGGGGCGCGGCCAGCGGCCACGGCCGGCCGGAGCGGCGCGGCGGCGGTGGTGGCCACCAGAGGCGGGGGAAGGGCCGCAGCGGAGGGCACGGCCGCGGCCAGGCAGGCGCAGCGGGGAGGTGGCTGGGGGTGCGCGCGGGGTTCAGGGACGGGCGCTCGCGCGGCGATGCAGGCCGCGTCCTCGGCAGTGGCCGGCGACGGGGCGAGCAACGGGGGCCGCGGCGGGGCACAGGGCAGAGGCGAGGTGGCCAGGGGCGGCTGCGGCGGGGATGGGCCGGAGGCCGCGACGGACGCGGCCGGGCCGGGGAGGACGGGGCGCCGTGCAGCGGCTGCCGGAGGCGGGCGGGGTCGCGGCGGTTGGAGGCAGCAGCGGGCTGCGGGCGGGGCCGACGTGTGGGCTGCGCGGCCGCGCGATGCGGGGATGGGTGCGAGGCGGCGCCGGAGAGGAGCTGCGGCGGCCGGAGATGGTGAGGTTGCGCAGCGGCTGCGACGGGAATGGTAGCGGGGAGGCGAGGCGAGGCTGCAGCGGCGAGTGCAGTGCTGCGGGGCGGCCAAGCGAGAAGACGGGGGGTGGCCCTCGGGCGCTTGCGCACGGGCGAGGCGCGGTGAGTGCGAGCTCGGACGGAGCTCGCGGACGGTGATTACGTAGCGATGGTGAAGCTAACCGCGACAGCAAAATGGAGGGGGTGGAGGTGAGCATGGGCATGTGCTCACAGCGTTGACGAGGAGGGGGTCGTCGAGGCTTGACGAGGCCGGTCGGGGAGGTTGTCGTGGACGACGACGGGGAAGACGGATGGCGAGCGCGGTGACGGCGGCTTCGGGCGTCCAGATCCAGGAGGGGAACCAAGGAAGAGGAAGAGGATCGGGGAAGCTAGGGTTCGGGCGCCGGGGAGGGGCGCCAACCTTATAGGCCGAGGGAGCCGGCGGATGGCTGCCACGGCGATGGTCGCGGCCATGTCGGCCATCGGGCATGGCCACGAGGGGAGGGGAACAGGAAGATGGGGGGGGGGATGGGGAGCTGGGCCGGCCTAGTTTGGCCAGTGAGGCCAGTTGGGCCAAAAGGCCCAGGGGAGGGGGGTTTTCTTTTGTTTTCAAGGTTTTGTTTGGGTTTCGTTTTCTTTTCTTTTAACTTTTCTGTTTATTTTACTTTACATAATTCCCACATGATTTTAGTTTAATTAAAATATGAGACCAACACCTAATTTTGTGTTTTAGTTTAACCCTATGTCACATAAAGTTTCACACATATATAAAATAGTTTAACATTTTTAGAAAATATATAGGGCATCTAAATGATCATTTAAGCCACCGATATAATCACAAAGAGAGATTTAAACACTTTACGAAAGTGTTGGGCCACCACCAATATTACCAACTGAATATTTGGCATACTTTGCACATTTTAGTTTTGTCCTTTGAAAACTTTATTTGTTTGGCTTTATTTCAAATTTTGAATTCGAACCGGTTTGAACCAAAGTGATTTCCAGCAATGGTAAAAACGATGACGTGGCATCATTAGCAAAGTATTACTGTAGCTTAATTATCCGGGCATTACAAATCTCCTCCACTACAAGAAATCTCGTCCCGAGATTTTAGGAGGTAGAAGGAAAAAAAAACGGGATATTCATCACGAAGACGATCCTCGGGTTCCCAAGTGGCTTCATCTTCATAAGGATTTGACCACAATTTTTTTTGAAATTTGATAGTTCTGTGTCGATGTGACGTTCTGCTTGATCAAAAACGCTAACCGGACAGATTCTTCGGACTTTGAGGTAGCGTTTTCAATTCTTACAAAAGGAGAAGCGTTGCACGCCTTCAAGGGTTAAATCCGTGCTTCGGCATTTTGAACAAGATGAGCATGGTAGCTTACTATCTCATTTGAAGGATGCAGCAGATGGACGATCTTAGTGGCGCAAATGATAGTAGCAGTATGTGTTTTCAACCATTCCATTCCCAGAATGAGGTCAATATTGGATGACTTCAAGACAATGGGAGAAACATGGAATTCCAACCCTTCAATTTCAACGATGACGTTGTGACTAACCATGGTGGTTCGACATTGGCCCGCAGGGGTGTGTACCACTAGCGGATTGTCCATCTCTTCGAACTTAATGCCATGCATGAATGCAAAATCTTCTGATATGAAAGAATGCGATGCTCCTGAATCGAATAAAACAGAAGCTGGTATTGAGTGAACAAGAAGAGTACCCAACACGGTGGCAGGCTGGCCTTGAGCTTCATTCAGATCAATGTGGTTAGCCTGACCACGACCATAAGGCATGGCATTGTTGTTGCGGGGCTGATTGTCACCACGGCCAGTTGGAGGAATTGCAAGCTGGTTCTGATTCTGGTAGCAATCTCTAGCACGGTGTCCTGGTTGGCCACACTTGAAGCATAGCCCATCATTTGGATGAGGAGCAGGAGCTTGGGGTGGTGCATCTTGAAGTCTCGGCTGCCCAGGTGGTGGAGGTGGCAGGTGAGGTGCAGCATGGGACTGCCTTGGTGCAGTTGCGGTTGGGTGGTACATGCTGTTGGTGATCCAGATCCTACGCTTCTGTGATGAAGGTCCTGAAGATGAACCAGTGTCACGGTTGCGCCTGAGAGATCCCTGGTGTTCCTTCAGACCAGTTTCGACATGAATGGCCTTGTTCACCAAGGTGGCGAAGTCGGCAAAGTCATGTGCAAGGAGTGCGAGCTTGATATCGGCTTGAAGTCCATCACGGAACTTTTCCTGCCTACGTGCATCAGTGGCAATGTCTTCTTCAGCATAGCGGGACAAGTCAAGGAACTCCCGCTGATAAGCATCTACAGCCTTGTTGCCTTGGGTGAGGTTACGGAACTCGCGCTTCTTCCTGTCCATAATTCCCTGAGGAATGAAGCGGGCACGGAAGGCAGCTTGGAAATCCGGCCAAGCGATGATTGTCCCAGCAGGTAGTGAACGCCTGTGGCTGTCCCACCATTGAGCAGCGGGACCTTTCAGGTAATATGCCGCGAAGGTGACATAGCTGGCAGGGGCTACACCAGCAGTCTCTAGCTCGAAAGTGATATCACGGAGCCAGTCATCAGCATCAAGTGGCTGAGTTGAGCTGCGGTAGATGCTTGGGTTGAGATGTGCAAAGTCGTTCAGGGTCACAGTTGCTGGCTGCTGGTTCAAGTTGGGGCGAGGAAACTGAGCCATCATTCCTTCCATGAACTGGCGGTTCAGCTAAAGCTGTTGGATCATACCAGCCATGTACTCAGGAGGTGGTGGGGCATTACCACCACGACCACGACCAGCGGGTCTAACCATCCTGCTAACATATAACATGGGTAATTCAGCATTTGAGAAATTTGCAAAGACAAGAATTATTCACTATCTATCTTGTAGAATGAACGAGGTATTACGAGTACCACATAGTAGTCAACGTGATAGAGTGTGTACTATTCAAAATACTATTCCAACGAAAAATTATGGCTCTATCCATCTTTGGGGTGAATGTGGTCACGGGATCCTAATGTTTGAGTTAGTAAATTCGTTTAACCCGAATAGAAGAGAGTTTAGAGTCCCGGAGTAAAGATCGAGGAGTAAAAGATCCTAATACCACCCAATTGGCGACGTGGGCCCGTCAGCCACACAACCATGTTAGTAAAATAGTTTTTCAAAGACTAGACTCAACTTCGGCCAAGGAATTGGAAAGGGGGATCCTACAGGCAGTCGGCTCTGATACCAACTTGTGACGCCCCCGATTTGTCCGTACACTAATCATGCACGCAAATGTGTACGACCAAGATCAGGGACTCACGGGAAGATATCACAACACAACTCTAGACACAAATTAAAATAATACAAGCTTCATATTACAAGCCAGGGGCCTCGAGGGCTCGAATACAGAAGCTCGAAAGCAACAGAGTTAGCGGAAGCAACAATATCTCAGTACAGACATAAGTTAAACAAGTTTTGTCTTAAGAAGGCTAGCACAAACATCAACGATCGAAGAGGCAAGGCCTCCTGCCTGGGACCTCCTAACTACTCCTGGTCGTCAGCTGTCTCCACGTAGTAGTAGGCTCCGTCGGGGTAGTAGTAGTAGTCGACTGGGGTGGCATCTGGCTCCTGGGATCCGCCATCTGGTTGCAACAACCAGAAAGAAGAAGAAGGGGGGAAGGGGGAGCAAAGCAACCGTGAGTACTCATCCAAAGTACTCGCAAGCATCAGATCTATACTAAGTATGCATCAGTATCAAAGGGAAAGCTGTATATGTGGACTGAACTGCATAATGCCAGAAGAGGAGGGGAAAAGCCTAGCCTATCGAAGACTAGCATCTTCAAGCATCTTCTGGAAACACCATCTTGCAGCAGTAGAGGGAAATACAGAATAGCAGTTTATAATTAACAAGCATGTTGTAGTATTATCGTCCTAGAGATCCTTCCTCGACTCCCTGCGAGAAAGTAATCTCGCAGCCACATATCCATCACATATCTCAAGTATCCATTTCTAGTTATAGTAGATCAGGATATAAGACTGAACGTCCGTTACCGTGGACACGGCTATTCGAATAGATAACTTCCCTGCAGGGGTGCACCATGTTACCCTCACGCTCGATCATCTCTGGCCGGACACACCTTTCTGGGTCAATGTCCGGTCTCGGAAGATCAACACGTCGCAGCCCTACCTAGGATCAGCAGAGAGGTCCCCGCCGGTCTACATCCTAAGCGCTCCGGGGTCATGGGCCATCGCCCGTTGCACTCCGGGTCGTTGCGAGCAGGGCGGACCAGGCACCACCTCTATACTGGATGGCGCCGGCCCAGCCGTGCCGCAATGCTGAACTGGACGTCTGACAAAGCTTCGGCTGATACCACGACGCCGAGGCCCATAACTATTCTCGCGTGGCGGTTAGTGCGTAAAGGCCAGAGGCCAACTCAGAACAAATACCCAAATCTGTTAGTGCATTATTGACAGAAGTGACGGCTGTCGGGACAAGTCCGGAGCTATCACCCCTCCTCTGGGTGATACCGCTAAACAGCCAGCCGCCACCGTAACAACTCAGCGGGTGCTCTCCGGGCCCGCCCGCCATTCACAAAGGTATCAAGTAAAGTCCATGTAACTGTGTGTCCAAAACATCAAGGTGGAAAACCCGAGGAATCACCCTTGGCGAATTCCACTCGATGTGTCCGTCAAGGCGAACTATGAGGAATCACCCCGAGGTTCACACTTGAGGGGTTGCACGACAGAGTCGTATCGGGAATGGAGAAAGAGGAATCACCCTCGATGACCACGACCGGATAACTACACTACAGAGTTATCATCATGAGTGCGTTACGAGGTTTCACCCTCGGCACCCGATAGTACCTCTGCAGAGTCGAGCAACAAAGGGGTGTGATGTGATGTGAAGTGTCGGGCTCCGGTCTTCGATCACGTTGCTCGAGTCGTCGATGATGAATCATGGGTAACAAGGACAGTCGGGCTTCGGACTTCGATCACGTTGCTCGAGTAGTCGATGATGAAGCAGGGGCAACAAGGACAAGGTGGGGTCATTGATGTATCACTAGACAACCTATACTAAGCAGTTTAGCATAGCATATAGGTAACAATAGCAGGTACAAAAGCAGGCTATGCATCAGAATAGGATCAAACAATAACAGTAGCAAAATTCTAATGCAAGCATAAGAGAGAATGGAATGGGCGATATCGGGATGATCAAAAGGGGGGGCTTGCCTGGTTGCTCAGACAAGAAGAAGGGGTCGTTGTCGATGTAGTTGATCACAACGGCATCAGCGGCAGTCTCGGGGTCTACCGGAGAGAAGAGGGGGGAAGAAACAATAAATACATAGCACACAATTGCATGACATGACAATAAGCGGTACTAGACGTGTTCTAACGCAGTACTACACGATACCGGCGAAGGGGGAAAACATCCGAGAATGTTTTCCCGGTGTTAGGCATTTTCGGACAGGCGAACTGGAGGAGGAATGTTCCATGTTCGGTATGCTAGGGATGTGTGACAAACAAACGGACCGCGTATTCGGATTCGTCTCGAAATTCTGAGCGACTTTCATATATAAATCTTTTTCATCCGAGTTACGGATTATTTTATATGATTTTTCAAAGTTTTATTAATATTCTGAAATTATTATTAATTCGAAAATGAATTGGAATTCCCTAGGTGCACCCGGTGTAGTGCACCCAGCAGTGCACCAGCAAATGACAGCGGGTCCCAGTTGACTCAGTCAACAGTCCACAGAGTTGACCATTGACTGGTCAAACCTGCTGAGCGGGGCCCGCTGTCATAGTCACAACTAACTAATTACAGGTTAGCTAGGTTAATTAAGTAGTTAGTTTAATTAAACCTGTTTAATTAAATTAACTAATTAATTATTATTTTAAAAATATATCTTTTTTATATCCTTTTTTTTCTTTTCTTTTTTTAAAGGGGGCGGGCCCCACATGTCATAGGGCCCTAGGCTAAGCGGGCTAACGGGCGGCGGTTAATCGGGCACTGGGCGGGGCGCAGCCAGGCGCCTAGCACACGGAGGGAAGGAGCGAGGCCAGCCGGGCGCTGGCCAGGGGCGCGGTCGGCGGCCACGGCCGGCCGGAGCGGCGCGGCGGCGGTGGTGGCCACCAGAGACGGGGGAAGGGCCGCGGCGGAGGGCACGGCCGCGGCCAGGCAGGCGCAGCGGGGAGGTGGCTGGGGGTGCGCGCGGGGTTCAGGGGCGGGCGCTCGCGCGGCGATGCGGGTCGCGTCCGCGGCAGTGGCCGGCGACGGGGCGAGCAACGGGGGCCGCGGCGGGGCACAGGGCAGAGGCGAGGTGGCCAGGGGCGGATGCGGCGGGGATGGGCCGGAGGCCGCGACGGACGCGGCCGGGCCGGGGAGGACGGGGCGCCGTGCAGCGGCTGCCGGAGGCGGGCGGGGTCGCGGCGGTTGGAGGCAGCAGCGGGCTGCGGGCGGGGCCGACGTGTGGGCTGCGCGGCCGTGCGATGCGGGGATGGGTGCGAGGCGGCGCCGGAGAGGAGCTGCGGCGGCCGGAGCTGGTGAGGTTGCGTAGCGGCTGCGACGGGAATGGTAGCGGGGAGGCGAGGCGAGGCTGCAGCGGCGAGTGCAGTGCTGCGGGGCGGCCAAGCGAGAAGACGGGGGTGGCCCTCGGGCGCTTGCGCACGGGCGAGGCGCGGTGAGTGCGAGCTCGGACGGAGCTCGCGGACGGTGATTACGTAGCGATGGTGAAGCTAACCGCGACAGCAAAATGGAGGGGGTGGAGGGGAGCGTGGGTGTGACGCCCGAGACCGACGTCCCAGAAGATTCCAGAAGATTCCAGAAGATTCCAGATGTTCCGGGTTGCCCGTGTGTTCTTTGTGCTTGTGTTATTTATTTTTTGCATCGCATCATGTCATCATGCCATCATGTCATTAATTTTTTGCATCTCAACCTAATAAATTGTGTGGACCTTCGGTCCATTTAAATAGAGGGAAGATGTCTTCTCTTTATAACATATAAAAGCCTCCTAATATTTATGGAGCTATATTAATAATTATTCCGTTGTTTGGAATTAACTAACACACTTGCACATTTTTCCCCATGTCTTTTCCACTTCGAGTTCTCCTACAAAAACCTTGCCAATAAGTCCTTTCCGTTGTTCCGAGGTTCTTCCAAAAAAAAACCTCCTTCTATTTTTATTAAATTCCTGAAATTTTTGTGAGCCCGGGGATTTTGACCTCGTGTGCTAATTCTTACCCTAACTCCTCCTCTTTTTCTTTCTTCTCTTTTATCCTCTGCTAAAAGAGAAATAAAAAAGAAGGCCCAGGCCAGCAGCCTTCCTTCTCTCCTCCCCTAGGCCTCTCTGGCCCAACACCTCCTCAGGCCCAGGCCGGCCCGACCAGCTCCCTCACCCCGCAACCCTAGCAGCGCTTCGCTCCTTCCCTCGTCCCTCTCAGCCGCCGCACACCTCCCCCCGATCCCGATTCCCTCTCTGTCCCTCTTCCCTCGCTCGACCCGATCTCCCTTCGCCCCGATCTCCCTGCTCGCTCACCTTCCCTCGCGCCGACCCCAAGCCTCTCTCCCTCGAGCGCCCTTCCTCTGGCCTCTGCTTCGCCAGCGCGACCCCGAGGCGCCCTCCAGCGACGCCCAGGCCCGAGGCCGCGGCCTCCCCGCATCCCGGCTCTCTCCCTCCGTTCCCGCGGCCAGGGGCCCTCGCCTCCAAAAGCCGGCGCCCCGAGCCCTCCGTCACCGTCCCGAGGCCCCAGCGCCGGCCTCGGCCGTCCTCCAGCTCGCCATGCCCTCAGCGGCCTCCCGCGCCAGGGCCGAGCCCCTGCAGCGCCATGGCACCCCGCAAGTTGGCCGAAGCCTGGTGCCCGTCCGCCCGCGCACGAGGCCGCGCCCGAGCCCCTCCGCCTTCACCTGCGCTGCGCCCTTCCTCCCTGTCACAGCGCCGTGCCTCCGTCTCCAGCCGGCCAGGAGCCCAGGCCCGATGCGGCTCCCTTCTCCAGCGCCGCCGCAGGCACTTGTTCTGCCTCTGCCTCGCCTCTTCCTTCCCCAGCTGAGGTCGCCAGGTCGCAGCATCGGCTCGCCGCGAGTACCTCTTCGGCCGGACCACCCCGTCTCGTCCTCCTCGCCACTCCGCCAAGACCTCCGTGGCCTCTCCAGCGCCGCGGCCAGGCCCGCCTCGCCGTCGTCCAGCACCGGATCCCGCGGCCCCTGCCTCTGTCGTGATGCCCCCTTGCTGCCATGGCCTCTGCCTCCTTTTGGACTGACCCCTTTGCTGCCTTGCACTGTGTATTTTTTTGTTTTGTTTTTGTTTTGTGTTGCTGGTGTTGTCGAGCTTGACAGAGGACCCGTGTACAATGACTGGAGCACTACATAACATGTACCCCTACCGTCGCAAGAACGAGATCCCAAGTACCACGACGACCGAACGAGACGATGACATGTACATCTACGAGATCGTCTACTTCCACTACCGTCGCCCGAGTACCGCTACGAGAACGACTACATGTGACGACGATACGGCATGTACCACTACCGTCGCCCGGAAACGAGGAATTCGCCAAGTACCACGACACGATGACGTGAACATCTACTTCCCTCTACGGCCGTGTACAACTACTTCCCCTACATTCCTCGACAAACTCGAACCGTCCCGAAACGAGTGTTTCGAAGGTATAACCCCGAGACGTGACCCGTGAATGCTTGCTTGTGTTGTATGAAATGTTTCCTTGTGTGCTTCGTGCCCGTTCCACCTTTGTCATGTTCCTCGGTTGCCTCGTCACCGACTCGTGGGAACCCGGTAACGGGATCACCCCACCTCTTTCATCTTGTTTCACTCGCTCCTGCCATCTATCTTTTGCACCGGACTCTCAACGAGTTACCGGAACCGATATGTTGCCGTGGCATCATTTTCGGATCGTTGCCGTGGCACCCTTTCTTTCCACCACGATGACAAATGCTTCATATCTCTTTTAAGTCAACCTTTTAAAAATTGCATAAACTTGATCATGTCATCCGCATCATGTTAACAACACTAAAATGTTTAATTGTTGTTTGCTTATAATTACTAAACATGCTCATGGGGATTTTCCGGAATATGTTGTTATTTTTCCGGCCTCATTTAAATTGTCTAAATAGTGTAGTTTCTTTATGCTTCACCTCTTGCCATGTTAACAAACATTTAATCTTGTCTTGTAAATAACGAGAGTCAACTAAATAATTAAATGTGGTGTTTTGTCAATATGCAACTCGTTGCATATTGAGCTCCACTTAACTTATAGTACTTGTTTGTGCACTTGCCATGCCATGCTTTTAAACCGGACATGCATCATGCTTGCTTGTGCATCGTATGCCATGTTTATGATATGTGTGTTTACCGTGTTGTTTGCTTCTTTCCGGTTGCTTCTCTTGTTAGCTTCGGTTTCGTTCCGGAGTTGTGAGGATCCGCTCGACTGTTGCTCCGTCTGCTTCTTGGATCCGTTCTTCTCCCTTGTGGAATCCCAGGCAAGATGACCAAACCCGGATACCATTACTATCTTTGCCTATTGCTATTAGATCCGCTCTTTAGTTTTGCCTCGATGCCCATGTCTTTCTTGTCAGCCTCCTACTTGTAACCACTACCATGTTTAACCACCCTACCTACGCAAACCGTTGCTTGGCTAAGTACGCTTCGCTCAGCCCTTCTTATAGCATTGTTAGTTGCAGGTGAAGATTGAAGATGCTTGCTTCATGTTGAAGTTTGGTTGGGTTATATCACACTATATAAATGCTTAAAAAAATGAAATCATCTATATACTGGCAGGGTGGAAGGCTAAGCCTTTTGCTTGGTGTTTTGTTCCACTCATGCCGTTAGGAACCGTATAAACCGGTGTTATGTTCCTTGATTATGCGTTCCTAACACGGTTGGGGTGTATGGGACCCCCTTGATAAACCGCTAAGTGCTAAGTCTTTTTCAGCAAGTCCCAACATTTGGTACTATTTGCCTCATAATAACTTAATTAATTAATTAATTTGCATAAGGGGGACGCTCCTTGGAGATTCTTTTCTACATAGCAGGGGGGGCCAGTGCTGATGGCGTTGGTCCCAAACGGGGGTCCTGCAGGGCCGCCTTGGGGCAACCCGAGGTATCTGGTATAACCTGTAGCATCGCCCATCCGGTCGTGTCCTGGGACTTAGATACGCGCGGCTACTATCAGGGTGTCGACACGCCGGGAGGATTTGCTGGATTAGCCTTACCTTAGTTCGGTTTAACTTGAGCACGGGATTCCGAGGATACTCGGGTCTTCCCACCTATGGATTTGCGACTTCGCGGATCGTGGGCTTGTGATGGGCCAAGTTGGAACACCCCTGCAGGGTTTGAACTTTCGAAAGCCGTGCCCGCGGTTATGTGGCAGATGGGAGCTTGTTAATTCCGGTTGTAGATAACTTGACACAATGTTTCAATACACTACCAGCGTGTGTACCGTGACTGTCAATTTCCGAATAGGGATTCGGGAGTTGAACACGGTGGGGTTATGTTTGACCGGTTTTAGTTAGGATCACTTTGTGATCATCTCTCGACCGATGCTCTTCTCTTCTCGCTCTCTATTACGTAAGTTAGTGCTAGTTGCTGCTGCAGACTCTTGTTGTTCCTTCACCTCATATTTCTTTCTTCAGCCTTATCCTCACCCAAGGCTTAAATAGTCTTGTTACCCGGGAACGGGATTGCTGAGTCCTCTGTGGCTCACAGTTACTTCACCACACCAGATGCAGGTTCAACCGAGTTTGATGCAGGAGTTGTATCAGTTCTTCACCGGGAGCTCGATGAAGAGTGTGACCGTTTGTTTGTGATGTTTCGTCGATCAGTAGTGGTTTCTACTAGGATTCGATCCTGACCTATGGCTTTATGTTGTTTTGGTATCTTTCTTTGGATCTTCACCCGTAGTCGGGTTGTGATGTTCTGAATGATGATTGTTTATGTAATGTATTGTGTGAAGTGGCGAGTGTAAGCCAACTATCTCCTTTTTGCATTTTAATCCCTCTTTTACATGAGTCGTGCAAAGATACCAAACTTGAGATCATTCTAGGATGGGCTTATACCTTTAAGTCGTGCCTCGACACGTAGGAGGTATAGTCCCATCCTGGGCATTACAAGTTGGTATTCAGAGCCTTCTCCGACCTAGAAGCCCCCACTGATTGATCGAATCGTTGACGGTTGAGTCTAGGCACACACTGAAAAACTTTTTGAGTCCTATATTATATCGGAGAGTAGGATTTCTTTGCTTCTCATCCCCTTTCTCTCTGGTGAGGACTCCTGACGATTACTCTTTTCTCTTCTACTTTCAAAAATTGCACCAAATTTTTTTTAGGATCCCGCGAGTATTCTGGGATTGTTTCGATGTTCTTGTGACAAGGATATTGTTCTCGATGCCTCCTGTTCCCGAGGAGTTGAGCTTCGGGGTATCATTGACACAAGCATATCGCGGCAGTACTAAATACTTAAGACGGCCGACATCGAAAATCTCTCCTATACGGCCAGTGGCAAGATAACCCCGACATCACCCAGTACTGGGGAGGTAGTTCGAGAGTATTGCCATAGCTTGTTATAGTGGATGCTTTTCGAAGGTCCGAGGTAAACAGTTTCCGAGAAAGACTGGTTATGTGTTGAAGGATGGATACACCTGGATGTAGGTTTAGAGTTGATTGCGCGGTGCTTCCCGTGTATCCCCAACACCTGATTTCATAACTGGAAATTTTCGGAAATCTATAGATGGGTTCATCTAGTAGTTCTAGGCATTCTTCCAACGGATGCTCGATATGAAGTTTGGGGTTCTACATTGAGTGAAGTGGTTTTATGGACTTGTTCTGATCGGGAGTTGCATCTTAAAGGGTCCTTGGCTATGCTGATCCGAGGATTGCAAAACCCTTTTGTAACACGTTCCATGAGCTTTCAGCACGAAGATGTCGAACGAAGGTTCTATCTTGTATTTGTTCTATCTGTTCCTTGTTCCTTTTTATTTATTTACTTTTGTTCTCCCAAGTGGCTTCTCGTCTAGTTGATGTACCTGCGGAATTCATTCGTTCAATCCTCTGTTCGAATGATGTTGTGAAGATTAGGCTGTTGCATATCTACCCTTTGTTCTTGTTTTGATTCTGGTATTTGAGTTGCTTCGATGTCAAATGTTGATTCCATACCTTTCTTAGTCGGTATTCTCATATTTCTATGGGAGTGCTAATTCTTCTTCACCATCAAGATGGTCATGTTAAATTCTTTTCAACCGGTGTCCTTTTGTTCATCCCAAGTTGTCTTTGTTTTCCCCACCCTCCCACCCTTCTTCTTCTTGGAGCCAGCAATTCTCAGATGAAATATCCATTTTATTCATGCGATATTTCTTCATTCTTTTCCTTCAATGTTCTTATCCGGTGTTTTATCGTCAAGATGCTCAAGAGCTTCAAGTTCATCATTCTTAATTCTAATATTCTTCGCCGGTGGATGTAATTCGAGATTTCGGTGTTGATCTCATCCTTTTCCCTTTTCACAATGCTTTCTTATTCCGGTGGACCAATTAATCATTCTCCTCTTGCTATTCATATCCGAAGTGCTGAAGATTCATAATTCCATTCTTAATCCGTTCAAATTATTTTGAGGTTGTTATCTTATTCAAGCCATTTAATTCAACCGGTGCTATATCTCTTAAGCAATCTTTTCCAACGGTGATTTCTTTAGTGGACCCTAACCCACAGGTCTTTTTTCCAGGATCTTACCTGACTCTTCTATTTTCCGGAGCTATACTCAAATTCTTTTCAAAGTGTGACGTAAGTATGATTTCCATCAGTCACATGCCTTCTCCAAGATCGTTTTCAATTCTTTTCATCTTTGGTTTAACCTTTTTAATTCTTCATTCCGGAGTGCTCAACAATTCTTCATGGCATTTCTTGTCTTCATTCTCAACATTTGGAGACCGGAGAAGAGTTCTCTTAATCTTGGCCCGTTCTCTTGAAGGTTCGTGGTTCTAGCTTCATACCATCCTCATTATTGTTCCGATTGTGAGGAATTCTTTTCATACCCATCCGAAGCATTCTTGAATTCTTTTCTTTGTGATCCTCCGAAGGCCATCATTTCAGAATATTTCTTCGTTCTCAGTTTTCAACTTCGTCCTCCAACTATTCTTCATTGATGTCTCTTCGTTCGTCTCCATATTTTTTACGGTGGTTCTTTCAAGTTTACCCTTCCGTTGTTATCGTTTTCATTCACTCGTTCTTTTCATAATCCTACCGGTGGTTCGTTGAAGATTTTACCAAGCTTGTGCTAGATCTCTCTTTAATTCTTTCCAACGAGAATAAGTAGTATGCCAAATCCTTGGTTGTCATCAATTTAATTGGTGAAGGAGATGCATGACATAATTCTTATTCTTATTCCTTCAAGGTGATTTAATTCTTTTGTCTGGAGCTTGTTCATCATATCATATCCTTGGTTCTAAGTTCTTCATCTTGTTTTTCCAGAGTTCCAAGTGATTTCAATTATATCATTTCAAAGCTCCATCTATTTCATCGCAGGCCTTGAATCTTATTCTTTTCATCTTTCACTTCTCATGCTTTCATTACCGGAGTTCTTCATGGTTCATCATGTTTTAATTCATCCTCGAAGTCTTCATCAAGTTTTCTTGTTGGAGCTCAAGCATTCTTCATCATACTTTCCAATTGCAATTCTTGCTCCCTTATCTTTTGAGGTGGTATTATGTCATTCTTGTCAATTCCTTCATGTTTCATGATTCACGAATTGTCAGGAATGAGATATTTAAAACCATCATTTTTCCTTGTTCAAGAGATCTTTCCAACCCTTCATTTTATTCATTGGAGTTTCTTGGGTTGTATTTCACCTAAAAGCTTTCCCTAAAGATTGTTGCTAATTATGGTGCTTATAAATGACCCAAGTTCTTCATTTATCATTCCGGTGAGGTAAGTTTATCGTCTCCTTGTTGATCTCAATCAAATCAATTGTTTTCGTTAGTGGCCGATTGTCACCTCATAATTTTGAGATGTTTT
Source organism: Secale cereale (assembly GCA_902687465.1). Lineage (NCBI taxonomy): Eukaryota > Viridiplantae > Streptophyta > Magnoliopsida > Poales > Poaceae > Secale > Secale cereale. The sequence continues at coordinate 202,491,274 of LR738710.1, read as the reverse complement.
CCATAAGCCCACATGAAGCTTATTCCTTTTCGTTGTTGATTTTCCTTCAGCTCTGTTCAACCCTTCTTCGTAAGGATGTGTTTCATATTCATTTGTCGGAGAAGTTGTTTTTTTCTATCCGTTCAATTCTTTCATGGATCTATATTCTATTCTTTCATTCCGGAGGCTTTGTGATGTTGCTCTCCAAACCATCATCTCGTTTTTATTGGGATCATGTTCTTCCCCTTGCTTATCATTTAACCGGAGTGTTGTATTCTTCATTCTAGTTCTCTCATCTTATCAAGTTTGCCTCTCTTTTTAATCGGAGTGTTGTCTGAATCTTTCTTACCCCTTGTGCCATTCTTTTAATTGTTTCGGAGGCAATATGTTGTTGTTTTCATCAAGTATCTTCCCAACTTGGCAAGTTCTTGTTCAATTCCCTCCATTTTCAGACGGAGTGCTGTCCAAATTCTGTCATTCTTATTCCTTGGCTATACCGTTATGGTTTCATATTCTTTTGGTTCTTAAGCTCTTGTTTCATGTCTTCTAACCTACAAGGTTCTCGTAAGGCTCCTTGTTCCTCTTTTCCAACGGAGTGTTTCATCTTCGTTCATCTCCGTTGTATTCTTCTTTCAACTTGTTTAACCTCTCAAGGTTCTTTGGTTTAACTCGTTTCTCGAAGAAGCAACTTTGTTTTACCTCCTCTTTTTCGTTTTTACCCGGTGATATCTCTAGGATCTCGGGTCGAGATCCTCTGTTAGTGTGGAAGAGTTGTGACGCCCGAGACCGACGTCCCAGAAGATTCCAGAAGATTCCAGAAGATTCCAGATGTTCCGGGTTGCCCGTGTGTTCTTTGTGCTTGTGTTATTTATTTTTTGCATCGCATCATGTCATCATGCCATCATGTCATTAATTTTTTGCATCTCAACCTAATAAATTGTGTGGACCTTCGGTCCATTTAAATCGAGGGAAGATGTCTTCTCTTTATAACATATAAAAGCCTCCTAATATTTATGGAGCTATATTAATAATTATTCCGTTGTTTGGAATTAACTAACACACTTGCATATTTTTCCCCATGTCTTTTCCACTTCGAGTTCTCCTACAAAAACCTTGCCAATAAGTCCTTTCCGTTAGTCCGAGGTTCTTCCAAAAAAAACCCTCCTTCTATTTTTATTAAATTCCTGACATTTTTGTGAGCCCGGGGATTTTGACCTCGTGTGCTAATTCTTGCCCTAACTCCTCCTCTTTTTCTTTCTTCTCTTTTATCCTCTGCTAAAAGAGAAATAAAAAAGAAGGCCCAGGCCAGCAGCCTTCCTTCTCTCCTCCCCTAGGCCTCTCTGGCCCAACACCTCCTCAGGCCCAGGCCGGCCCGACCAGCTCCCTCACCCCGCAACCCTAGCAGCGCTTCGCTCCTACCCTCGTCCCTCTCAGCCGCCGCACACCTCCCCCCGATCCCGATTCCCTCTCTGTCCCTCTTCCCTTGCTCGACCCGATCTCCCTTCGCCCCGATCTCCCCGCTCGCTCACCTTCCCTCGCGCCGACCCCAACCCTCTCTCCCTCGAGCGCCCTTCCTCTGGCCTCTGCTTCGCCAGCGCGACCCCGAGGCGCCCTCCAGCGACGCCCAGGCCCGAGGCCGCGGCCCCCCCGCATCCCGGCTCTCTCCCTCCGTTCCTGCGGCCAGGGGCCCTCGCCTCCAAAAGCCGGCGCCCCGAGCCCTCCGTCACCGTCCCGAGGCCCCAGCGCCAGCCTCGGCCGTCCTCCAGCTCGCCATGCCCTCGGCGGCCTCCCGCGCCAGGGCCGAGCCCCTGCAGCGCCATGGCACCCCGCAAGTTGGCCGAAGCCTGGTGCCCGTCCGCCCGCGCACGAGGCCGCGCCCGAGCCCCTCCGCCTTCACCTGCGCTGCGCCCTTCCTCCCCGTCACAGCGCCGTGCCTCCGTCTCCAGCCGGCCAGGAGACCAGGCCCGATGCGGCTCCCTTCTCCAGCGCCGCCGCAGGCACTTGTTCTGCCTCTGCCTTGCCTCTTCCTTCCCCAGCTGAGGTCGCCAGGTCGCAGCATCAGCTCGCCGCGAGTACCTCTTCGGCCGGACCACCCCGTCTCGTCCTCCTCGCCACTCCGCCAAGACCTCCGTGGCCTCTCCAGTGCCGCGGCCAGGCCGGCCTCGCCGTCGTCCAGCACCGGATCCCGCGGCCCCTGCCTCTGCCGTGATGCCCCCTTGCTGCCATGGCCTCTGCCTCCTTTTGGACTGACCCCTTTGCTGCCTTGCACTGTGTATTTTTTTGTTTTGTTTTTGTTTTGTGTTGCTGGTGTTGTCGAGCTTGACAGAGGACCCGTGTACAATGACTGGAGCACTACATAACATGTACCCCTACCGTCGCAAGAACGAGATCCCAAGTACCACGACGACCGAACGAGACGATGACATGTACATCTACGAGATCGTCTACTTCCACTACCCTCGCCCGAGTACCGCTACGAGAACGACTACATGTGACGACGATACGGCATGTACCACTATCGTCGCCCGGAAACGAGGAATTCGCCAAGTACCACGACACGATGACGTGAACATCTACTTCCCTCTACGGCCGTGTACAACTACTTCCCCTACATTCCTCGACAAACTCGAACCGTCCCGAAACGAGTGTTTTGAAGGTATAACCCCGAGACGTGACCCGTGAATGCTTGCTTGTGTTGTATGAAATGTTTCCTTGTGTGCTTCGTGCCCGTTCCACCTTTGTCATGTTCCTCGGTTGCCTCGTCACCGACTCGTGGGAACCCGGTAACGGGATCACCCCACCTCTTTCATCTTGTTTCACTCGCTCCTGCCATCTATCTTTTGCACCGGACTCTCAACGAGTTACCGGAACCGATATGTTGCCGTGGCATCATTTTCGGATCGTTGCCGTGGCACCCTTTCTTTCCACCACGATGACAAATGCTTCATATCTCTTTTAAGTCAACCTTTTATAAATTGCATAAACTTGATCATGTCATCCGCATCATGTTAACAACACTAAAATGTTTAATTGTTGTTTGCTTATAATTACTAAACATGCTCATGGGGATTTTCCGGAATATGTTGTTATTTTTCCGGCCTCATTTAAATTGTCTAAATAGTGTAATTTCTTTATGCTTCACCTCTTGCCATGTTAACAAACATTTAATCTTGTCTTGTAAATAACGAGAGTCAACTAAATAATTAAATGTGGTGTTTTGTCAATATGCAACTCGTTGCATATTGAGCTCCACTTAACTTGTAGTACTTGTTTGTGCACTTGCCATGCCATGCTTTTAAACCGGACATGCATCATGCTTGCTTGTGCATCGTATGCCATGTTTATGATATGTGTGTTTACCGTGTTGTTTGCTTCTTTCCGGTTGCTTCTCTTGTTAGCTTCGGTTTCGTTCCGGAGTTGTGAGGATCCGCTCGACTGTTGCTCCGTCTGCTTCTTGGATCCGTTCTTCTCCCTTGTGGAATCCCAGGCAAGATGACCAAACCCGGATACCATTACTATCTTTGCCTATTGCTAGTAGATCCGCTCTTTAGTTTTGCCTCGATGCCCATGTATTTCTTGTCAGCCTCCTACTTGTAACCACTACCATGTTTAACCACCCTACCTACGCAAACCGTTGCTTGGCTAAGTACGCTTCGCTCAGCCCTTCTTATAGCATTGTTAGTTGCAGGTGAAGATTGAAGATGCTTGCTTCATGTTGAAGTTTGGTTGGGTTATATCACACTATATAAATGCTTAAAAAAATGAAATCATCTATATACTGGCAGGGTGGAAGGCTAAGCCTTTTGCTTGGTGTTTTGTTCCACTCATGCCGTTAGGAACCGTATAAACCGGTGTTATGTTCCTTAATTATGCGTTCCTAACACGGTTGGGGTGTATGGGACCCCCTTGATAAACCGCTAAGTGCTAAGTCTTTTCCAGCAAGTCCCAACATTTGGTACTATTTGCCTCATAATAACTTAATTAATTAATTAATTTGCATAAGGGGGACGCTCCTTGGAGATTCTTTTCTACATAGCAGGGGGGGCCAGTGCTGATGGCGTTGGTCCCAAACGGGGGTCCTGCAGGGCCGCCTTGGGGCAACCCGAGGTATCTGGTATAACCTGTAGCATCGCCCATCCGGTCGTGTCCTGAGACTTAGATACGCGCGGCTACTATCAGGGTGTCGACACGCCGGGAGGATTTGCTGGATTAGCCTTACCTTAGTTCGGTTTAACTTGAGCACGGGATTCCGAGGATACTCGGGTCTTCCCACCTATGGAGTTGCGACTTCGCGGATCGTGGGCTTGTGATGGGCCAAGTTGGAACACCCCTGCAGGGTTTGAACTTTCGAAAGCCGTGCCCGCGGTTATGTGGCAGATGGGAGCTTGTTAATTCCGGTTGTAGATAACTTGACACAATGTTTCAATACACTACCAGCGTGTGTACCGTGACTGTCAATTTCCGAATAGGGATTCGGGAGTTGAACACGGTGGGGTTATGTCTGACCGGTTTTAGTTAGGATCACTTTGTGATCATCTCTCGACCGATGCTCTTCTCTTCTCGCTCTCTATTACGTAAGTTAGTGCTAGTTGCTGCTGCAGACTCTTGTTGTTCCTTCACCTCATATTTCTTTCTTCAGCCTTATCCTCACCCAAGGCTTAAATAGTCTTGTTACCCGGGAACGGGATTGCTGAGTCCTCTGTGGCTCACAGTTACTTCACCACACCAGATGCAGGTTCAACCGAGTTTGATGCAGGAGTTGGATCAGTTCTTCACCGGGAGCTCGATGAAGAGTGTGACCGTTTGTTTGTGATGTTTCATCGATCAGTAGTGGTTTCTACTAGGATTCGATCCTGACCTGTGGCTTTATGTTGTTTTGGTATCTTTCTTTGGATCTTCACCCGTAGTCGGGTTGTGATGTTCTGAATGATGATTGTTTATGTAATGTATTGTGTGAAGTGGCGAGTGTAAGCCAACTATCTCCTTTTGCATTTTAATCCCTCTTTTACATGAGTCGTGCAAAGATACCAAACTTGAGATCATTCTAGGATGGGCTTATACCTTTAAGTCGTGCCTCGACACGTAGGAGGTATAGTCCCATCCTGGGCATTACAGTGGGCATGTGCTCACAGTGTTGACGAGGAGGGGGTCGTCGAGGCTTGACGAGGCCGGTCGGGGAGGTTGTCGTGGACGACGACGGGGAAGACGGATGGCGAGCGCGGTGACGGCGGCTTCGGGCGTCCAGATCCAGGAGGGGAACCGAGGAAGAGGAAGAGGATCGGGGAAGCTAGGGTTCGGGCGCCGGGGAGGGGCGCCAACCTTATAGGCCGAGGGAGCCGGCGGATGGCCGCCACGGCGATGGCCGCGGCCATGTCGGCCATCGGGCATGGCCACGAGGGGAGGGGAACAGGAAGATGGGGGGGGGGAATGGGGAGCTGCGCCGGCCTAGTTTGGCCAGTGAGGCCAGTTGGGCCAAAAGGCCCAGGGGAGGGGGGTTTTCTTTTGTTTTCAAGGTTTTGTTTGGGTTTTGTTTTCTTTTCTTTTAACTTTTTTGTTTATTTTACTTTACATAATTCCCACATGATTTTAGTTTAATTAAAATATGAGACCAACACCTAATTTTGTGTTTTAGTTTAACCCTATGTCACATAAAGTTTCACACATATATAAAATAGTTTAACATTTTTAGAAAATATATAGGGCATCTAAATGATCATTTAAGCCACCGATATAATCACAAAGAGAGATTTAAACACTTTACAAAAGTGTTGGGCCACCACCAATATTACCAACTGAATATTTGGCATACTTTGCACATTTTAGTTTTGTCCTTTGAAAACTTTATTTGTTTGGCTTTATTTCAAATTTTGAATTCGAACCGGTTTGAACCAAAGTGATTTCCAGCAATGGTAAAAATGATGACGTGGCATCATTAGCAGAGTATTACTGTAGCTTAATTATCCGGGCGTTACAGGCCTTCTGGAACTCCTGCTCGCTGTTGTCTCCTTCATCCATATCCTCATCATCATCCTCGTCTTCATCCTTGTCGCGGCCCCGGGGAGGTCTGTCGCCTTGCCGCTGCTTGGCCTTGCCGCGGCGTCCTCCCCGGCCGTTGAACGGCCGCTTCTTGTTGGGCTCTCCTCCGCCTCCTTAGGCCTTCTCCTTGTCGCGACGCTCGTATTCAGCTTTCTGCTGCTCTACGAGGTACTCTACCCTTTTGCAGTTTTGGAGGTCGTGGCCCTTGGTGCGGTGGATCCTGCAGTACTGCTTGTCGGAGCCTTCCTGCTTGTCGGCTGCTGCTACATGGGCGGGCTCCTTGCCGGAGCCACCAGCCTGTGTCTTCTTGGCGGGAGCCTCCTTGCCGCACCGCTCGCCACTGTTTCCCTCCTCTCCAGCAGAAGCCCTGGCCAGGGCTCAGCAGCTCCTCGACTTCCCTCCAGCGGCGGACAAGGCCGAAGACTGGAGGGCGACGATCCAGAGCCTCATCGCCTTCGCCAACAACGATGCGCCGCAGCAGCCGGCAACTTCGCGGCCGCGGCAAGTTGACCAAGAGAAGGCCGATGGCGACAAGACCGCCGGGGGTGCAACTACCGTGCACTCCCCGCCGCGGAAGCAGAAAACGCCGCCCCGCCGGATCAACGCCGACGACGATTCTACGGCGTCGTCAGATCCGCGGGCTCGTCGCGATCAACGCCAAGTCCTCGACGACAGGCGACAAGAGGACGCTCGCACCCGCATCGAGCGTCGAAGAGAAGCTCGAAGACAATCCGATCAGCGCGCTGGGACCGCTGTCGACATGCACGCGCCCGGTGAACCAGGCGACTTGCCGTACACAGCAGGCTGCCCTGCGTTCACCCGAGAGCTGCGGCAAGTCCAGTGGCCCAGCATGAAGAATTTCAAGCCCGACGTACCCGAGAAGTACGACGGCAAGACACACCCCTCGGAGTTCCTCAGCATCTACACCATTGCGGTGCAGGCTGCCGGGGGACGCGATGAGAAGATCCTAGCCAACTACTTCCCGCTCGTGCTTAAGCCAAACGTTAGGTCTTGGCTTATGCACTTGCCGGAGAACTCCATCTCTTCATGGGCGGATTTGTGCCGCCAGTTTGTCGGCGCCTTTACCGGCGGCCACAAGCCCCACGGCCAGGAAAGAGATCTCCACATCCTTGCCCAGAAGGAGGGAGAATCCCTGCGCAAATACATCCAAAGATTAAGCCGTGTACAACACAACATTCCCGATGTCCACCCTGCCGCGGTTATCAGCGCGTTCCACCAGAACGTGCGTAACCGCCGGATGAGGGAGGAGATGGCCATGACCAAGATCCGGGATGTCAGCGAGCTTTACGCTCTGGCTGACAAATGTGCACGTGCTGAAGAGGGGAGGAGACTTCCCGGAGAGGATACTGGCGCAGGAGGAAGCGACAGTGAGGATGCCGCCCCGGCAAGGAAAGGCCGACGGCGGAATAACAGGAAGAAGAATAACAAGGCCAGAGATGCCGGGGGAAACTGTCCTCCCACGAGCACCTATGGGACCGGAGCCCCTTCTACGTTGCGGTAAGGGAGCGGAGGGAGCACGGAGAGCAGATCGAGGGGCACACGCGGGCAGTTTACCCAGGTTCGGGCCGCGATGACGCGTAAAACCCTACTCCTGCTTTTGGTTGTATTTAGTTTTCGGAGCTCGGGAGCTTGAAGATCTACAGTACCAGCTACACCGAGCGTGGAGTGAGCAAGTTTCTGGGATCCAACCCCCTCTACGTTATGCATGGGCCTCCTTTTATAGCTCAAGGGGTCACCGACAAGTGCCAACGTAGAGGAGGGTAAAAGTGTAAATTTGGTGGTAGTTTCAACAGTGCATGAACAGTGGATGAACAGTGGTCTTCACCTAACCTTGACGGTGGGGGACAAGGGCATTTAATGCCCGTCGCCGTCGACCCCAAAAGCGTCTGTCCATGCGTCTCCGTTCGCCACGGTGGTAGACTCGTCACCGCGGCTCGCCAGCGTGTCCCTCAGGCTGCACAGCCATCTGCCACGCGCCCCTGGAAGGGCCCCAGGGCGACGCGTGGCCGAGTGAGCTGGAGCGCAGGCACACAGTGTGAGCTTCCCCCCGGCAAGCACCTTGCCGGGGCCGCTATCTTGCCGGGCCCGGAAGATTGCCGCTTCCCGGGTCCTGCTGGGGCGCACGATGCGCCGCGATGTATCTTTTGCGGTGTTATCCTTTGGCCTTCCTGGCGAGCACCTCTTGCCAGGGTATTGTGCTGGAAAGATGTCCTTGAGCCTGGTGCGGCCTTCCCGGCAAGCTCCTCTTGCCGGGGTCTTGTCTTCTAGCTTGAATACTTTGTTCTTGAATGGCTTGAAGGGGTCTGGAGCGGGCCTCGGCAAGCGCGTGGTAAGCCCTGCCGTGGGAAGCTGCTACTGCCCGTGCACAAGTTGGGGTACTAAGGCACCCCTACCTTAGTACACCGACAACCATGGCTTATACCC
>LR738710.1:202425461-202476966 GCA_902687465.1 Secale cereale | reverse complement strand
ATATATATATATATATATATATATATATATATATATATATATATATATATATATATATATATATATGAATAAATGAAACTCAACACAAATGATGGTAATGAAATAAAATTGTAAATATTGTTGCTTACGCACTTCAAATTGTGCGTCAGAGTAGCCCCGCTCACAGGTCGTGTGGCGGATGGACTCCCAAATGTAGTATCCACAGAAATCATTCCCTTATTCCTGCCACAACCACTTTACAAGAAATAGAGGTCAATCAAACTGATAAGCAAGAATGCCAAATGGTATTGATGAAACTAGCGCTTGAATCAATAGGAGATGCACGGAACATGCTACTATATAGTACTTACTTTTGGGTGTCTAAATTCCAGCTTCTTCGGCAGTCCCAGAGCTTTTTTGGTGAATTTTCTCCAAACCCTGCCAGAGAAAAAAAACAATTACTTTATATCAGAAATGAACAAAGTTGCTGATATGCATGGTGGATAATGATCGATTTAACTTACTTCTCGAGCATTTGAGTCATGTCCGCATAATCCTTGGGATCTTTTCGTTTAGAGTCCAAGACAGTTACTACTCCCTGCTCAAGCTTAATCTCTAGGAGAATATAGTGGAAGCTGCGCACGCATGCATGAACTCATCAATTACATTACTATAACCTTGACTAATATATAAGGGAAACCGAATATGCACAAGACAGTAACACTCACTTGAAGTTGTAAGGAAAGAGTATTATATCTTTGTTTTCATTTACTACCAACAATCGTAGCAAGTTGGCCTCGGTATCTGCGGCACGCAATTTAACCTCGGTTGCAACTATGAGATATATGTCAATGAACCCAATATCACCGACTTGATTTTCTTCAATTCGACGATCTTCAATCTGCATAATATAGTGAGGATAATTATAAATACATGCAATGGAAGAGCTGAGCTATATAGAGAGACTTAATGACAGAAGTAGTACTACTTACGGACAGTAGCAGGTGACCGTTGCTTTATCGAGGGCCAATTGATAGAAAAACTGATAGAACTCCTCAAATGGAATAGGCAACAGTTCAATTCCAACGTGGTCATGCTCCGGTTTAACTCTCACATACAAACTATCCCTCCGCCCAGACTCTCTGCAGATTTTCAAGTACCAATCATACAAACTTCGCATCATCGTTTATAGAGATCTTTCATCTTTGACGAGAGGCTTCCCGTACTCGTATCTTTGCATCTGCACCTCCAAGAAATCATAATGTACATCGTCGGGCAGGTAATCTCCAAGATTGCTATAACCGGGCACCATCCTCGGATCATTAGCGACGATGCCGCTAGACACCTTGAGCGGGGGGCACGATTGGTCCACTTGTTCGCCGAGCTGGGCAATTTATTTCCCAGCTCGTCCTTCTGCTAACCTTTGATCACTTCTAGTACTTCCCGACCTCTTCGCTTTGTGAAATGACTTTTCAATAATGCGGTCATAGTTGCCTTTCGGTGGACACTTCGTTGGTTTCTTCAGGATAGCCAGAGTGCGCTTTGCTTTCACCGGATCTATCTTCTCCTCCGAAGGTAGATGTCTGTGTGCTTTCAACCCTTCAAGCGAGTCCTTCACTTCGGCTTTAGCGATCTTCGCGTTTTCCTCGTCGGACTTCTCGTATGGTAACTTCTCTAGAGGCGTGAGAGAAGGACCGAATCTGTATTGCCTCCCGCCTCTGGCTATACTGCTAGACACCGGCAGACCAGACGGAGCGGATGTCTTCTTTCCTTGCTTACGCGGCGGAGGAGAAGGACTACGACGCGCTGGAGCAGCGGCGGGTCTCTTCCGCCCTTGCTGACGAGGCGGAGAAGGAGGAGGCTAGCTGCTCGGGCGCGTCGGCGCAGGCGGAGAAGGAGGCGGAGTGCCACCACGCGCCAGAGAAGGAGCTGGAGTGCCCTGATCGTCACTCGCCGAAGGAGGAGGCGGAGTGGCCTGACTCGCCGGAGGAGGAGGAGGAGGAGGAGGCGGAGGCGTCCAGTTCAGAAGGTTATGAGGTCCTTCCGCCATAGGCATGGAGTCTTCAGAGAAGAACCCAACCGAGTCTCCCCTTCACTGGTAGGGTGGTCAAGCTGGAGGTCCTCAAATCCCTCCGTTATTTCATCCACCATCACCCTAGAATATCGTTTTAGAATCGGTCGGCAGTGAAAAGTTGCACCGGGACCAGTAGGATAAACAGAGCCAGCAGCCGCCTTGACCTTCATATTAATCCATTGCGTCATAAGGTGGCAATTTTGAGACTCTGTGATAGCATCCACGGGATAGCTGGTAGGAGCCGTCAAGACATGCTCTGGCTGAAGCAGCTCGGTGGAAGCCACGCTGCTTCTCTGCTGAGATGGCGGGGTAGCTTCGGGGAAAGCTTTGGCAGTTCTTTTGCTGCGATTTGCTTCTCGTTCCTCTATCGCTTGTACCCTAGCGTGCAGCGCCTGCAGTTCGGTCTGCTGCACTTTCTTCCTCCTCTCCTGGCATTTGTAATTGCCTGCGTCCGGAAACCCAGCACTCCACGGAATGGAGCCTGGCGTGCCTCGTCTCCGTCCAGGGTGCTCAGGATTCCCGAGGGCCATTGTGAGCTTGTCGTTCTCTTTGTCAGGACCGAACGTCCCTTGCTGCGCTGCTTTGATATAGTGTCAAAGCTTCTTGAGTGGTATTTCCAATTGCTTGTCCGTCCAAATGCACCACCTTGATACAGGATCCAAGGTTCCGCCAGCCCCGAACAACCAAGTCCGGCAACGGTCTGGCCAGTTCATTGTCTCTGGTTCGATCCCTTTATGATGCAGATCATTCTCAGCCTTGGCCCACTTAGGTCGGGCTCTGAGGTAGCCACCTGACCTCGTGCGATGGTGATGCATCTTCTTCGCAGCATTTTGCTTGTTTGGCGCCGACATCTTCTTACTCTTTTTCGATGTCTTATAGGCCACGAATGCGGGCCAGTCATCTCTGATCTTCTCATATATGCCCTTGAATTCTGGTGTCTCTTTTTTGCGGACAAACTTATTCAAGTCTTTCTTCCACCTCCTGAATAGGTCTGCAATCTTCGTAAGAGCAAAAGACTTGATTAATTCCTCTTTAACTGGCTTCGCCGGATCATCCTCTGGCAGTAGGGTGAAATTTGACTTCAGCTCAGTCCAAAGATCTTCTTTCTGCATATCAGTGACATAAGACACCTCAGGGTCTTCTGTAGCCGGCTTTAACCATTGCTGGATGCTGATCGGGATGTTGTCCCTATCCAGAACCCCGGACTGTTTAACAAATGTGTTCTTTGTCCGGATGGGTTCAATCGGTTGGCCGGTGCGCGTGATTTCTGTGATCTCAAACTTTTCATCCGAGCTCAACTTTTTCTTCGGGCCTCGTCTCCTTACCGAAGTTGTGCTCGATCCGGAGGGCTAGAAAAAAGAACAAAGATGATAGTTAATTAATATGTGTACATACCAAAACAATGAATGCATCAATTAACTAGTCATCACAGGCTTAACTAATATATATACCTGCTGGCCGGACTCGGTTCGGTCACCGGAGCCGTCATCACGGTCTCCTTCTTGCACCGGCATTGGGTCACCGGAGCCGTCCTCACGGTCTACTTCTTGCATCTGCATTGGGTCACCGGAGCCATCATAATCATAGCCTGCCTCTTCATCCTCTCTTTCCAGCAGATCATCGGTGTCATTGAGAAACGACAAGACGGCATCACGTTCGTTTGCGATTATGTCCAGCAACATTGCTTCTTGTACTTCATTTCGGGGGGTGTCGTCCATAGTTTCTACAAATATTTACAACATGGCAATTATTAATCAAACATGACAAATGGATATATTAATGGCAAACGTAGAACTAGCTAGCTAATCATAGTAAGGAATCGTATATATTAATTTGTGGCATCGACGCTGCTTCTCTAGGGTTTCAGGTGGCCTCGACAATGCTTCAAGGGTTAGGGGTGTCCTCGAGAATGCTTCAAGGAGGGGGTAATATCGACAACGACGAGATACATACACGGGAAAATAATGTTATCGAGGAGGGGGTATATCGACGACGATAGACCCCCGCCCCCCACGTGTTGAAGTTATCGGGAGGGGGTATATCGACCCCCCTCATATTTTCTTCTTTCCTATCCTTCTTTTTCTAAAATTGTAACTTTTGCATATATAAAACTTTTCTAAAATTGTAACTTTCTATGTTAAAAAAAGAGGAAGAAGAAGAAAAAAGAGAGGAGAAGAAAGAATAGAGGAGATATCCTCTTCTTCCTCTCATGTTCGACGACCCTCGACCCCGATCACATTTTTTCCCCCGATAACTTTTTTTTCTCCGAGAGAGTTAGCTTTCCCGAGTGAACCGGAGGGGGTCGACATTGGTTATATATCGTATTCGTCATATTTCCTACGCATGTTCTATATACATACATCCATCAATATCATTCCATACATATATACATAGACATCTACATTATGTATGAACAAAAAATATATCAAAATTCATCATACATACATCTACAGTATATATGAACAAAAATATATAAACTTTCTCCCCAACTCATACATACATACATCTACAATATATATACATACATACATATACATACATACATACATACATACATACATACATACATACATACATACATACATACATATATATGAACAAAAAATATCAAAATTCATCATACATACATCTACAGTATATATGAACAAAAAAAATATAAACTTTCTCCCCAACTCATACATACATACATCTACAATATATATACATATATACATATATACATACATACATACATACATACATACATACATATATATGAACAAAAATTATAAACTTTCTCCCCAACTCATACAAAGAGGAAGGAAGGGGGAGGATGGGGCGGTAGCTACCTCTCCCGGCGGGATCGGGGAGGAGACGCGGGCGGCCGTCGTCGGGGGCGACGGCGACGAGGACGGTCGGCGGGCTCGGGGTCGGCGAGGGCGAGGGCGATGGCGGGGTGCGCTCGGGGGCGGCGGACGGGCTCGGGGGCGCAGGGGGTGCTCGGGGGCGGCGGACGAGTGGCCGGCGACGACAGCGAGGCAGGGCGATGGCGTGGCCGGCGACGACGAGGCAGCCTGGCGGCATCGTCGGGGTGGGGAAGAGAGAACTGAAACGAAAATTTCACAAGTGTTGAATATATAGACAAAGCATTGGTCCCAGTTCGAGGCACAAACCGAGACGAATGCCCCCTTTGGTCCCGGTTCGTGCCACCAGCCGAGACCAAAGGTCTCTTTTTAGCAGCCCAAAGGGCGGGAAGGAGAGACCTTTGGTCCCAGTTGGTGGCACCAATGGGGACTAAAGGGGGGCATTGGTCCCGGTTGGTGCCACGAACCGGTACCAATACCCCCTTTAGTCCCGGTTGGTGCCACCACTCGGGACCAAAGGCCCTGTGCTGGCGCGTGTGCGGTGGGATGTTTAGTCCCACCTCGCTAGCTGAGAGAGCTCGAGAGTGGTTTATAAGCGCTGCTGCGCCTTCCCTCTCGAGCTCCTCTCAAATGCAGGCTTTCGGGCCTAACCTTGCGCTGTGTGCCTGTGGGCCTACTGGGCCTCCCGCGGGCCTGAATCCTGGCCCAAGGTAGGGTTTCTAGTCGTATTCAGGCCGTGGGGGCCCAGTAGGTGGCACTTTTTCACTACAAGAAATATGTCAACTTATGACCTTCTGTTAGTGATCTTGGAAGAATTGGTCATAGATCTATGACCATTTCAAACCAATTGGTCAAAAGCTGTTCGGGGGGCTCCAAACCCTGAACTATAACGACCATTTTGGTCAGAAAGGTCATAATTTCCTTATACGAAATGGTCATAAAGCAGATAGCACTGGTCCGCTGCCTTATTACTAGCTGATCATGACCAATATAGATGGTCATAACCTTTTTAATTGTGGTGGGTTGCTACGACTAGGCGCCACCTCATCAGTTTTGCCTATGTGTCATGTCCATGTGGCAGTTTTTGCCCTAGGTTGTGTAGCAACCTATATTTGTGTCATTCCTAAAATTCCCCAAAAAATCTCATAAATTCTTTGGGTCATATCTTCGTCAAATATGTAAAAAGAACTTCCTTGCCTAGTTCAAAAATAATTCAACAATATTCATTTTCCTATTTTGTTCAAAAAAACTATTTGTGAAGGAAGTACCACTTTGGCATGTCCAAATGGTATCCATTTTCTACAGTGCTTTTCTATGCCCAAATAACTATCCCTCACCAAATGCCAGCTCAATCCATTCATTATTTTAAGCCCAGCTTCAACATTCGTATTTATGTCCAGTGTGGTACTTTGCAAAGCAAGTACCACCTAGACTCCTCCTTTTGATCTGAAAATTTGTGAAGACGGTCTTCTTAGTAACTGATCATCCTCAACCAAAACTCAAGCTCATTAGCCATGTGCATTTCCCGTACCGCTAATCAAAAACTTGGCCGCTAATTCATGTTTGAGCATCGATCGGTCTCCTCGTGAGAATCTTATGTTGTAATTTTCTTCCTAGCACCTACCTGGGGAGTGCCCAACCCACTAGACATGCCTAGGCCTCCCAGAACACATGGCAACGCCACAGTCACGCGGTGACCACGCGGCGGGCATGCGAGTTTACGCGCTCTAGAGTTGGGGCCCTTGACCACCGCCCAAACCTCGACGTATCGCCACCAAACCATGTATTTATGATTAAATAGGTACTTATGTAACTAGAAATGATTTTTGGAAAAAATAATTAGCAAACTATGGGGCAGCCGTAGTTCAAATTTGACCCGCTTCCACCTGAATCGGCGGAAATTTGTCTTTTTCACGATAGTTGGATCAAAACTTTTTACACCCAACCATTTTGTCAATTGTGCATTAAATATGTCCTAGTATTTTAGAAAATTAATTTGGTCCAATTTTGCAACAATTATTTGGGAGGCCCTTCACAAAAAAAACTCCTTTTGGGCACTCGAAAAATGGAAAATGATTTTTTTGTCCAAAGAAAATGAAAAGTTCCTTAGGCAATATTGTTTGCCATTCCAAGATGCACCCTTGTTCACAATATGAGATCATTTGAACAAACTATGCCATGAATATGGCCATAGGATTGATCATTTGGCTTGAAAGCCATGAATCTTCACGCATGATAGCTCATTTCTGAGAACACTTTTTTAAAAGAATTGCCGTATTACAAGTTTATTATTTTTTCTGGTAAATTGGTCATCTATAATGACACAATGCGAAGCTTTTCCAATTTTTTGATTTTTTTATGAATTTTTTATGCCCGTTTCAAAATGCGGTCAAAACGGCGGGAATGACCGTTCTAGCTAGTGGTTGAATCTTGAAATTTTTTTGGTGTTTCTCTGATTAAATAGATACTTATGTACCTACAAATGATTTTTGGAAAAAATAAATAGCAAACTACGAGGTAGCTACAGTTCAAATTTGACCTGCTTCCACCTGAATCGGCCGAAATTTGTCTTTTTCACGAGAGGTGGATCAAAACTTTTTACACCCAACCATTTGGTCAATTATGCATTAAATATGTCCTAGTATTTTACAAAATTTATTTGGTACAATTTTGCAACAAATATATTTTAGGTCCTTCACAAAAAAACTCATTTTGGGCACTCGAAATATGAAAAATCAATTTTTCATCCAAAGAAAATGAAAACTCCCTTAGGCAACATTGTTTGGAATTCCCAGATGCACCCTTTTGCACAATATGAGATCATTTGAACAAATTATGCCATGAATGTGGCCATAAGATTGATCATTTGGCTTGAAAGCCATGAATCTTCATGCATTATAGCTCATTTCTCAAAACACTTTTTTAAAAGAATTTCCTTATTACAAGTTTATTATTTTTCCTGGTAACTTGGTCATATAGAATGACACAATGCGAAGGTTTTCTAATTTTTTGATTTTTTTTGAATTTTTTATGCCCGTTTCAAAATGCGGTCAAAACGGCGGGAATGACCGTTCCTAGCTAGTGGTTGAATCTTGGATTTTTTTGGTGTTTCTCTGATTAAATAGATACTTATGTACCTACAAATTATTTTTGGAAAAAATAAAGAGCAAACTACGAGGTAGCTACAGTTCAAATTTGACACGCTTCCAGCTGAATCGGCTGAAATTTGTATTTTTTACAAGAGGTGGATCAAAACTGTTGACACCCAACCATTTGGTCAATTATGCATTAAATATGTCCTAGTATTTTAGAAAATTAATTTGGTACAATTTTTCAACAAATATATTATAGGTCCTTCACACAAAAAACTCATTTTGGGCACTCGGAAAATGAAAAATTGATCACGACCATTTTAGATGGTCATAACGGCATGAAAGGCTGCACTTCGTTCTTATTGGTCTATGGGCATGTCACGTGGATCAAGCATTAGAGACCGTCGGATGCTGCCAGATCCAACGGCCCACACCCCTCATCCTCTCCCCACCCACACCCACCCAAAAGCATCTCCCCTCTCCTACACCACATGTCGTTGAGGACACTAACATGTGGGCCTAATTCCTCGCGGGCCCGCCTGTCAGTGGCCGAATGCCACCACTCACCCACCGTACACCACTCCTCCCCCTCTCCCCCTCTCCCCCGCACACCACTCCTCCCCCCATGACCCGCAGCCCAAACCCTAACCCCTCTCCCCTCTCCCTCCATTGGACCGCCGCCGCCATCTACGGTGGCCGATCCCGCCGCGACCTCCCCTCCCCGCATGGCAACCCTTCCTCCCACCCATCGCCACCCACGCCGTCCCTCCTTCTCCTCACCGTTTCTCCCTACCCTCCACTCTCTGCCCCCTACCTCGATCCCCCAGATCCAATCGACACAACCCCGCTCCATCCTCGTTTCCATGGCTCATGCCTCGGATACTCCCCTTCCGCTCCAGTTTCCCTCATCTCGCCTCCCCTTCTTCGCTGGGTCCAGCGACGCCGGTTGCTGGGAAGTCTACCACGAGCGAGATGACTTCGGTGGCGACCACGACGGCCCGAGACGGAGGCCGTCGTGGACATCCCCTAGATCCAATAAGGCTACCGGAGGGGCTGGCGGCCGTGCTGTCGGCGGACCTGTTCGAGCAGTTGGTCGCCTCGAGGCGGAGGCCGCGGTGCTCCGCGGGCAGCTCGCCCAGCGCGACGAAGCCACCGAGGACCTCCACGAGCATGTCGAGCAGCTCGAGTCCGCGCTCGCGCTCGCCATCGACCGTCTCCGTCCCCGCCGGCGCCACTCCACTCCACCGCACCCTCCTCTCCTTCGCTCAGGCATCTCCCGTCTCTTAGGTACGGATCGACTTCCGACGTTCTCTCCTTCGTCGGGGATGAAGGTAAACGATGCCTGCTAGATCCTCCCCATTCCATTTCAACTTTTGCTGTTGACGAACCTGAGCATGAATATACTATGTGTTGCTGTCTACTGTCCTCAATTCTGGCCGGTTTCGTGCACTGAGCAACCCATGGTCGATGTGAATATCATAGGCTTTCTAGTCCATGATTGTAATTAGCGCATGTGCCGAAGCAAAAGTGGAGACCTAATGCTTCCTGAGTTTGCTCCTTTTCTGGATGTCCAGGACCCAACTTGCCCATGGGTCTTCAGTAATTAGCATGATTAACTGTTCCCTGAAATAACTTGCAGATGCTTGCAAAATTTCTAAAGGGTCCTGTCTTTGATCAGTGCCCGGAAGTTTAGTTACAAACTGATGTTATTTACTTAAAACCAGATACTAAATAGGAGAGTGCTATAGCTACTCTTGTTCTACGAACTAATCGTGGCGGTTTGTAGGATTAAACCAGACGAATGCTTTAGGGACAAGCGTTGATAATTCATATCACGAAATGAAGTGACATTTTCTAGCAGATGAGTGAGACCAATGAGGTTTTGTTTACAAGTGATCATCTTGATATAGGATGTTTAACTTGTGTTCGGCGCCTGGGCGCTCGCTGTCGCTACACGTCACCAAAATGGTGGCCTCACCTACAACGTGATTTCGTCACCCGTATTGACTTAATGATATATTGTCTAGTTCGTCAGTGTAGATTAGAATTCTTCACCCTTATGGATCGGTTTGTTAGAGACTGCTGCTCACACATTCTTCTCCAATGTCTGTTTACGAATGATGTGTGGTCTCAGCTACTGTATTCCCACACAGACAAAATTATGTCGAGTTTATTCCAGGTTTCAGTTAAGAGTACAGAGAACGCAAGTTACCCTCGATGCCATATCGCTCTCACGTGTCTATTATCTAGATGATTGTTACTGTACATTTTTTGTTACAAATTTCTCTGAAATAGTTTGATTCCCTACTGGTCTACATCTTTTACTTACTCCTCGACTGTCACATAATAGATTAGCCTTGAATTCATCTAATTTGGATCATAATAGAACCATTGATTAAAACTAAGACATGTTTGAGCTGGCAATGACTGAGATACTATAGTAACCAGTAAAAAATATTTTCTGAAGCCAAATAAATAAATATGCTTTTGTCTGTGAACTATAACAATATTGCTGTCATTCTGTGGCAACATTTACAGATCTTGAGGCATATGTGTGGCTGGAAGAAACACTCAAAAAAATTGACCATATACTTGTGATATCACACTCTCAGGACTTCATGAGTGGAGTGTGTACCAACATCATCCACATGCACAACAGGAAGCTGAAGCTGTGAATATTGCTGGCAATATTACTCATGTTGAAGCTGAAGCTGAAGCTTCAGATTCTCTTATGCTTCCAACAATATTGCTGGAAATATTACTAATGTGTTAAGTTGTCTAAACATGCCTGCTGCTAGCTTTAAAGTTGGTCTAAAGAACTATTTGTGCATTTACACATTCATGATTTCCTCTGCTGTTTGTAATTGTTCTGGTTAACTGTGCTAGTAGATATTGCCTGGGATTTGTAGCTTTGTTAATCCCCTCAGTTGTGATATTCTGTAGCTTGTTGATTTTCTATAGCTTTGTTAATCATACAGTTCCCTTGCTACTACTGTTAGCCTGTAACACTGGATTCAGTGAAATTAAGTTGTAAATTTGAAATGAAGTTGTACTCCTAATTCTGAAATGAAGTTGTAAATTTGTCTGAAATGAAGTTGTAAATTTGAAGCTACTTCTTCTAGCCTGTAACAACTTCTACTCCTAATTCTGTAACTAAGCTTCTAAATATTTAGAGTAAATGGAATCTCTCTTCAGTTAACTACAACCTTTTTCAGTTACTTTAAATAATACCTTTTTCTGTTAACTGATTAGTAGCATAGCCCTTTTTCTGTTAATTTAAATTGACTGAAACATTTTTAGTTACTTCAATTAAACATGCAATGTAGAGCTATTCATTTGATTCATTTGAAAAGATGAGTAATTGTTTTTCATTAACAGAAACTTCTCCTCTCTTTTCTTCTAATTTTTGCTCTTCTCTTCTTCTCTTTGCTGTTGTTAAGTTAGGACTTGCTGATGATGATTGATGTTGTTAGAAATCATGATTGCTTAGTTTAGTGTAGGACTTGCTACTACTGCTATCATATTCATACTGTATTTTCCAAAGTTCAATAGCACGTCGACCTTAGGATAAGTTGTTGATAAAAGAAATATTTTCCAAAGTTTGATAGCACGTCGTCCTTAGGATAAGTTGTTGATAAAACAAATGGACTAAGCTAAAGCATTCCCAGGAGTTGATGTTGTTGTTATTGAGCTGTTGTTGTTGTCATTTAACTTGTTGTTGCTGCTGTTGTAGGAGAAGAAGGAGCACGCCCAGGAGAAGAAGGAGCAACCCAGGAGAAAAAGAACGAGTAGGAGAAGAAGACCCTGGATTGCTGCCGCAGGAGTGTTGAGGACCTGGGATCTGTGACGGCCCTGCACCGGCTCCTACTCGCGAACGTCACGCGGGCGGCCTGCGTTTGCCGCCTTTGTCGCGCCGTCTCCTCGGACCTCGCCATGTTGGAGGCCGCCTTCCGCGCACCCTGGGCCGTGCGCCGAGTCCTCGACGACCCGACCACCAGGGCCTTCTGCCGCGCTGCCTCCCACTCCCGATTCGCGCTCTCGCGCGCCGCTCGTCGCGGGGTCACCGTCCCCGGCATCACGCTCAAGTATTCTGTCTAGGTATCATCTGTCTAATCGTTCCTCCCCGTCTGAAGCTCATTCTTCAGGTGTTTTTTAGCTGAATCCTATTTGAGTGCGACTCATATCCAGTTGTTTGCTCACATTATTATTTGATTATGCCATGATGCTGCCATTGTTTGCTTAAGCATGGTTTGCTCCAACCTGGCATTGTGTTGTATTACTACTAGTACGTACTTCAATTGCATGCATGTGTGCTGTTCCCTGAACTGTTTGACTGCCTATAATGCATACGGCTTGCGTCTTGCTGCTCCCTGACCTATTGTGCTATCCATCTGTTGTGTTAACTTGCACTGTGCTGGTACTTGATCATTTGCAAAATATATCTTAGTTTTCGCTGTTATGAGAATGTTATATGCATGGTTTCCTGTTAAATCTAAAGTTCTGTAGCAAATTTTCATCGTTATGATAATTTTATATTCACAGATTCACTTGATTATGTTTCTAACTTTTCATAATTTATTATTTGCAGATGCTGGTTTTCATTCTTCAAAAGTTGGGTGTACAAAAGCTCTAGGAAGAAGAATCCAAAAGAAAAACCACACCCATCAATGCGTTTTTTAGCTCACTGGACATAGTTATGTGTGAAGCTAGTTATGTGTATATTTAGTTGTATTTGATAGCTGAATACCAGAATTGTACTATGCTTGGCTATTGTATGAAATATTAAGCCCTATTGGCTCTTTTTGAATCAAATTATCTATTTGCATAAATATAGAACTGACGTGTGGTACCCAAGAAGCAAACCTGGTAATTGGTTGACATTTGACTAGTGGGACCTACTTTAAAATGGAAAAGAAACAAAAGAAAATTGGAAAGTGGGCTGGAAAAAGGCGAGGCCTAAAAAATATGGACTGCAAAAGGCTGTGGCCCAAAACATAAAATTCTATTGGGCTTGGCCCATGTAGCTGACCAAACTTGAAAGCGAAAAAAACAATAAATGGGCTGCATTAATGGGTCGGCCCATGTAAAACACCGAATTGGACCGGGCCGATTCTTGTGCCACATCAGCTTGCCACGCTGGATGCCTACGTGGTCTGGGGAGGCTGCTAGTGAATAAAACACAATAGTAGGCATATTTTGGTCATAAACGTCTATGACCTTCTCACAGAGAAGGTCGTTAGTTTCAGTTTACAACGGCCAGCTTTTGACCATCTGTTTTTGGACATAAAAAGGTCACAAATGGAAAATAATGACATTTCAGTGACCAATAGTCAAGGTCACAAGTTGACATATTTCTTGTAGTGTTTTTTTGTTTTCTTTGTTGCTTTATTTATTTTATTTTGTTTCTACTTACAATAAAATACTTATTGTTGCTATTTTTTTTTCATTTTTTCTGTTTTGTTTTCTACATTATTTATTTTCTTTTGTTTTTTGCTTTATTTTTTTCTGTTTGCTTTTAGTTTTAGAAAAATTATAAACTTTCTGTTAGTGCCATTAGTTTTCAAATATGAAAACACTTTTTTTGTTTTTTTGTTTTCTTTGTTGCTTTATTTATTTTATTTTGTTTTTACTTACAACAAAATACTTATTCTTGCTCTTTTTTCAGTTTTTTTGTTTTGTTTTCTGCATTATTTATTTTCTTTTGTTTTTTGCTTTATTTTTTAATTCTTTTTGCTTTTAGATTTAGAAAAATTATAAACTTTTTGTTAGTGACATTAGTTTTCAAATATGAAAACAATTTTTTTGTTCTTTTGTTTTCTTCGTTGCTTTATTTACTTTATTTTGTTTTTACTTACAACAAAATAATTATTGTTGCTATTTTTATTTTTTTTCCAGTTTTTTTGTTTTGTTTTCTGCATTATTTATTTTCTTTTGTTTTTTGCTTTATTTTTTAATTCTTTTTTGCTTTTAGGTCGGCAAAATTATAAACTTTCTGTTAATGAGCTAGAGCACCACCAAGCCCTCTCCCCCTCGGCCAGAAAAAATAGTGCAGTGTGCTCTGCTCTTATGCGAGGGGGTATATATAGGCACCTCATTGGTCCCGGTTGGTGACATGAACCGGGACTAAAGGGGAGCCTTTGGTCCCGGTTCAAGTCACCAACCGGGACCAATGGTGGTGGGCCAGGAGCAAGACCCATTGGTCCCGGTTCGTCACACCAACCGGGACCAATGGCCCACGTGGCCCGGCCGGCCCCCTGGGCTCACGAACCGGGTCCAATGCCCCCATTGGTCCCGGTTCTGGACTGAACCGGGACTAATGGGCTGGATCATTGCCCTGTTTTCTACTAGTATTATCATATGCACACATCACTTATGGATCCTCGCCAACTCTTTAGTCCTATTGAGAAAAAGGGCACGGAAAAGAAACATGAAAAGGAAAAAAAAACTATCTAGATTTCATTAACATCTTGAAGCACGTATTTACAAGTAATTACTGGGCATCCGAGCCTACCTATGAATGACTGTTGCTTGTATTTTGTAGGGGCGGCTTTTTCCTTCCCAGTGTGGCTACAACGACCTCCCGCGGATCCACGACGGTGGTCGGGGTGATCCAGATCTGGTCAGCCGGATGATGGTGGCTGCAGAATGTACTACAATGACCTCTTACGGCTCGATGACGGCGGTGGTAAATGAGATGTCTTCGGAGATGGTTCATCTCTTTAGATCTTGTGGCTGACTTTGGTGATGAGATGCAAACTATGGATGAATAATTGACATGGAGGAATGGTTGTGCAGCGACGGCGGCCACACATCGCATGTAGCATCTGAGATAAAAGTGGTGGTGACAAGGCACGTGTGACTTCGATGTGAAGGAAATATGCCCTAGAGGCAATAATAAAGTTGTTATTTATATTTCCTTGTATATCATGATAAATGTCTTTTATTCATGCTAGAATTGTATTAACCGGAAACTTGATACATGTATGAATACATAGACAAAACAGAGTGTCCCTAGTATGTCTCTACTAGACTAGCTCGTTAATCAAAGATGGTTATGTTTCCTAATCATAGACATGTGTTGTCATTTGATCAACGAGATCACATCATTAGGAGAATGATGTGATGGACAAGACCCATCCGTTAGCTTAGCACTATGATCGTTTAGTTTTACTGCTTTTGCTTTCTTCATGACTTATACATGTTCCTCTGACTATGAGATTATGCAACTCCCGAATACCGGAGGAACACCTTGTGTGATATCAAACATCACAACGTAAATGGTTGATTATAAAGATGCTCTACAGGTGTCTCCAAAGATGTTTGTGGTGTTGGCATTGATAGACAATAGGATTGGTCACTCCGAATGTCGGAGAGGTATCTCTGGGCCCTCTCGGTAATACACATCATAATAAGACATGTAAGCAAATGACTGTATTTACAAGAAAGTGAGTGGGAGCTCTGTAGCATTTCTTATATTATATGTAGATAACATATTGTTGATTGGAAACAATATAGAATTTCTAGATGGCATAAAAGGATACTTAAATAAGAATTTTTCAATGAAAGACCTCGGTGAAGCTGCTTATATATTGGGTATCAAGATCTATAGAGATAGATCAAGAAGCTTAATTGGACTTTCACAAAGCACATATCTTGATAAAAATTTGAAGAAGTTAAAAATGGATCAGTCAAAGAAAGGGTTCCTGCCTGTGTTACAAGGTGTGAAGTTGTGTAAGACTCAATGCTCGACCACTTTAGAAGATAGAGAGAAAATGAAAGTCATTCCCTATGCCTCAGCCATAGGATCTATCATG
This sequence comes from Secale cereale, assembly GCA_902687465.1. Classification (NCBI taxonomy): domain Eukaryota; kingdom Viridiplantae; phylum Streptophyta; class Magnoliopsida; order Poales; family Poaceae; genus Secale; species Secale cereale. Next base: position 202,461,164 of record LR738710.1, on the reverse strand, counting down.
TATGCAATGTTGTGTACCATACCTGATGTGTGCCTTGCTATAAGTTTAGCAGGGAGGTACCAAAGTAATCCAGGAGTGGATCACTAGACAGCAGTCAAAAACATCCTGAAGTACCTGAAAAGGACAAAGGATATGTTTCTCATTTATGGAGGTGACAAAGAGCTCGTCGTAAACGGTTACGTCGATCCAAGCTTTGACACTGATCCGGATGACTCTAAGTCACAAATCGGATATGTATTTTTGTTGAACTGTGGAGCTGTCAGTTGGTGCAGTTCCAAGCAGACCATCGTGGCGGGATCTACGTGTGAAGCAGAGTACATAGCTGCTTCGGAAGCAGCAAATGAAGGAGTTTGGATGAAGGAGTTCATATCCGATCTAGGTCTAATACCTAGTGCATCGGGTCCAATTAAAATATTTTGTGACAACACTGCAGCAATAGCCTTGGGAAGGGAATCCGGGTTTCACAAGAGAACCAAGCACATCAAAAGACGCTTCAACTCCATCTGTGATCAAGTCAAGGAGGGAGACATAGAAATTTGCAAGATACATATGGATCTGAATGCTGCAGACCCGTTGACAAAGCCTCTTCCACGAGCAAAACATAATCAGCACCAAGACTCCATGGGTGTTAAAATCATTACTATGTAATCTAGATTATTGACTCTAGTGCAAGTGGGAGACTGAATGAAATATGCCCTAGAGGCAATAATAAAGTTATTATTTATATTTCCTTGTATATCATGATAAATGTCTTTTATTTATGCTAGAATTGTATTAACCAGAAAATTGATACATGTGTGAATACATATACAAAACAGAGTGTCCCTACTATGCCTCTACTAGACTAGCTCGTTAATCAAACATGGTTATGCTTCCTAACCATAGACATGTATTGTCATTTGATCAACGAGATCACATCATTAGGAGAATGATGTGATGGACAAGACCCATCCGTTAGCTTAGCACTATGATCGTTTAGTTTTACTGCTATTGCTTTCTTCATGACTTATACATGCATGTTCCTATGACTATGAGATTATGCAACTCCCGAATACCGGAGGAACACCTTGTGTGCTATCAAACGTGACAATGTAAATTGGTGATTATAAAGATGCTCTACAGGTGTCTCCAAAGATGTTTGTGGTGTTGGCATAGATCGAGAATAGGATTTGTCACTCCGAGTGTCGGGGAGGTATCTCTGTGCCCTCTCGGTTACACACATCATAATAAACCTTGCATGCAAATGACTAATGAGTTAGTCACCAGATGATGTATTACAGAACGAGTAAAGAGACTTACCGGTAACGAGATTGAACTAGGTATGATGATACCGACGATCGAATCTCGGGCAAGTAACATACCGATGACAAAGGGAACATCGTATGTTGTTATGCGGTTTGACCGATAAGATCTTCGTAGAATATGTAGGAGCCAATATGAGCATCCAGGTTTCTCTATTGGTTACTGACCGGAGATATGCCTCGGTCATATCTACATAGTTCTCGAACCCGTAGGGTTCGCACGCTTAACGTTCGATGACGATTAGTATTATGATTTTACGTGTTTTGATGTACCGAAGGTTGTTCGGAGTCTCGGATGTCATCACGGACATGACGGGGAGTCTTGAAATGGTCGAGAGATGAAGATTGATATATTGGAAGGTTATGTTTGGACACCGGAAAAGTTTCGGATGAGTTTGGCATTTTCCGGAGCACTGGGAGGTTACTGGAACCCCCGAGGAGTTGATGAGCCTTAATTTGCCATGGTGGGAGAGAGGAGGAGGCAGCCAAGTGGGAGGGCGCCCCCAAGCCCAATCCGAATTGGGTGGGAGGGCCTTTCCTTCTCTCCTTCTCCCTCTTCCTTCTTCTCCTACTCCAACTAGGGAAGGGGGGAAACCTAATCCTACTAGGAGTAGGAATCCCCCTTGGGGCGCGCCATAGAGAGGGCCGGCCCTCCCCTCCTCCACTCCTTTATATACGGGGGAGGGGGCACCCCATAGACACACAAGTTGATTGTTTAGCCGTGTGTGGTGCCCCCTCCATAGATTTTTACCTCGGTCATATTGTCAGAGTGCTTAGACGAAGCCCTGTGTCGGTAACTTCATCAACACCGCCAGCACGCAATCGTGCTGACGAAACTCTCCCTTGGCCAACTGGATCAAGTGTTCGAGGGACGTCACCGAGCTGAACGTGTGTAGATTGCGGAGGTGACATGCGTTCGGTGCTTGATCGGTTGGATCGCGAAGACGTTCGACTACATCAACCGCGTTACTAAACGCTTCCGCTTTCGGTCTACGAGGTTACGTGGACACCCTCTACCCGCCGTTGCTATGCTTCTCCTAGATAGATCTTGCGTGATCGTAGGAATTTTTTTGAAATACCACGTTCCCCAACACGATGGTGGTGCTACGTGCACCCGGTTTCAAGCTTCGGGGTAAAAGCCTAGGTTTACTAAGTTGATTTTACATGGCAATGGTGACACCTTTTTGCATCGTTAGAAGCCGGCGTGTTTCTGTGTGTGTGTGTGTGTTGGTGTTGGTTGTGTGCATCCTAACTATACAGAGATCAGGTGTGTGCTCATAGTGTTTGTATCCACTTGATTATCAATTTTAAGCAAATAAAATACACCCAAGTACAATTTTCATAATTGGATGGAAGCGGATCATGCAATCTCCGAACAGATAAGCATCCTTTGAGAAGAATTGCACATTCTTGTAATCATTTTTTTAAAAGAAGGAATACCCCCGGCCTCTGCATCTGGACGATGCATACAACCATTTTATTAATTATTAACACAAGACCTTACAAAGTCATACAACAGTAAGACGAAAGCCACCATCTAAGCAACATCTGGCGCTACTTCTATCCAGGTTATGAAGGGGCGCTGATAGTCTAGGCCTAATACCTAATAGACCTCGCGACCAAACCTAACATCTAACACCTGAGGTCTCAAACAGGACGCATGCCGGGTATGGGCACCCACCAGTCCGGCGTGCACCTCAACCAGGACGCCTGCCGGGTATGAGGCCGCCGCAACCACCTGTAACCAATCCATCTTCAGAGTTGTACTGCTGCATCTACTTTGCCCGGTCTAGCTGCCGCCGACGCCACCACGACGCCAGACAGCGTCGACCTCCTGCGCGTGTCCATCACCACACATCTGACGCCAAGCCTCCGCTGCTCCATGCCGCCAAGAGCCGCCGCCATGAATATGTAGAAAGAAACACCGCTCCACCGAAGAAGCCATCCGCTGGTCCCTCGAGTCCGAGTGCAACTCCAAGAATGCCGCCCCCAAGGTGGTAACGACACATTCTTGGAAATCATGGTTGCCATTGTGTAAGTGTTCGAGTATTTGAGTCCCTTGAGGCTGGATTTGGCAGCTGAGTATTTTTATAGTTTTTGTAAAATACTATGTTTATTCGTAACATCAAAACTTCGATTAGTTTAGCATCAACAAATACCACTGTTTTGAAAACCATAGTAATTTCAGTACTGTGATATTTTTTGTTGTATTTTCAAAAGAGGATCCTATACCAAAATGAGAGAAGTGTTGTTTCTAGAAACTGAAGTATTCATTTAGCTAGGCATCGGAATAATGAAGATTTATATTATCATGATTTTAAATTATTGTCTCTCATGGAAAGATACTCTAGATTTTAAATTATTGCTCTGGCAAATTAGTCCTGAGAGTTGCAAAGAAAAATTATAATAGTTCAGTGAGTTGCGGAAATGCATTTTGAGACAAATTACACAGCTCAAAAGTAGAGAAAAACTTCATAAAGCAATGCCAACGATTTGGCCATTCACATTTCATAGTACACAGCTCAACATTTTTTGAAACAGCCATTTCCTAGAAGAGCAAATGTAGTCCTCTAAAGGATACTTGACCGTATCTTCCTCTAAATTTGGAGGGATTGGTTAGAAATGTCCTAAGTCCTATGGAGAAAAAGGTCACGAAAAAACAATAATATTTTTTTTAGAAATGGAGGAGGACCTCCGGCCTCTGCATCTGGACGATGCATCCGGCCACTGTATTAATTATACACACAAGACCTTACAAAGTCATACAATTGTAAGACTAAAGCCATTGTCTAGGCAATATCAGTCGCTACTCTTATCCAGTTGATGAAAGGATGCTGATAGTCTGGGCCTAATCCCAAACAGACCTCCCAGCCAAACCTAAACATCTAAGACACGAGGTCCCAACCAGGACGGCTGCCGGGTATTTGGCACCTACCAGTCCGGCGCATTCCTCAACCAGGACGCCAGCCGGGTATGAGGCCGCCGCAGCCACCTGCCACAAGTTCAACTTCAGAGTTTCACTGTTGCATCTATCGTGCCAGGTCTCTCTGCCATCAACGCCACCACGACGCGAGACAGTGTCATCCTCCTGCGCGAGTCCATCCTCGCACATCGAACGCCGAATCTGCACTACGCCACGCCGTCGAGATCCGTCCCCATCAATGTGTAGGATGAAGCACCGCTCCACCAGAGAAACCGTCAGCTGGTCCCGCGAGAATGAGTGCACCTCCAAGAATGCCGCCCCCAGGGGGTAACAACACATGATTGCTGCTAACATCCGATCAGCTGATCTAGGGTTTCCCCCGGAGGTATTGAGTGGAGCTGGGAGCTTCACCTCGTCGATGCATTCACGAAGGAAACGATGATAAGGGCATCGTCATCACCGGCTCCGGCCATCGACCGAAGACCAGGTTTTCACCCGGATCCGCCAAAAGACAATACATGGAATGCCAGAAGAAAAAGAGATTTGATTAACAGCTTGAAGCAAGTATCAACAAGTAATTAAACATTCACTGGATCCCTTATGATGAACAATCAAAAAAATATCAACGATAAATGATACATATATAGTACAATTTTCATAATTACATGGAAGCAGGTTACACAATCTCAGAACAGATGAACCTCCTTTGAAAAGAATTACACATTCTCGGAAATCATTGTGGCCATTGTGTACGTGTTTGTGAGTACTTTTTTTAGCGAAATAAGTGTTTGTTACTATTTGAGTCCTTGAGGTTGCCATTGGCAGCTGAGTATTTTTAGAGTTTATGTAAAATAATCTATTTTTAAGAAACTTAACAACTTTGATTTGCTTGGCATCAACAAATACCATGGTTTTTAGAATTCAAAAATATTTGTCGTTATTGTCGCAAGCATACAACTCATCACGAAATAAAGAAATAGGAACATCGTGTGTTCGATTTTTCCAAACAAAAACCATAGTAATCTCAGTATTGTGGTATTTTCGTAGTATTTTGAAAAGAGGCCCTGGCCTCTTTTATCTAGAACAAATTGAGAAAAGTCCTGTTCTTAGAAACTGAAGTATTCATTTAGTCGGCCATCGGAATAATGGAATTTTTGTAAAATCATGATTTTAAATTACTGTCTTCTAAGATAGATTTTAAATTATTCTGCTGCAAATTAGTCCCGATCGAGAGTTTGAGACAAATTACACAGCTCAACAGTAGATAAAAACTTGATGAAGCAATGCCAATGATTTGGCCATTCACATTTCGTAGTAGGAGTCCTACCTACTAACGAATTTCCACGATCTCAACACACCTCTGCTCCACCCATCTCTTTGTTTGATGTTTCTCCCTCCAGGCCACCAAGCAGTGTATTCATCAGCTCTCGAAGTCTGACGGAGATACGTAAGGGTCGTTGAAGAAGACGGTCTGCACCACCTTGTCCATCTCTCGGCGAGCCTCCTCCCTCTGCTTCTTGTACTGCTCCCGCCTAGCTTGGGCTTGGCGCGCCTCGGCAAGGGCCGCGCGCAGGGCATCCTGCGGGGCAGGGGGATCCTGAGCATTCGTCCCTGATGGCTGGTGAGCAAGCGGAGGCATGCTTGACGTTGCAGTCGCTGCGGACTCCTGCTGCTTCTTGATCACGCGGCGCTTCTTGCTCATCCCCTTGTCCATCTCCGGGCGGGCCTCCTCTCTTTTCCGCTTGGGCTCTCCCCTTGGCAATTCGCCCTCCTCCAAACTCTCCGTGTCCTCCTCTCTCTTCCGCTTGGGCTCTCCCCTTGGCAATTCGCCCTCCTCCAAACTCTCCGTGTCCTCCTCCAGCGGCCGGCCGTCCAGTGAAACGGCACGTGGTCTTGCGATGGCCTTGCCACAAAGCTGTTGTTCCGCTTGGGGGTTGCAAGGATCCGAGCTGCTTGTTCTCTTGCTGGCATCCTGCTCGCCCTCGCGCTCCTGGATCATGGCCGTGCGGCCGGCCGCCTGAACCTCTTTTGTACTGCCGAAAAAAGTGCGCGGGGACGAACACTGACCACTCCGGCCATTGGAGACACTAGACATTGGGGACACGCGACGGGGGCCGTCGCGCCGTCGGCACTTTGGTCGGCGGTGCTTCTTCGTCGAGCGCGGGGACACTACCCTTGCATCATCATGTCCGCGGCGCTGGACGTCTAGCGAACGTGGTGGCTCGGGCTCCTCGTGGGGGTGGTGCCTCGGCTTCGCGTCAATGGCGCCGGCGTCCTCCATCGCAAAGCAGGGGTTGATGCGCACGCTGGTGGCGTACGACGGCTGCTAGAGGATCGGGCGGTGCGCTTGCTCTGGAGTCTGGACGATGTGGGCGAGGCGGTAGTGGTAGAGCACCGTGGCGGAAAATGCTTGTGCTTCCAAGGTTTTGAAGGAAATGCCGGGGCCTGGGACTGCAGTAATCGCGAGCGGAGTTAGAGAGGCGCGACCCTTTGCGCGTTTGGGTATGACGCTGGGCCCCTAGGCATCCAAGCGCGGTCGTAAGTAAACGCGGATTCATATATCTGTAGCTGTTTCTTTCTTCTTTGGTCGAGTTTGGTTTTTTGGAAAGAAACACTTAGCAAAAGTTTCGTTTTTAGATGAAAACGTAGATGAAAGTGGTTCATTCATTTCTATTTTGCGAGAAAACTATTAATTTATTCATCTTCAATCATGGCACTATAAAGAAAAACAGAAATAATAAAAGTAACATTCAAATTCATAGATCACCTAGCGACGACTGCAAGCACTGAAGCAAGACAATGGGGCGCCGCCGTCAGTGCCTCTTCATCGCCGGAGTCAAACACAATTTATTGTAGTAGACATTCGGAAGATCGTCGTGCTAAGGCCCGATAACAAAAGTTCAATTTTTAGACGTAATCGCACCTATTTTTTATGACGAAAGTGGTTTGTTCCTTTTCCTCAACTGACTGTGCTAATTATCCGAGGTAATTTCATAACTGCATGACTTCTCCGACTCCGAGGACCTAGATAAAACGTGAAATTTTAACTTGGAACTTAAACAAATTAAAGGACCCGAACACAAGCAGTAGGTTACAATGGAGCCGTTCTTCTTTGGCGAGTTTCTGCAGCGTATCGACCACGTCATTGCCTCATCGGGAACAAATCACTTGGGATGATGCAATCATCATAGCCGCACTGCCGGAACAAAACAGAGGTAGCTAACACAAACATCAAACCAAAGACAAGCTGCCTCCCATCAGGCACGAAGACGGCGATCTTAAAGAACATCAATTGTGGTTCAATCAGACATCGTTGTCGCATCCATGCACCTGATCAGGACCGGTGCGCACGGGCTCTTGCGAAATGGCGGATGCTGAAATCAGGCACAATATATTAGAGACTTGGTATTCGAGTTCGAATTTTCAGCTTCTTGGCACCTTGGAGCCCATTAAATTAGAAAATACGAAAAAGAATATTTCAAAGTTCGAAAAAAAATCTATAAAAACTTATGCATGTTCACTACACGGATCTGTAATTTTCATTCAAAAATATTGTGATCTGTCAGCTACACACAACAAAACCTCAGCCCAACAATAAAATGGGCCCATTTTCATGTATGTATTTTTCCTTCTTGTGTATGCAATGTATGAAAAATTGCTGATACGTGGTATACATATATTAGTGTCTGCATAGATTATTATTTCCCCATATTTTCCTAAAGATCATCCATCCAGAGTCACTCTGAGTAATATTGTTGCTGATTTTTCCCTTCGGGTTTATCGCTTCAAGAAAAATAAGTATAGAGACTTTGGTAGGCAACGCCTTAGTTTCATCTCTTCTTCTCCACATAAGGCAATTTTGTAATTCCCTCTAAAACCTAATTCAGGTGGGGAAGCTCTCCCTCACGGTGAACGTTCAAAAAAAGTTGTATGCATAGATTTTTTTTTCATTTTTTATGATGTACAAATGCGGTATCTGAATACAGGCCTCCCTTAGATCACATCCTCCATTAGGCATTTCCCTTAGTATTCTTTTTTTTACCTTCCACATACGTACACATATTACGGATACTTTTGAATGAATCATGTCAGTCAAGCTAAATGGATACTAACAACAAAAACATATAGGCATAAATAAATCCATCCTGTGCAATATCGTATGATGACTAAGCAAACGTTCGATGGGTCCTTGGTCCCATGGCCGGCCGGCCATGGCTAGAAATGTGTTGATCTAGGCTGCCTCTTAAATAAGGACTCAAATGCATCTACGCGCATAAATATTTTTTTGTTGGAAATGTGTTGTTGAACATATAACACATATAAAAGATATAACCTTGCTGATGGATGTTTGACTCTGTCAACCATGAAAGACTACTTAATTTAGGATTAGGGAGGCTTGTCCCCCACTTCCGCCTTATGGCAAGGCGCGAGGTGGAGGGGGGTTCATCCCGTCCTTCTCGGGCCTCCATTAACATACTCTATTTTTTAATATTTGTTTTAACTCAGAGAACCCCCTCTGTAAATAAATATAAGAGCATTTATAGATCACTAAAGTAGTGATCTAAACGCTCTTATATCACTTTGTAAAGGGAGTACATGTATACACTCATCTGCCCTATCCCAAGATGGACCTATGATAATCAATGAAATCGATGATGTAGTTCACTCTAGCCACTAAAAAATAGTCCGGATTTTGCCCAACCGAGCAAGAATTCACATGGGCACATGTGTGAGCTTAAATCAGTCGACCTTCATCAAGAAATGATGGCCCAATGAGAACTTTCTACAAGTTCGTCAAGTTTCAAGACGTTGCATAATAGATAGTGTTCGAAATATGCCCTAGAGGCAAATATATTTGTAATATTGTATTTATCTATTCATAATTAAGAGTTTATATTTCATGCTATAACCGCTATGATCCTGGAATATACTATTCAGTAGAAAACTCATATGCACGTCTGAAATGATAAACGGTAAACAATAAATCCCGGTCCAGTCTCGCCTCGAAGACTGGCTCAAGTGTTGTTGGTGATCACGTTTTCTGGATCTTAGGATATTGTTAAGTGTAACGATAGTCTAAGAACAACATTGAGGGTATGACGTTAGAAGAACAATCATATTGAATCGACGCAATACTTGTCTATTATTCTATGTGATTATATCATCTGAAATTATCCATTATACACGGAGTGTTGTTAGCATGTGTATTAGTTCGTAAAACGATGAGAGTGTCTCGGTTACTTCCTACTCGATGGTAGGCTTTGGGGTTGCTCAAACGTCACCTGTAACAATGTGATCATAACGACAACTTTTAGGCTCACCGGAAAGTTTGACAAGTGACCAGATAGCTCAAGAGTGGGATTTTCTCCTTCGACGATGGAGAAATATTCTTAGGGCCCTCTCGGTGTGACGACATCTATCATCGTCTGGCCAGACACAGGTGACTATGTCACGGGGATGCTGGAACACGTTTACGAGAAAGAAGAACAAAACCGGTAATGGGAGCAACTGTATAGTGAGCATGGTAATGACTCGGGATGATACAGATGCACACCGGGTTTTGTAAAGTATCGCGAAGCAAAGCGAACGTCACATGATAACCAAAAGTTCACTCGAATATCATTTGTTTAATTATAAGGGTCGATATGGATGTCCATAGTTCCGCTATCGGTCATTGAACGAAGGGGCTTCGCTCATGTCTATGATTTAACGAAACTACGGGGTCCCATGCTTAAGGTAATCACGATATGCTGAGTGTTATTGGCAAGGGAGTGTTAGTGGTAACTGAAAATGTTTAGCACATTTTATATTTAATTTAAATGTAAACGGGCCTATAAAGGCTAAGAAGTCGAAGGCAACTTGGGCCACAAGGCCAAAGTAGGAAGTGGCGCCCCCGTTGTTACATAGGGGGCCAAATTGTACAAGGGTAGGAGTTGGCCAAATTTGACTAGGGGAGGAGTAGGACTCCTCCCCCTTGGCCGGCGCCCCAAGGAGGGACTTTCCCTCTATAGTGGTTGCCGTCTCCTCCCCTCCTAACCTATATATACTAGATGATTTCTCCCTATTATTACACAAGTTTGAAGCCTCCTTTAGTTGATCAAGTTCTAGTTCTTGTTGGTCCGGGTTGACTAATTAGAGCTAGCCCTAGCCACCTCTAATCCTCGTAATCAGAAGCCTTGTGTGGTTACAATATCCTCCCTCTAATTCTCCTGTGACGATTAGCTGTGGACGGCGAAGCGCTGCCGGATCGTGAAGACTGTATGCTTGCAACCAAGTGCAGAGGTTGTGTTTCCGGTCTTCTGTTCAAGGGATCGTTCAGGGGAGTTTCACGTGATCATCATCAACGATTTACATCGACTCGTTTACTTTCGTTGCACTCCGGAGTCGATTACGATCGTTGATCACAACGCATTATGCATCTTCGTATTGTTCTTGAATGATCGTAGGTGCGGTTTTTCTCTACTATAGGCTAGCTCTTTTGAACGGCTTAAAAAATAAGCTGCCTCTCCCCAGCTTAAAAAACAAGTCGGTCTCAAAAAAAATTGAGGCTTCTAAATTAGTTGTCCCATAACTAATTCAAAAGCCCCAATGAATAATGAAGACGGCTTATAGAAAAAGATGGGAGGAGGCGGCTTATTTTTTAAGCTGCCAAAAGAACTGGCCCTACGTTTCCCAATGGAAAGTGCAAAGGTATGATGCTGAAACTTAATATATCACGCGCATTCAACTGCCTCTCGTAGTCATTTCTTATTATGTGTTATAACGGAAATAATTCATCCATAGGTTTTTACGATGGATACTTGATGACCCACAAGTATAGGGTATCGCGACAGTCTTCGAGGGAAGTATTTCAACCCAAATTTATCGATTAGACACATGGGGAGCCAAGGAATATTTGTATGTCTTAGCAGTTGAGTTTCCAATCCAAAAACACCTGAATAGATAACTTGCTTGCAACAATTTATTAGTAGCACCATAATATCACAAGAGTAGTGATAAAATGATAGTAGAAGTAATAGTAACACTAACAAGTTTGCAGAGTAGTAGTAGTGTGCAACACTAGTATTGTAATGAGAGCAACAGTGGTAGAAAGCGTAGGCATGGAAGTAGATAGTGGGTTTTATTCAGATGAGATCCAATATGTAACGGTCATAACATACAATGATAGCAAACACTAGCTCTAATTCAAGTACCATATGTAGGCATGCATTCCGTAAATAGTTGTACGTGCTTGCGATAAGAACTTGCACAACATATTTTCTGCAACCCTTCCGTGTCAGCGCGATCCTACTGGAAATTAAGGGTAATTAAGGTGATTCTTTTAATGGTGAACTAGAACAAAGTATTAACATACGGCGAGTACTTGTAATCCTCAAGGTAACACCATCCCCATCGATATCCTAATTGTTGTCACTTTGTGGTCCAGGGTTGAGAATGATAACAAGTGCGTACAACTTGCAGATATGATCAAGAGCACAAATATATTAATGAAAACATGGAGAGTTCAAATCATAAATCATGGCACCCGAGTCCTAGTGACAAACATTAAGCATATCAAAGTTATAGAAACATCTATATCAGAACATAGTGGATACTAGGCATGAATCCCTAACAAATCTTACATCGGTTTCATAAGAAATCTCATCCAATTCCCATCAACCTACATGTGCCTACAGGGGAATTACTCACACATGGGAAAGAGCATCATGAAATTAGTGTTGGAGAATGGTTTGTGATGACGATGGCTATGACTTGCCCTCTTCGTAAGGAAGAGCGGGAGGGGGCGGCGGCTCCATATCGTAAAACGCGTAGATGATTTTGTCGGAATTTTTTGTATATATGTGAATCTATGGCGGTGGAATCATCATAAGGCGTTGCCCAGAGCCCCCCCCCCCACCCCCACAAGGCGCGCCAAAGGGGTGGTCGCACCACCTTGCCGTGTAAGGGTCAGGCGGGTCCCCTCTGGTCCTTCTTGGCTCCATAAATCTTAAAATACATCCAGTTTCGAACACTTCTATTTCTGCACACAAAGAAACACCATAATAGTTCTGCTAAAAACAACGTCAATTCGGATAGTTTCATTCAAATCATGCAAATTAGTGGCCAAAACAATAGCAAAAGCATTTGGAAAAGTAGATACGTTTGAGACTATCAACTTCTCTAAGCTTAACTATTTGCTTGTCCTGAAGCAATTCAGTTCACAAATTAAAAGTGATACAGAAAACTATTAGAACCTCATTTTCAATGCACATGTACATATATAGATTTAGTCAGTGATCTATTTATAACAAATATTATAGAGTAACCATATGCATGATAACACTTAGCGGCCACGTTCGCTCATGCCAAAAGCAAAACTGACTAGCGAGTCTCAAACCTCAACACTTTGTCAAAACATCCATAATACAATATGATAGAATGGTATCTCGCTATCCCTTGCTGAGACCACAAAACATAAATGCAGAGCACCTCTGAAGTTTAAAAACAACTAAACATGGTAATTCAGCATAGAGAACATCCACTCATGCTCCTTCATATTAATTATACCCAATGCATGTTTCACTAAGAATGACAATATCATCTATGATGGTGCTTGGAGAAGAATGTGATGACTCAAAGTAAAATGGAAGTAACATAGAAAATAAAAATAAAGGCTGTTCACTAAGGAAAGTAGAGATTAACACATGCCATAGTTCCCTGGTCAAAAAGTGGTAAATTTATGTGAACGGTGCACTTTCCAATCAACGGTTTAACATAGACAATTTCTACTCGTGATCCGTGTTGGTAAATTCCCCGAAGACAAGGGGATGATGCAGCACAGTAGTGGTAAGTATTTCCCTCAGTTATGAAACCAAGGTTATCAATCCAGTAGGAGAACCAAGCAACACTATGTAAACAACACCTACACACAAACAACAAAACCTCGCAAACCAACGCGTAGAGGGGTTGTCAATCCTTCCAAGGTAAGATAAATAGATAGATTGATAGATGCAAATAAAATGCAGCAAAGTGTTTTTGGATTTTTGGAAAAACATATCTGAAATTATATGATAGGAAAATTGACACGGGGGTCGTAGATTTCACTAGTGGCTTCTCTCAAGAAAATAGCATACGGTGGATAAACAAATTATTGGTTGGTAATTGATAGAAGAGCAAAGAATTATGACGATATTCAAGACAGTGATCATGTATATAGGCATAACGTCCATGATTAGTAGACCGACCTCTGCCTGCATCTAGTACTATTACTCCACACATCGATCGTTATCCCGCATGCATCTAGTGTATTAATTTCATGGAAAACGGAGTAATGCTTTATGAACGATGACATGACGTGGACAAGATCTATTCATGTACGAATAGACCGCATCTTGTTATCCTTAATAGCAACGATGCATGCGTGTCATGTCTCTTTCTGTCACTGAGATTGAGCACCGCGAGATCGAACCCATTACAAAGCACCTCTTCCCATTGCAAGATAAATCAATCAAGTTGGCCAAAGAAAACCGAAATATTGAAGAAGAAATACGAGGCTATAATAATCATATATGTATATATCTTATCATAAAGTCACAATTCATCAGATCACAACAAACACACCTCAAAAAAGAGTTACATCAAATAGTTCTCCAAGAACATCAATGACAACATTGTATTGAAGATCATAAAGAAATAAGAAGCCATCTAGCTACTAAGTACGGGCCCATAGGTCTATGGTAAACTACTCACACATCATCGAAGGAGCACCAATGAGGATGATGAACCCCTCCATCATTGTGTTCCCCTACGGCGGAATGCCGGAATAGGCCTCTAGATTGGATCTCCTGGTACTGGAACTTGCGACGGCTGAAGCAATTTTTTGCCAACTCCCCTGGGGTTTTGGGAGTATTGTGGTATTTATAGAGCCGGAGGTCAGTGGAGAAGGGCACTGTGGGCCCCACAAGGCACGAGAGCGCGTCTGGGCCATTTAGCATGCCCTGGTGTCTTGAGGGCCCCACGGGCCACCTCTGTCAAACCTCTTGGGCTCCCTAGGTCTCTTCTGGGTAAAAAAATCTCCCAAAGTTTCGTTGCATTTGGATTCTGTTTGGTATTGATATTCCGCAATGTAAAAAAACAAGAAAAACAGAAATTGGCACTAAGCACTAGGTTAGTCCAAAAAACTGATAAAAAGTTTCCAGAAAATGTATGTAAAACATCGAAGATTGATAATATAACATCATGGAATAATCAAAAATTATAGATACGTTGGAGACGTATCAGCATCCACAAGCTTAATTCATGCTCGTCCTCGAGTAATTAAATCATAAAAATAGAATTTTTGATGTGGAATGATGCCTAACATATTCATCATATTCTTTTCTTTTATGCATGGTGATTCGGACTTGTAGATGATTCAAAGCAATAGTCTCTAATTTTATATGAAGACTTTAATACTCAAGCATATCAATAAGCAACCATGTCTTTCAAAATATCAATACTAAAGAAAGTTATTCCTAGCCAATTATGCTCAATCATTCAACCATTCATGAAACACATCCAAATATTAGTTACATCCAATGCTCAAGTATGATAATAATGCTTCCTCGTTGGTGCTTAATAAGAGAGGATGAAGACTCAATAAAACTAAAAATTGCATAAAAGTAAATAGGTAGGCCCTTCACAGAGGGAAGAAGAGATTTGTAGAGGTGCCAGATCTCTTAGCTTAAATTGAGAGATAAAATTATTTTGGGTGGCATGCTTTTCCTGTCAACAAAAATGACTGAGAATTCCCAATATCTTCCATGTTAGATAAATAATAGGCGGTTCCCAAACATAAAATAAAGTTAATTTCCTTTCCACCAGTCTTTCACAATCCATGGCTAGCCATATCCAGGGGTGCTTTCCATACCAACACATACGAAGGAATTTATTACAATATTTTTGCATTTCAAGACTGGGCATCCATATTACTGCCACACTCTCGTGCAATGACAAGTGAATAAACACTCATCTTGAGAATAACATGCCTAGCATGGAAGATATCGGCCACCCCCTGTCGCTTCATGAGTGGTATGGGCACACAAATGAGAAATTCATTTTGAAAATTAGAGTTGGCACATACAAATTTACTTGGAACGGAATGGAAATACCGCATATAGGTAGGTATGGTGGACTCATTTGGTAGAACTTGGGTTTTAAGAATTGTATGCACAAGCAATATTCCCACTTAGTACAAGTGGAGGCTAGAAAATAAATTGAGAAGCGACCAACCATGGAACGAAAACCATCATAAAAGAATAGTAAACATAACTACCATCGAATAATGCACTACAAGTAGGATGTAACTTAATTGCATAATTATTGACTTAGCATGCATGCAAAGGGAATCAGAAACCTTACCACCAATATTCTTAATAGAGCATAATTACTCGCCAACATTACTCAGATATCACTATCTCCATATCGCAAAACTCTTGCAAGGAATCAAGTTTAATATCCAATGATCTTCATGAAAGTTTTTCTTATATCCAACTTGAATATCTATAACTTTGGGACCAAATACTTTTAAAGGATATTGCCATTCCTAATAACAAGCTCTCAAACAATATTAAGTGAGTGAGAGAGCGCATATTTCTTCGAAATTTCAACTCTCAAAATAATATAAGTGAAGCATGAGAGGATTTCCTCAAAAATTCTACCATCTTTAAAAATGATCTAAGTGTAGCATGAGAGCATTTTTTTTAAATAATAGCACCATCGTGGTCAAAAAAGATATAAGTGAAGCACTAGAGCAATTCCGTCTCTCAAAAAAATTAAGTGAAGCACATACAGCAATTTTAACAAATCATAGCATAGTTATGGAAAACTCAAATAGGTGTGTCCAGCAAGCATGATTGTGACAAACTAAAAAGCAAAACAAGCAAAGCCTCATATAATACAAGACACTCTAATCAAAACTCTTGATATGTGACGAATAAAAATATAGCTCCAAGTAAAATTACCGATGGTCGTTAGAATCAAGAGGTCATGCCTTCCGGGGCATCCCCAAGCTTAGTTACTTGGTTCTCCTTGTATATTACCTTGGGGTGCCATGGGGCATCCCCAAGATTAGGCTCTTTTCACTCCTTATTCCTTCATCCATTGTGATCTCACCCAAAACTTGAAAACTTCAATCTCACATAACTTTAAACCTCGTGAGATCCATTAGTACCATGGCTTATACCCCCCGATACAATCCATAGATTCATCAAAATAAGCACATAGTGCAAAGAAAACAGAATCTTTCAAAAACAGAACAGTCTGTAAAAACGTAATTTTTAGACAAACTTCTATACTCTAAAAATACTAAAAAAATAGGACAATGTGGAAAATTTATATATGAATTATGTGTAAAAAGTTCAGAAGTTGTTCATGATCCAGCAATTGAAAACAATTCTGCTACTGGATGCGAAAGTTTCTGTTAATGCACCGAATCAAATCAACTCTCACCCAAATCAACCCAAAGGCTTTGATTGGCACAAACAGTAAGTAAAACACCAAAATACAATCACAATAGTAGTTTCATTGTTTAATTTTATTTAAAAAATAAAATAAAAATATCGGGCTATCTCCGAACAAGCACTTTTCTTTAAAGCCTATTAGCTAGGCATTCCTAATTTTAATGATGCTCACATGAAAGATAAGAATTAAATCACAAAGAGAGCATCTTAAAACACGTGACAAACACATCTAGGTCTATCATACTTCCTATGCATAGGCATTTTATAAGCAAATGAATTTTCAAGGCAAGCAAAAACAAGCATATGCAAGAAAGAAGAATAAAACTTTCAAAATTTAAGCATCAATAGAGGTAATTTAGTAACATGAAGATTTGTACAACAATATTTTCATCTCTCATAATAATTGCATGTAGGGTCATAATCAAATTCAACAATATAGATATCACATAACATATTCTCTAATGATCCACATGCTTGGAAAGTTGACACTCTTACAAAATACTGGGATTATTATCAAATATAGTCATGACCTCTCCATGCCCACTTTCATCAAAAATTTCATACGATTAATCATTCTTCAAAATAGTGGGATCATTATTACCTGAAGTTTCACTCTTCCAAACCCACTTTCAATATTCTGGCTAACATATTCATCACGAGTCTTAAATAAATCTTCAAGATCATAAGAAAAATCACCCCAATCATGATCATTGCAATAAGTAGAGGACATTTCAAAATTGCTTGGGGTTTTGCATATTATTAGCATAACTAACATTAATAGAATTTATTATAACACCATTGCAATCATGCTTTTCATTCATGGAGGTATCGTGAATCACTTCATAAATTTCTTCTTTTAACACTTCATCATAGTTTTCAGATTCATGAATCTCAAGCAAAACTTCATAAAGATAATCTAGTGCACTCAACTCACTAGCGATTGGTTCATCATAATTGGATTTTTCTTCTTCTAAAGATTAGAAAGTGGAAGAGGATCCATAAAACCTTTTCCTTCTGATTTTCAATAAACACGCAAGTATGCCAAACAAACAAGCAAAGCAACCAAGTAAGACATAACGGCAAACGAAAAAGGCAAGCGCGAAGAAGGCAAAATAAAAAGGCAAATATTATTATGTGTTTGTAAAAACGTTTTAGAAGTGGGGGAGATGAAATTGAGAGGCAAATGGTAAATATTGTAATTTCAAGGAGATGAGAGTTTATGCATAGGAACCTGATATATTTTGATGATGCCTCCCCAACAACCGCACCAGAGGTTGACGAGAGACTATCTTGACTTGATCCTCCCCGGCAACGGCACCAGAAATTCTTCCTGCTACTTGTGGTCCACGTTGTTAAATTCCCCAAAGAGGAGGAGATGATGCAGCATAGCAGTGATAAGTATTTCACTCAGTTGTGAAACCAAGGTTATAAATCCAGTAGGAGAACCAAGCAACACTATGTAAACAACACCTACACCCAAATAACAAAACCTCGCAACCCAATGCGTAGAGGGGTTGTCAATCCCTCCAAGGTAAGATAAATAGATAGATTGATAGATGCAAATAAAATAAAGGCAAATAAAATGCAGCAATGAGTTATGGATTTTTGGCAAAACATATCTGAAAAAAATATGATAGAAAAAATAGACCTGGCGGTCCAAGATTTCACTAGTGGCTTCTCTCAAGAGAATAACATATGGTGGGTAAACAAATTACTATTGGGCAGTTGATAAAAGAGCAAATAATTATGATAATATCCAAGACAGTGATCATGTATATAGGCATCACGTCCAAGATCAATAGACCGACTCCTGCATGCATCTACTACTATTACTCCACACATTGACCGCTATCCAGCATGCATCTAGTGTATTAAGTTCACGGAAAAACGGATTAATGCAATAAGAATATCAAGGAGAACATTGTATTGAAGATCAAAAAGAGAGAAGAAGCCATCTAGCTACTAAATACAAACCCGTCGCACTACAAAAAAAGACACATCCGTGACATTTTGGCCCAAACGAAAAAATGACATGCTTATGACACTTCTATGATGATAATTGTGACAAAAACATGTATCATCATAGATGTGGTGGGATCCTACTTCTATGACAAAAAATCTTGACAGAAAATGGATTTTCGTCCTGGGCGGGCCAATGACGCAGCTGACATTCTTTGGGCCGTCCATGACGGAAAAAATCTTGGTAGAAACGAGGGCGAGGAAAATATCAGGGAGTTTCCGGTTACGGTGAGTGGTCGGGGCCAAGCGATGCACTGTGGTTTGCGTGTTTCTCTCGTGTACGTGCGTGTGTGCAAGGCGTTGGGCTCTAACTGAACACGAGAGATCACACTGCTAGCTACGTTACTGAACCTGAGTGATCGATCCCTTGGATGTTAACTCGAGCGATTCATTCGCTGTTGACTGGACCAGAGCAATTCCTTCACTACTGCTGCTAACTAAACCGAGCGATCGATCACTGTTGTTGCTTACTGAAGCCGATCGAGCCCCCGTGTGAGACGTAGCCAGCCGGTGTTGGGTTGCCTCTCGATGAACAGTGACTGTTGCTAGCATGCGCGTGGAATCTAGAACGAGTCGAGACGCGGTGAGTCAAGCCGGTTGGTTGGCTATGGATGAACAGTTCCCGGTGGGGGTGGATGAACAGGACCCCATGGTAGTAGGGGCTTGCCGTTGGATGAATAGGACCTCGAGGAGGCCTCCGCACCCCAGCCGGTTAGGGTTGATGAACAGGACCCCATGGATGCTCTATGAATAGTAGCCGGTGGTGGCTCGATGAACAGTAGCCCGTGGATGAACAGTAGTTGGTGGAGGCTGGAAGAGGTCGATGGTGGCTTACTAGTAGCCCGTGGAGGCTGGAGCGAGGCAGTAGACGGTGGATCAACAGGATCGCGTTTCGACCGTAGGTGCTCCAACACAAGTATGTTTCATCTGTTTTGCGGTACGCCACACCCCTCCCGATCAATAGGACCCAGTTTCGACCATAGGCACTCGAACAAAAGTTCGTTTCCTCTGTTTTGCGGTTTGCCAGACCCTTCATGATCAACAGGACCCCGTATCGACCGTACACGGTCAAACAGACGGCCCATTTCCTCCATTCTGTGATACGCTAGACCTCGTTTCGGCTGTTTTGTCCAAGCTGGTTAGCTCCCTATGAACATGACATATTTAGACCCAGTCGATTGCCTCCCAATGAACACGACAATGTTTCCTCTGTTTTGACCCAGCCGGTTGGCTGCCGATGAACAGGACGACGTCATTGTATGCCTTCAAGACCACATTCGTATGTACGTATGTAACTGTATTTACTTTCTTGCCGCGTAGTTGTACATATGTGTACGCGTTATAGACTGGACTGCATGACATGATATGTCCGCGCATATACTACGACACGTGCTGCTCCTTACTCGGCCACAGTTCATCGCTGCAGATAGACCGATCAAAAAATATGTACCTACACATTCATGACCAGACAGACAACACTGCGTACGCTACCTACACATCCTAGTTGTTCCTTGCGTGCGAAGATATAGCTCGTGGGTTCTAGTTGTTAGGGGAGAGAATCTTTTATCATAGTATGGACACACTTCCTTGCGTGCGAAGATGTACCTGATGGGTTCTATTTGTCAGGGTGAAACATTTTATTCGCAAAATACAAAGTCCCTTCCGGTGGGTCCCTGCTGTCAGGTGGAGGAATAATTATTTAATGGGTAATAGGAGGCACTTCCTTGCTACGGCCGTGGACCCAGTTATCAGCCTCTCCACGTACAGTCCTCTTCCAATGGAAGTCGTTACTTGACCACGTTGACCACGCCGTGCTGAGAGCACCAAAGCGGTGGACAACAGCGAGGCCTAGGAAGGGGCGACACGGAGCCAGGGAAGACGCAGCAGTGGATGCCCACGCAGAGAGGGGTATGAGGGTTGACTGATTCGGCTGCGGTGTGAGGCTGCCATTGCCACAGAATAACAGGTGTTGTGGGTGAATAGAGGGATGGCCTGGTCAGCGGTTGGAGTAGGAGCGGCGGTGAGGCCTGCGCGATAGCACAGCCCGCCACTTGAGGCAGGAGCAGGTGGCACGGCCTGCGATGGTTTGGGCGGCTGGAGCAAGAAAACTAGAGGTTGAAGAAGCACGACTGCCATTGGATGCACATCGTACGGTCACTACAACTAGAATCATTTATATTGACTAAGTTGACAAAGCCCTGCGTCCGCGTCAACTTAGTCGGCCCACAAGTCAGCCTCCAAATATAGTGGGTCCAACCTAGTAGCGGGGATCTTCATTTTTTTGTGTATGATAAGGAGTCACTTGTGTGCAAAGAGATAGAGCTGGTGGGTCTGAGCTTTCAGCAGCGGGAATGTTTTTTTCATGAAATACAGAGACCCTTCCGGTGGGTCCCCGCTGTCAGGTAGAGGAATCATTATTTGCGCGTAATAAGGAGGCACTTCCTTGTTGTGGCCGTGGACCCAGTTGTCAGCCTCTCCACGTACAGTCCTCTTCAAATGGAAGTCATTCCTTGACAATGTTGAGCACGCCGCGTCGAGAGCACCAACGCGGGGACGACGGCGAGGCTGAGGAAGGGAATGACCTGGAGCCGGGGAAGACTCGGCGGTTGTTTCCCACGCGAAGGGGAGTACGAGGAATTACTACTTCGGCTAAAGTGTGAGCCTGCCGTCGCCGGAGAATAACAGGAGGTCTGAGTGAGTAGAGGGATTGCTAAGCCAGCGATGAAAGTACGATGGGGCGGTGAGGCCTGCGTGGCAGCACAACAAGTCAGCCTCAATTATGTGGAAAATAGCATACAACATGTCTGGCATTATTTCTAATAATTTACAACCCATTTTCTAATTCTTAAGGATTTTTTGGAGCCCGTATTCTTTTTGTTAGCATTACAGCCCATACTGTGGTCATGTTAAAACATTATACAAAATTTTGCATATTTTGATGCGGTCCGAACTGTTTTTCATCCCGAAATTTTGAGTCACATTCAAACTAATTTGAAAAATAAATTCATATCAATATAAAACCCAAATAATTGTCCACGATAAAAATCTATGGAATTTGAAATCTCGCAATGAAAAAAAAGAGAAATTTGAAACTAATTGTCGGTTTGATGTGTTTTAAAAATGTACACCCCATTTCTCATTACTGATAGCCCATTTTTTGGGCAAGCCGAATGAAGCTCTCCTCGTCTTGAAAGATTTGCAGTCCAGCAAGGCTGACAAACACTACTGCAGGTTGCTGCTAACATGACACTATGATCAGAGACCCTTTTGACGAAACTGTCTGCGATCATTAATCACAAACGGGGATGTAAAAAACCCGTCAAAAAAGGTGCAAAATGTTTGCGATGGAGGATTCATCAAACACGGTTCGGATTTTAGTTGTGTGTGCAATGCAGGGCACACGGTTAACCCGCTCGAACTGTTTGCGATGTGGAAGAACAACAGAAACGGACAGCCATATCAATGTGTGTGCAATGTAGGACATACATTTCGCTTCGATGAACTGTTTTCTATTAGGGAGTGGAACATAAACGGTTAGCCAGATCAGGGTGTGTGTGATATAGGGCATACGGTTCACTCGGACAAACAGTTTTCGATTAGCAAACGCAACAGAAACGGTTCAACTTAACAAGGTGTGTGTGATATGTTGCAAACAGCCGACTCGGATGAACTGTTTGCGATGAGAATTTACAACATAGACGGGTAATACAGTTAGTTCGTGTGCGATTCTGTGTGTACAAAAAACTTTGAAAAATGCAAACTAGTTGCTTGCGGTGGCTAGGAATATCGCACACGATGCGTCTGCGACTACTCGTGTGCGATGATTAGTAAGTTACACATGCATTTCCTTATGTTAACACTTGTGTGATAAATAACACGTGGCACCGGATATGGTATTCGGGTTGTGTGTGTGCTCCACTTAGTCTTCCCGCGCTCCAGTGAATGCTTCCCGTGCTCCACATAGCTGAATTGCAAAATCCAAGCTTATTCCCTCACCGGTTTCTCGCCACCAGTTAACGGCTTGTTGCATATAACCCAGGCGGCAGCGCACCACCGCGACACTCTGCGAAGATCTAGTCCTCACCCATCTACCATTAGTTATTCCAAGCATGCCAGGCAACGAACAAAGCTTCGACGTCGACGCCTACCTGCTTTACATCTTCGGCGAGGAGAACGAGCCGGACAAGGTCGGGGAGCAAGAGCTTCATCGGCCGGTGCAGGCACCATGGCCCATCGGCAGCGATATCGGCGTCACAGTCCTCGGGAGCACAGTCAACATATTGCAGAGAAGGTGTGATGAGCAGTTTGCCATCCATAGTGCAAAAGATCAAGAGCTGCTCGGTGGCATGATAGATGACCCACCCGAAGAACCGCCGTCACCAGTGCTCATCGAGAGCCCGATGCCCCGCAAGGAGTGCAAAAGATCAAGAGTTGCTCGATGGCATGATCAATGACCCACCCGAAGAACCGCCATCACCAGTGCTCATCGAGAGCCTGATGCCCCGCAAGGAATTGGCAGAGGACCTCTGCAATTCAGTCAAGACAAAGGCAGCCTGCGGCTTCATCATTGCCCGCGGCGAGCGTGTCAACCTAGATCCCGATGTGGTGGCCAGGCTCGAGCGCATCCTTGGCGGAGTTGACGTCCCCAATGAAGTAGAACATCGCCAATGTGATATCTTGAGGATCAGGTGATCGACGGAATTTGCTACCAGGTCAGAGACATGAAAATGGAACGGTTCCGCGGAGTTGTCATGCGCATGATTGCACGCTGTCAAGCTCTTCTGGAAGAGGCCCAGCAGCCCCAAGAGCCTCCCAGCGCCAACAGCTCCGTATGCGGAGGCAGGTCGCAACATTCGGAGTGAACGGCCGCAATGGTGCTATGCTGATCATGGACCCCGAGAAGACCATCGTCGGAAGGCCGCCTGCTCAGCCTTTTAGCTTATATTTTTATTATAATTGTATGCATATGTAGGTCGTGAGTGTTCTGGGCCTTGCCGCATTTGGCATTTTAAATTATCCTGAATATGTAAGATATATATTAAGAATTATTAACCATTGCAATTGTAACTTTGCCTCAACGGCGAGCAGAGCGCGCGCAGGGACGCCAGAGCGGAGCGTGCCGCGGCCGCCTCAACGGTGAGCAACCACGTGGTCAACCTTCAGCCATCAATAAATTTTGACCTTTTTTCTCGTCACATTGCTAATTACAACGCAATAAGTAATTGCAAATCTGTTCACACCTATCAAACTAATATGTGTTCACACTTAGCACCGGGCTATATTAACAACCCACTCGAAAATTACTTCACAGTTCCTCTCCTCATCACCCACAAAACTCATTTTTATGTCAAGTCGTTCCGCCATGACCGGTAGGAGGAGTTTAGGGTGGACATATATCAGGGCAGCAAAGACCAAGGTCGCGGAAGCAGTAGAGAGGTCCCGCCGCAAAGCCGCAGCCGCATCAGAGATGTCCCGGCGCGCCGTGGAGTCCTCAAACGAGCTCTCATGGGCACGCGAGGGCTCTCACAAGCGCATCCACGGCGTCGGCCATCGCGACGAGCCGGCGTTCCTGAAGTCCTTGATACGTCTCCAACGTATCTATAATTTTTTATTGTTCCATGCTATTATTTATGAAGTCTTGGATGTTTAATGGGCTTTATCATTCATTTTTATATCATTTTTGGGACTAACCTACTAACCCAAAGGCCCAGTCCAGGTTGCCGTTTTTTGCCTATTTCAGGGTTTTGCAGAAAAGGAATATCAAACGGAATGAAACCTTCACGAGAGATATTTTTGGAGGAAATCATACTCGGGAGTCTTCGGGGCCAAGTCAGGGGACGTGGGACCAGCTCTCGAGGGTAGGGGCGCGGCCCCCTTCCCAGGGCGCGCCCCCCTGCTTCGAGGCTGGCCCACATGGCCCCCTGTGCCCCCCTTCTTCCTATATATACCTACGTACCCCAGAAACTTCATGCGCAGAGAGAAAACCCTAATTCCACCGCCGTAGCTGCTGTTCCCGTGGAGATCCCATCTTGGAGCCTGTTCCGGGAGGGGGCTCCATCACGGAGGCCTTCATCATCATCATTATCACCCTCACCATGAGTTGTGAGTGGTTTACCTCAGACTTTCGGGTCCATAGCTAGTATCTAGATGGCTTCTTCTCTCTCTCCGGATCTCAATACAAAGTTCTCCTCTGTCTTCGAGGAGATCTATTCGATGTAATCTCTTTTTGCGGTGTGTTTGTCGAGATCCGATGAATTGTGAGTTTATGATCAAGGTTATCTATGAAAGATATTTGGTTCTTCTCTGAACTTTTTATGTGTGCTAATAATATCCTTGCAAGTCTCTTCGAATTATTGGTTTGGTTTGGCCTACTAGATCTATAATTCTTGCAATGGGAGAAGTGCTTGGCTTTGGGTTCAATCTTGCGGTGTCCTTTCCCAGTGACAGTAGGGGCAGCAAGGCACGTATTGTATTGTTGCCATCGAGGATAAAAAGATGGGGTTTTCATCATATTGCTTGAGTTTATGCCTCTACATCATGTCATCTTGCTTATGGCGTTACTTTGTTCATATGAACTCAATACACTAGATGCATGCTGGATAGCGGTCGATGTGTGGTAATAGTAGTAGATGCAGAATCGTTTCGGTCTACTTGTCTCAGACGTGATGCCTATATACAATGATCATGCCTAGATAGTCTCATAATTATTCGCTTTTCTATCAATTGCTTGACTGTAATTTGTTTACCCGTCGTAGAATATTGCTATCATGAGAGAAGCCACTAGAGAAAACTATGGCCCCCGGGTCTATCTTTATCATATTACTTTCCCGTCAACTAGTCAATTTTTGCCGCTGTTGTTTATTTGCTTTCTTTATTTTCTGTTTCTATACCAAAAATACCAAAAATATAATTATCATCTCTATCAGATCTCACTATCGTAAGTGACCATAAAGGGATTGACAACCCCTTATCGCGTTGGCTGTGAAGTTCTTATTTGTTTGTGCAGGTGCGAGGGACTGACGCGTGGTCTCCTACTGGATTGATACCTTGGTTCTCAAAAACTGAGGGAAATACTTACGCTACTGTGCTGCATCTCCCTTTCCTCTTCGAGGGAATACAACGCAAGCTCAAGAGGTAGCAGTCCTTCGCCGACGATGACGACATTCTCGCTGGCGTCACTACGCAGCAAGAGCTGGTCAACGGCTTGATGAAGCTGCTCAAGATCAGTGAGGCCTCCGTTGACAAGGCGACCGGCCTCGTCGAGCAACTCATGGGTGATAATGCGAGGCTCCTCAAGTTGGTCACCAAGAAGGAGGAGGAGGCCGCCGGCTGGAAGATTTTGCATGAGCAGAGAAGTGCCTCGGAGATGACGCTGAAAGCGGTCGTCGAGGAACTGATTTTGGCTTGACGAAGCTCCGAATCGAGCGCGAGTAGGAGGTGGAGGAATCTGTGGCTGCTTTCAAGCAAAGTCGTGAGGAATTGAAGAAGGAGCTGGAGGATTTCGCCACTCGGCGATCCATCGATGAGTAGAGATTGTAGCGACCTAGATTGTTGTTTGAAATTTCCTTCTTCTCTCGCCCCGTGTATTTCGGGCTTTGCCGCATGTGGCATTTTTAATTATCCGAAAGAAGGAAGACAATTATTATTTGCGCCATTGTAAATTTGTCATCGTATTATCCGTTGCCATTTTATTTGTGGTCGTATTATCTACTGCCCTATGTGGCATTTTAAATTAGGGCGGAATACGAGTTGAAAACACGAACAAAGCAAATGATGCCATGGGATCACAAGCAAACACCCTCCGTCCAGGTGCTTTAATTAACCCATGCAGGCTCGACGGGACACGCGCGAGGCGGGCGGCGGCTGGTGCATGGAGGTCAAAGAGCTCGCTTCCTGCTGAGCATGGGAGGCCTTGCTGCTCGCACATGTCCCGTCGTGCCTGCGACATGGACATGCCATGCGTCCCGTCGAGCCTGCATGGCGGACTTCTCGCGCTCGTCCTGTCTAATCAAACAGCTGCACGCACGCCACCGAGTATAGTTAAATTTCGACACGATAAATATAATACAACCGTTTGCGATATTAACGTGCCAGTGTTTTGTTTCAAAACGGACTTCGTTGGCTACTAATGTGTGCGCCTCTTCTCAAACTAGACGATTTTTTTCCCATGGCATATATGTGCCATGTCATGAAACCATGCCAAGTTTCATGTTTTTTGGGTGACTATTTTATTTACTGGGATTTAAAAATCGAGATTATCATTGTTTCAGGACAATGAAAAGTTTGTAATTCATTCTCGTTCCTTAAACCAGACCTAAACATGCACCCAATGACACATGTACGATTTCCCATCGATTTTGCTTCACTGGAGCATGTGGTTGTAGTTCAAATTTGAATTATGGACTACATTAGATGCATAGAAAACTTAGTAATTAGTAATATATGTACAATGGCTAAACAAACCATGAACAGTTTCAAATTTCAGCCTGACACTCCTGTTATTCTATGTTGCCTATAGAAAACAAAGTTCAAGGTGAGAAGAGTCAGCGATTATCGTTTCGCCCACAAGAGTGGCATGTATCCCTACAAGAACAACGAGGGTTGTGACAGGCTCCGGTTTGTGAGTGGCATGTATCCCTACGATTTGGCCATTCACATTTCATAATACACAGCTCAACATTTTTTGAAACAGCCATTTCCTAGAAGAGCAAATGTAGTCCTATAAAGGATACTTGACCGTATCTTCCTCTAAATTTGGAGGGATTGGTTAGAAATGTCCTAAGTCCTATGGAGAAAAAGTCACGAAAAAACAATAATATTTTTTTTTAGAAATGGAGGAGGACCTCCGGCCTCTGCATCTGGACGATGCATGCGGCCACTGTATTAATTATACACACAAGACCTTACAAAGTCATACAATTGTAAGACTAAAGCCATCGTGTAGGCAATATCAGTCGCTACTCTTATCCAGTTGATGAAAGGATGCTGATAGTCTGGGCCTAATCCCAAACAGACCTCCCAGCCAAACCTAAACATCTAAGACATGAGGTCCCAGCCAGGACGGCTGCCGGGTATTTGGCACCTACCAGTCCGGCGCATTCCTCAACCAGGACGCCAGCCGGGTATGAGGCCGCCGCAGCCACCTGCCACCAGTTCAACTTCAGAGTTTCACTGTTGCATCTATCGTGCCAGGTCTCTCTGCCATCAATGCCACCACGACGCGAGACAGTGCCATCCTCCAGCGCGAGTCCATCCTCGCACATCGAACGCCGAATCTGCACTACGCCACGCCGTCGAGATCCGTCCCCATCAATGTGTAGGATGAAGCACCGCTCCACCAGAGAAACCGTCAGCTGGTCCCGCGAGAATGAGTGCACCTCCAAGAATGCCGCCCCCAGGGGGTAACAACACATGATTGCCGCTAACATCCGATCAGCTGATCTAGGGTTTCCCCCGGAGGTATTGAGTGGAGCTGGGAGCTTCACCTCGTCGATGCATTCATGAAGGAAACGATGATAAGGGCATCGTCATCACCGGCTCCGGCCATCGACCGAAGACTAGGTTTTCACCCGGATCCGCCAAAAGACAATACATGGAATGCCAGAAGAAAAAGAGATTTGATTAACAGCTTGAAGCAAGTATCAACAAGTAATTAAACATTCACTGGATCCCTTATGATGAACAATCAAAAAAGTATCAACGATAAATGATACATATATAGTACAATTTTCATAATTACATGGAAGCAGGTTACACATTCTCAGAACAGATGAACCTCCTTTGAAAAGAATTACACATTCTCGGAAATCATTGTGGCCATTGTGTACGTGTTTGTGAGTACTTTTTTTTAGCGAAATAAGTGTTTGTTACTATTTGAGTCCTTGAGGTTGCCATTGGCAGCTGAGTATTTTTAGAGTTTATGTAAAATAATCTATTTTTAAGAAACTTAACAACTTTGATTTGCTTGGCATCAACAAATACCATGGTTTTTAGAATTCAAAAATATTTGTCGTTATTGTCGCAAGCATACAACTCATCACGAAATAAAGAAATAGGAACATCGTGTGTTCGATTTTTCCAAACAAAAACCATAGTAATCTCAGTACTGTGGTATTTTCGTAGTATTTTGAAAAGAGGCCATGGCCTCTTTTATCTAGAACAAATTGAGAAAAGTCCTGTTCTTAGAAACTGAAGTATTCATTTAGTCGGCCATCGGAATAATGGAATTTTTGTAAAATCATGATTTTAAATTACTGTCTTCTAAGATAGATTTTAAATTATTCTGCTGCAAATTAGTCCCGATCGAGAGTTTGAGACAAATTACACAGCTCAACAGTAGATAAAAACTTGATGAAGCAATGCCAATGATTTGGCCATTCACATTTCGTAGTAGGAGTCCTACCTACTAACGAATTTCCACGATCTCAACACACCTCTGCTCCACCCATCTCTTTGTTGGATGTTTCTCCCTCCAGGCCACCAAGCAGTGTATTCATCAGCTCTCGAAGTCTGACGGAGATACGTAAGGGTCGTTGAAGAAGACGGTCTGCACCACCTTGTCCATCTCTCGGCGAGCCTCCTCCCTCTGCTTCTTGTACTGCTCCCGCCTAGCTTGGGCTTGGCGCGCCTCGGCGAGGGCCGCGCGCAGGGCATCCTGCGGGGCAGGGGGATCCTGAGCATTCGTCCCTGATGGCTGGTGAGCAAGCGGAGGCATGCTGGACGTTGCAGTCGCTGCGGACTCCTGCTGCTTCTTGATCACGCGGCGCTTCTTGCTCATCCCCTTGTCCATCTCCGGGCGGGCCTCCTCTCTTTTCCGCTTGGGCTCTCCCCTTGGCAATTCGCCCTCCTCCAAACTCTCCGTGTCCTCCTCTCTCTTCCGCTTGGGCTCTCCCCTTGGCAATTCGCCCTCCTCCAAACTCTCCGTGTCCTCCTCCAGCGGCCGGCCGTCCAGTGAAACGGCACGTGGTCTTGCGATGGCCTTGCCAGAAAGTTGTTGTTCCGCTTGGGGGTTGCAAGGATCCGAGCTGCTTGTTCTCTTGCTGGCATCCTGCTCGCCCTCGCGCTCCTGGATCATGGCCGTGCGGCCGGCCGCCTGAACCTCTTTTGTACTGCCGAAAAAAGTGCGCGGGGACGAACACTGACCACTCCGGCCATTGGAGACACTAGCCATTGGGGACACGCGACGGGGGCCGTCGCGCCGTCGGCACTTTGGTCGGCGGTGCTTCTTCGTCGAGCGCGGGGACACTACCCTTGCATCATCATGTCCGCGGCGCTGGACGTCTAGCGAACGTGGTGGCTCGGGCTCCTCGTGGGGGTGGTGCCTCGGCTTCGCGTCAATGGCGCCGGCGTCCTCCATCGCAAAGCAGGGGTTGATGCGCACGCTGGTGGCGTACGACGGCTGCTAGAGGATCGGGCGGTGCGCTTGCTCTGGAGTCTGGACGATGTGGGCGAGGCGGTAGTGGTAGAGCACCGTGGCGGAAAATGCTTGTGCTTCCAAGGTTTTGAAGGAAATGCCGGGGCCTGGGACTGCAGTAATCGCGAGCGGAGTTAGAGGCGCGACCCTTTGCGCGTTTGGGTATGACGCTGGGCCCCTAGGCATCCAAGCGCGGTCGTAAGTAAACGCGGATTCATATATCTGTAGCTGTTTCTTTCTTCTTTGGTCGAGTTTGGTTTTTGGAAAGAAACACTTAGCAAAAGTTTCGTTTTTAGATGAAAACGTAGATGAAAGTGGTTCATTCATTTCTATTTTGCGAGAAAACTATTAATTTATTCATCTTCAATCATGGCACTATAAAGAAAAACAGAAATAATAAAAGTAACATTCAAATTCATAGATCACCTAGCGACGACTGCAAGCACTGCAAGCACTGAAGCAAGACAATGGGGCGCCGCCGTCAGTGCCTCTTCATCGCCGGAGTCAAACACAATTTATTGTAGTAGACATTCGGAAGATCGTCGTGCTAAGGTCCCATAACAAAAGTTCAATTTTTAGACGTAATCGCGCCTGTTTTTTATGACAAAATTGGTTTGTTCCTTTTCCTCAACTGACTGTGCTAATTATCCGAGGTAATTTCATAACTGCATGACTTCTCCGACTCCGAGGACCTAGATAAAACGTGAAATTTTAACTTGGAACTTAAACAAATTAAAGGACCCGAACACAAGCAGTAGGTTACAATGGAGCCGTTCTTCTTTGGCGAGTTTCTGCAGCGTATCGACCACGTCATTGCCTCATCGGGAACAAATCACTTGGGATGATGCAATCATCATAGCCGCACTGCCGGAACAAAACAAAGGTAGCTAACACAAACATCAAACCAAAGACAAGCTGCCTCCCATCAGGCACGAAGACGGCGAGCTTAAAGAACATCAATTGTGGTTCAATCAGACATCGTTGTCGCATGCATGCACCTGATCAGGACCGGTGCGCACGGGGTCTTGCGAACTGGCGGATGCTGAAATCAGGCACAATATATTAGAGACTTGGTATTCGAGTTCGAATTTTCAGCTCCTTGGCACCTTGGAGCCCATTAAATTAGAAAATACGAAAAAGAATATTTCAAAGTTCGAAAAAAAATCTATAAAAACTTATGCATGTTCACTACACGGATCTGTAATTTTCATTCAAAAATATTGTGATATGTCAGCTAAACACAACAAAACCTCAGCCCAACAATAAAATGGGCCCATTTTCATGTATGTATTTTTTTCCTTCTTGTGTATGCAATGTATGAAAAATTGCAGATACGTGGTATACATATATTAGTGTCTGCATAGATTATTATTTCCCCATATTTTCCTAAAGATCATCCATCCAGAGTCACTCTGAGTAATATTGTTGCTGATTTTTCCCTTTGGGTTTATCGTTTCAAGAAAAATAAGTATAGAGACTTTGGTAGGCAGCGCCTTAGTTTCATCTCTTCTTCTCCACATAAGGCAATTTTGTAATTCCCTCTAAAACCTAATTCAGGTGGGGAAGCTCTCCCTCACGGTGAACGTTCAAAAAAAGTTGTATGCATAGATTTTTTTTTCATTTTTTATGATGTACAAATGCGGTATCTGAATACAGGCCTCCCTTAGATCACATCCTCCATTAGGCATTACCCTTAGTATTCTTTTTTTTACCTTCCACATACGTACACATATTACGGATACTTTTGAATGAATCATGTCAGTCAAGCTAAATGGATATTAACAACAAAAACATATAGGCATAAATAAATCCATCCTGTGCAATATCGTATGATGACTAAGTAAACGTTCGATGGGTCCTTGGTCCCATGGCCGGCCGGCCATGGCTAGAAATGTGTTGATCTAGGCTGCCTCTTAAATAAGGACTCAAATGCATCTACGCGCATAAATATTTTTTTGTTGGAAATGTGTTGTTGAACATATAACACATATAAAAGATATAACCTTGCTGATGGATGTTTGACTCTGTCAACCATGAAAGACTACTTAATTTAGGATTAGGGAGGCTTGACCCCCACTTCCGCCTTATGGCAAGGCGCGAGGTGGAGGGGGGTTCATCCCGTCCTTCTCGGGCCTCCATTAACATACTCTATTTTTTAATATTTGTTTTAACTCAGAGAACCCCCTCTGTAAATAAATATAAGAGCATTTATAGATCACTAAAGTAGTGATCTAAACGCTCTTATATCACTTTGTAAAGGGAGTACATGTATACACTCATCTGCCCTATCCCAAGATGGACCTATGATAATCAATGAAATCGACGATGTAGTTCACTCTAGCCACTAAAAAATAGTCCGGATTTTGCCCAACCGAGCAAGAATTCACATGGGCACATGTGTGAGCTTAAATCAGTCGACCTTCATCAAGAAATAATGGCCCAATGAGAACTTTCTACAAGTTCGTCAAGTTTCAAGACGTTGCATAATAGATAGTGTTCGAAATATGCCCTAGAGGCAAATATATTTGTAATATTGTATTTATCTATTCATAATTAAGAGTTTATATTTCATGCTATAACTGCTATGATCCTGAAATATACGATTCAGTAGAAAACTCATATGCACGTCTGAAATGATAAACGGTAAACAATAGGTCCCGGTCCAGTCTCACCTCGAAGACTGGCTCAAGTGTTGTTGGTGATCACGTTTTCTGGATCTTAGGATATTGTTAAGTGTAACGATAGTCCAAGAAAAACATTGAGGGTATGACGTTAGAAGAACAATCATATTGAATCGACGCAATACTTGTCTATTATTCTATGTGATTATATCATCTGAAATTATCCATTATACACGGAGTGTTGTTAGCATGTGTATTAGTTCCTAAAACGATGAGAGTGTCTTGGTTACTTCCTACTCGATGGTAGGCTTTGGGGTTGCTCAAACGTCACCTGTAACAATGTGATCATAACGACAACTTTTAGGCTCACCGGAAAGTTTGACAAGTGACCAGATAGCTCAAGAGTGGGATTTTCTCCTTCGACGATGGAGAAATATTCTTAGGGCCCTCTCGGAGTGACGACATCTATCATCGTCTGGCCAGACACAGGTGACTATATGTCACGGGATGCTGGAACACGTTTACGAGAAAGAAGAACAAAACCGGTAATGGGAGCAACTGTATAGTGAGCATGGTAATGACTCGGGAGGATACAGATGCACACCGGGTTTTGTAAAGTATCGCGAAGCAAAACGAACGTCACATGATAACCAAAAGTTCACTCGAATATCATTTGTTTAATTATAAGGGTCGATATGGATGTCCATAGTTCCGCTATCGGTCATTGAACGAAGGGGCTTCGCTCATGTCTATGATTTAACGAACCTACGGGGTCCCATGCTTAAGGTAATCACGATATGCTGAGTGTTATTGGCAAGGGAGTGTTAGTGGTAACTGCAAATGTTTAGCACATTTTATATTTAATTTAAATGTCAACGGGCCTATAAAGGCTAAGAAGTCGAAGGCAACTTGGGCCACAAGGCCAAAGTAGGAAGTGGCGCCCCCGTTGTTACATAGGGGGCCAAATTGTACAAGGGTAGGAGTTGGCCAAATTTGACTAGGGGAGGAGTAGGACTCCTCCCCCTTGGCCGGCGCCCCAAGGAGGGACTTTCCCTCTATAGTGGTTGCCGTCTCCTCCCCTCCTAACCTATATATACTAGATGATTTCTCCCTATTATTACACAAGTTTGAAGCCTCCTTTAGTTGATCAAGTTCTTGTTCTTGTTGGTCCGGGTTGACTAATTAGAGCTAGCCCTAGCCACCTCTAATCCTCGTAATCAGAAGCCTTGTGTGGTTATAATATCCTCCCTCTAATTCTCCTGTGACGATTAGCTGTGGACGGCGAAGCGCTGCCGGATCGTGAAGACCGTATGCTTGCAACCAAGTGCAGAGGTTGTGTTTCCGGTCTTCTGTTCGAGGGATCGTTCAGGGGAGTTTCACCAGATCGTCAT
The DNA here is from genome assembly GCA_902687465.1 of Secale cereale. NCBI lineage: Eukaryota > Viridiplantae > Streptophyta > Magnoliopsida > Poales > Poaceae > Secale > Secale cereale. The sequence continues at coordinate 202,427,017 of LR738710.1, read as the reverse complement.
CAACGATTTACATCGACTCGTTTACTTCCGTTGCACTCCGGAGTCGATTACGATCGTTGATCACAACCCATTATGCATCTTCGTATTGTTCTTGAATGATCGTAGGTGCGGTTTTTCTCTACTACAGGCTAGTTCTTTTGGACGGCTTAAAAAATAAGCTGCCTCTCCCCAGCTTAAAAAACAAGTCGGTCTCAAAAAAAATTGAGGCTTCTAAATTAGTTGTCCCATAACTAATTCAAAAGCCCCAATGAATAATGAAGACGGCTTATAGAAAAAGATGGGAGGAGGCGGCTTACTTTTTAAGCTGCCAAAAGAACTGGCCCTACGTTTCCCAATGGAAAGTGCAAAGGTATGATGTTGAAACTTAATATATCACGCGCATTCTACTGCCTCTCGTAGTCATTTCTTATTATGTGTTATAACGGAAATAATTCATCCATAGGTTTTTACGATGGATACTTGATGACCCACAAGTATAGGGTATCGCGACAGTCTTCGAGGGAAGTATTTCAACCCAAATTTATCGATTAGACACATGGGGAGCCAAGGAATATTTGTATGTCTTAGCAGTTGAGTTTCCAATCCAAAAACACCTGAATAGATAACTTGCTTGCAACAATTTATTAGTAGCACCATAATATCACAAGAGTAGTGATAAAATGATAGTAGAAGTAATAGTAACACTAACAAGTTTGCAGAGTAGTAGTAGTGTGCAACACTAGTATTGTAATGAGAGCAACAGTGGTAGAAAGCGTAGGCATGGAAGTAGATAGTGGGTTTTATTCAGATGAGATCCAATATGTAACGGTCATAACATACAATGATAGCAAACACTAGCTCTAATTCAAGTACCATATGTAGGCATGCATTCCATAAATAGTTGTACGTGCTTGCGATAAGAACTTGCACAAGATATTTTCTGCAACCCTTCCGTGTCAGCGCGATCCTACTGGAAATTAAGGGTAATTAAGGTGATTCTTTTAATGGTGAACTAGAACAAAGTATTAACATACGGCGAGTACTTGTAATCCTCAAGGTAACACCATCCCCATCGATATCCTAATTGTTGTCACTTTGTGGTCCAGGGTTGAGAATGATAACAGGTGCGTACAACTTGCAGATATGATCAAGAGCACAAATATATTCATGAAAACATGGAGAGTTCAAATCTTAAATCATGGCACCCGAGTCCTAGTGACAAGCATTAAGCATATCAAAGTTATAGAAACATTTATATCAGAACATAGTGGATACTAGGCATGAATCCCTAACAAATCTTACATCGGTTTCATAAGAAATCTCATCCAATTCCCATCAACCTACATGTGCCTACAGGGGAATTACTCACACATGGGAAAGAGCATCATGAAATTAGTGTTGGAGAATGGTTTGTGATGACGATGGCTATGACTTGCCCTCTTCGGAAGGAAGAGCGGGAGGGGGCGGCGGCTCCATATCGTAAAACGCGTCGATGATTTTGTCGGAAATTTTTGTATATATGTGAATCTATGGCGGTGGAATCATCATAAGGCGTTGCCCAGAGCCCCCCCCCCCCC
>LR738710.1:202408352-202425427 GCA_902687465.1 Secale cereale | reverse complement strand
CCACCACCCCCACAAGGCGCGCCAAAGGGGTGGTCACACCACCTTGCCGTGTAAGGGTCAGGCGAGTCCCCTCTGGTTCTTCTTGGCTCCATAAATCTTAAAATACATCCAGTTTCGAACACTTCTATTTCTGCACACAAAGAAACACCATAATAGTTCTGCTAAAAACAACGTCAATTCGGATAGTTTTATTCAAATCATGCAAATTAGTGGCCAAAACAATAGCAAAAGCATTTGGAAAAGTAGATACATTTGAGACTATCAACTTCCCTAAGCTTAACTATTTGCTTGTCCTGAAGCAATTCAGTTCACAAATTAAAAGTGATACAGAAAACTATTACAACCTCATTTTCCTTGCAGATGTACATATATAGATTTAGCCAGTGATCTAATTATAACAAATATTATAGAGTAACCATATGCATGATAACACTTAGCGGCCACGTTCGCTCATGCCAAAAGCAAAACTGACTAGCGAGTCTCAAACCTCAACACTTTGTCAAAACATCCATAATACAATATGATATAATGGTATCTCGCTATCCCTTGCTGAGACCACAAAACATAAATGCAGAGCACCTCTGAAGTTTAAAAACAACTAAACATGGTAATTCAGCATAGAGAACATCCACTCATGCTCCTTCACATTAATTATACCCAATGCATGTTTCACTAAGAATGACAATATCATCTATGATGGTGCTTGGAGAAGAATGTGATGACTCAAAGTAAAATGGAAGTAACATAGAAAATAAAAATAAAGGCTGTTCACTAAGGAAAGTAGAGATTAACACATGCCATAGTTCCCTGGTCAAAAAGTGGTAAATTTATGTGAACGGTGCACTTTCCAATCAACGGTTTAACATAGACAATTTCTACTCGTGATCCGTGTTGGTAAATTCCCCGAAGACAAGGGGATGATGCAGCACAGTAGTGGTAAGTATTTCCCTCAGTTATGAAACCAAGGTTATCAATCCAGTAGGAGAACCAAGCAACACTATGTAAACAACACCTACACACAAACAACAAAACCTCGCAAACCAACGCGTAGAGGGGTTGTCAATCCCTCCAAGGTAAGATAAATAGATAGATTGATAGATGCAAATAAAATGCAGCAAAGTGTTTTTGGATTTTTGGATAAACATATCTGAAATTATATGATAGGAAAATTGACACGGGGGTCGTAGATTTCACTAGTGGCTTCTCTCAAGAAAATAGCATACGATGGATAAACAAATTATTGGTTGGTAATTGATAGAAGAGCAAAGAATTATGACGATATTCAAGACAGTGATCATGTATATAGGCATAACGTCCATGATTAGTAGACCGACCTCTGCCTGCATCTAGTACTATTACTCCACACATCGATCGTTATCCCGCATGCATCTAGTGTATTAATTTCATGGAAAACGGAGTAATGCTTTATGAACGATGACATGACGTGGACAAGATCTATTCATGTACGAATAGACCGCATCTTGTTATCCTTAATAGCAATGATGCATGCGTGTCATGTCTCTTTCTGTCACTGAGATTGAGCACCGCGAGATCGAACCCATTACAAAGCACCTCTTCCCATTGCAAGATAAATCAATCAAGTTGGCCAAAGAAAACCGAAATATTGAAGAAGAAATACGAGGCTATAATAATCATATATGTATATATCTTATCATAAAGTCACAATTCATCAGATCACAACAAACACACCTCAAAAAAGAGTTACATCAAATAGTTCTCCAAGAACATCAATGACAACATTGTATTGAAGATGATAAAGAGATAAGAAGCCATCTAGCTACTAAGTACGGGCCCATAGGTCTATGGTAAACTACTCACACATCATCGAAGGAGCACCAATGAGGATGATGAACCCCTCCATCATTGTGTTCCCCTACGGCGGAATGCCGGAATAGGCCTCTAGATTGGATCTCGTGGTACTGGAACTTGTGACGGCTGAAGCAATTTTTTGCCAACTCCCCTGGGGTTTTGGGAGTATTGTGGTATTTATAGAGCCGGAGGTCAGTGGAGAAGGGCACTGTGGGCCCCACAAGGCACGAGAGCGCGTCTGGGCCATTTAGCATGCCCTGGTGTCTTGAGGGCCCCACGGGCCACCTCTGTCACACCTCTTGGGCTCCCTAGGTCTCTTCTGGGTAAAAAAATCTCCCAAAGTTTCGTTGCATTTGGATTCTGTTTGGTATTGATATTCCGCAAAGTAAAAAACAAGAAAAAACAGAAATTGGCACTAAGCACTAAGTTAGTCCAAAAAACTGATAAAAAGTTTCCAGAAAATGTATGTAAAACAACGAAGATTGATAATATAACATCATGGAATAATCAAAAATTATAGATACGTTGGAGACGTATCAGCATCCACAAGCTTAATTCATGCTCGTCCTCGAGTAGGTAAATCATAAAAATAGAATTTTTGATGTGGAATGATGCCTAACATATTCATCATATTCTTTTCTTTTATGCATGGTGATTCGGACTTGTAGATGATTCAAAGCAATAGTCTCTAATTTTAGATGAAGACTTTAATACTCAAGCATATCAATAAGCAACCATGTCTTTCAAAATATCAATTCTAAAGAAAGTTATTCCTAGCCAATTATGCTCAATCATTCAACCATTCATGAAACACATCCAAATATTAGCTACATCCAATGCTCAAGTATGATAATAATGCTTCCTCGTTGGTGCTTAATAAGAGAGGATGAAGACTCAATAAAACTAAAAATTGCATAAAAGTAAATAGGTAGGCCCTTCACAGAGGGAAGAAGAGATTTGTAGAGGTGCCAGATCTCTTAGCTTAAATTGAGAGATAAAATTATTTTGGGTGGCATGCTTTTCCTGTCAACAAAAATGACTGAGAATTCCCAATATCTTCCATGTTAGATAAATAATAGGCGGTTCCCAAACATAAAATAAAGTTAATTTCCTTTCCACCAGTCTTTCACAATCCATGGCTAGCCATATCCAGGGGTGCTTTCCATACCAACACATACGAAGGAATTTATTACAATATTTTTGCATTTCAAGACTGGGCATCCATATTACCGCCACACTCTCGTGCAATGACAAGTGAATAAACACTCATCTTGAGAATAACATGCCTAGCATGGAAGATATCGGCCACCCCCTGTCGCTTCATGAGTGGTATGGGCACACAAATGAGAAATTCATTTTGAAAATTAGAGTTGGCACATACAAATTTACTTGGAACGGAATGGAAATACCGCATATAGGTAGGTATGGTGGACTCATTTGGTAGAACTTGGGTTTTAGGAATTGTATGCACAAGCAATATTCCCACTTAGTACAAGTGGAGGCTAGAAAATAAATTGAGAAGCGACCAACCATGGAACGAAAACCATCATAAAAGAATAGTAAACATAACTACCATCGAATAATGCACCACAAGTAGGATGTAACTTAATTGCATAATTATTGACTTAGCGTGCATGCAAAGGGAATCAGAAACCTTACCACCAATATTCTTAATAGAGCATAATTACTCGCCAACATTACTCACATATCACTATCTCCATATCGCAAAACTCTTGCAAGGAATCAAGTTTAATATCCAATGATCTTCATGAAAGTTTTTCTTATATCCAACTTGAATATCTATCCCTTTGGGACCAAATACTTTTAAAGCATATTGCCATTCCTAATAACAAGCTCTCAAACAATATTAAGTGAAGTGAGAGAGGGCATATTTCTTCGAAATTTCAACTCTCAAAATAATATAAGTGAAGCATGAGAGGATTTCCTCAAAAATTCTACCAGCTTTAAAAATGATCTAAGTGTAGCATGAGAGCATTTTTTTAAATAATAGCACCATCGTGGTCAAAAAAGATATAAGTGAAGCACTAGAGCAATTCCGTCTCTCAAAAAAATTAAGTGAAGCACATACAGCAATTTTAACAAATCATAGCATAATTATGGAAATCTCAAATAGGTGTGTCCAGCAAGGATGATTGTGACAAACTAAAAAGAAAAACAAGCAAAGCCTCATATAATACAAGACACTCTAATCAAAACTCCTGATATGTGACGAATAAAAATATAGCTCCAAGTAAAATTACCGATGGTCGTTAGAATCAAGAGGTCATGCCTTCCGGGCCATCCCCAAGCTTAGTTACTTGATTCTCCTTGAATATTACCTTGGGGTGCCATGGGGCATCCCCAAGATTAGGCTCTTTTCACTCCTTATTCCTTCATCCATTGTGATCTCACCCAAAACTTGAAAACTTCAATCGCACATAACTTTAAACCTCGTGAGATCCATTAGTACCATGGCTTATACCCCCCGATACAATCCATAGATTCATCAAAATAAGCACATAGTGCAAAGAAAACAGAATCTTTCAAAAACAGAACAGTCTGTAAAAACGTAATTTTTAGACAAACTTCTATACTCTAAAAATACTAAAAAAATAGGACAATGTGGAAAATTTATATATGAATTATGTGTAAAAAGTTCAGAAGTTGTTCATGCTCCAGCAATTGAAAACAATTCTGCTACTGGATGCGAAAGTTTCTGTTAATGCACCGAATCAAATCAACTCTCACCCAAATCAACCCAAAGGCTTTGATTGGCACAAACAGTAAGTAAAACACCAAAATACAATCACAATAGTAGTTTAGTTGTTTAATTTTATTTAAAAAATAAAATAAAAATATCAGGCTATCTCCGAACAAGCACTTTTCTTTAAAGCCTATTAGCTAGGCATTCCTAATTTTAATGATGCTCACATGAAAGATAAGAATTGAACCACAAAGAGAGCATCTTAAAACACGTGACAAACACATCTAGGTCTATCATACTTCCTATGCATAGGCATTTTATAAGCAAATGAATTATCAAGGCAAGCAAAAACTAGCATATGCAAGGAAGAAGAATAAAACTTTCAAAATTTAAGCATCAATAGAGGTAATTTAGTAACATGAAGATTTGTACAACAATATTTTCATCTCTCATAATAATTGCATGTAGGGTCATAATCAAATTCAACAATATAGATATCACATAACATATTCTCTAATGATCCACATGCTTGGAAAGTTGACACTCTTACAAAATAGTGGGATTATTATCAAATATAGTCATGACCTCTCCATGCCCACTTTCATCAAAAATTTCATACGATTAATCATTCTTCAAAATAGTGGGATCATTATTACCTGAAGTTTCACTCTTCCAAACCCACTTTCAATATTCTGGCTAACATATTCATCACGAGTCTTAAATAAATATTCAAGATCATAAGAAAAATCACCCCAATCATGATCATTGCAATAAGTAGAGGACATTTCAAAATTGCTTGGGGTTTTGCATATTATTAGCATAACTAACATTAATAGAATTTATTATAACACCATTGCAATCATGCTTTTCATTCATGGAGGTATCGTGAATCACTTCATAAATTTCTTCTTTTAACACTTCATCATAGTTTTCAGATTCATGAATCTCAAGCAAAACTTCATAAAGATAATCTAGTGCACTCAACTCACTAGCGATTGGTTCATCATAATTGGATTTTTTTTTCTTCTAAAGATTAGAAAGTGGATGAGGATCCATAAACCCTTTTCCTTCTGATTTTCAATAAACACGCAAGTATGCCAAACAAACAAGCAAAGCAACCAAGTAAGACATAACGGCAAACGAAAAAGGCAAGCGCGAAGAAGTCAAAATAAAAAGGCAAATATTATTATGTGTTTGTAAAAACGTTTTAGAAGTGGGGGAGATGAAATTGAGAGGCAAATGGAAAATATTGTAATTTCAAGGAGATGAGAGTTTATGCATAGGAACCTGATATATTTTGATGATGCCTCCCCAACAACCGCACCAGAGGTTGACGAGAGACTATCTTGACTTGATCCTCCCCGGCAACGGCACCAGAAATTCTTCCTGCTACTTGTGGTCCACGTTGTTAAATTCCCCAAAGAGGAGGAGATGATGCAGCATAGCAGTGATAAGTATTTCACTCAGTTGTGAAACCAAGGTTATAAATCCAGTAGGAGAACCAAGCAACACTATGTAAACAACACCTACACCCAAATAACAAAACCTCGCAACCCAATGCGTAGAGGGGTTGTCAATCCCTCCAAGGTAAGATAAATAGATAGATTGATAGATGCAAATAAAATAAAGGCAAATAAAATGCAGCAATGAGTTATGGATTTTTGGCAAAACATATCTGAAAAAAATATGATAGAAAAAATAGACCTAGCGGTCCAAGATTTCACTAGTGGCTTCTCTCAAGAGAATAACATATGGTGGGTAAACAAATTACAGTTGGGCAATTGATAAAAGAGCAAATAATTATGATAATATCCAAGACAGTGATCATGTATATAGGCATCACGTCCAAGATCAATAGACCGACTCCTGCATGCATCTACTATTATTACTCCACACATTGACCGCTATCCAGCATGCATCTAGTGTATTAAGTTCACGGAAAAACAGAGTAATGCAATAAGAATATCAAGGAGAACATTGTATTGAAGATCAAAAAGAGAGAAGAAGCCATCTAGCTACTAAATACAGACCCGTCGCACTACAAAAAAAGACACATCCGTGACATTTTGGCCCAAACGAAAAAATGACATGCTTATGACACTTCTATGATGATAATTGTGACAAAAACATGTATCATCATAGATGTGGTGGGATCCTACTTCTATGACAAAAAATCTTGACAGAAAATGGATTTTCGTCCTGGGCGGGCCAATGACGCAGCTGACATTCTTTGGGCCGTCCATGACGGAAAAAATCTTGGTAGAAACGAGGGCGAGGAAAATATCAGGGAGATTCCGGTTACAGTGAGTGGTCGGGGCCAAGCGATGCACTGTGGTTTGCGTGTTTCTCTCGTGTACGTGCGTGTGTGCAAGGCGTTGGGCTCTAACTGAACCCGAGCGATCACACTGCTAGCTACGTTACTGAACCTGAGTGATCGATCCCTTGGATGTTAACTAGAGCGATTCATTCGCTGTTGACTGGACTAGGGCAATTCCTTCACTACTTCTGCTAACTAAACCGAGCGATCGATCACTGTTGTTGCTTACTGAAGCCGATCGAGCCCCCGTGTGAGACGTAGCCAGCCGGTGTTGGGTTGCCTCTCGATGAACAGTGACTGTTGCTAGCATGCGCGTGGAATGTAGAACGAGTCGAGACGCGGTGAGTCAAGCCGGTTGGTTGGCTATGGATGAACAGTTCCCGGTGGGGGTGGATGAACAGGACCCCATGGTAGTAGGGGCTTGCCGTTGGATGAATAGGACCTCGAGGAGGCCTCCGCACCCTAGCCGGTTAGGGTTGATGAACAGGACCCCATGGATGCTCTATGAACAGTAGCCGGTGGTGGCTCGATGAACAGTAGCCTGTGGATGAACAGTAGTTGGTGGAGGCTGGAAGAGGTCGATGGTGGCTTACCAGTAGCCCGTGGAGGCTGGAGCGAGGCAGTAGACGGTGGATCAACATGATCGCGTTTCGACCGTAGGTGCTCCAACACAAGTATGTTTCCTCTGTTTTGCGGTACGCCACACCCTCCCGATCAATAGGACCCAGTTTCGACCATAGGCACTCGAACAAAAGTTCGTTTCCTCTGTTTTGCGGTATGCCAGACCCTTCATGATCAGCAGGACCCGTATCGACCGTACACGGTCAAACAGACGGCCCATTTCCTCCATTCTGTGATACGCTAGACCTCGTTTCGGCTGTTTTGTCCAAGCTGGTTAGCTCCCTATGAACATGACATATTTCCACCCAGTCGATTGCCTCCCAATGAGCACGACAATGTTTCCTCTGTTCTGACCCAGCCGGTTGGCTGCCGATGAACAGGACGACGTCATTGTATGCCTTCAAGACCACATTCGTATGTACATATGTAACTGTCTTTACTTTCTTGCAGCGTAGTTGTACATATGTGTACGCGTTATAGACTGGACTGCATGACATGATACGTCCGCGCATATACTACGACACGTGCTGCTCCTTACTCAGCCACAGTTCATCGCTGCAGATAGACCGATCAAAAAATATGTACCTACACATTCATGACCAGACAGACAACACTGCGTACGCTACCTACACATCCTAGTTGTTCCTTGCGTGCGAAGATATAGCTCGTGGGTTCTAGTTGTTAGGGGAGATAATCTTTTATCGTAGTATGGACACACTTCCTTGCGTGCGAAGATGTACCTGATGGGTTCTATTTGTCAGGGTGAAACATTTTTTTCGCAAAATACAAAGTCCCTTCCGGTGGGTCCCTGCTGTCAGGTGGAGGAATAATTATTTAATGGGTAATAGGAGGCACTTCCTTGCTACGGCCGTGGATGCCCACGCAGAGAGGGGTATGAGGGTTGACTGGTTCGGCTGCGGTGTGAGGCTGCCATTGCCACAGAATAACAGGTGTTGTGGGTGAATAGAGGGATGGCCTGGCCAGCGGTTGGAGTAGGAGCGGCGGTGAGGCCTGCGCGATAGCACAGCCCACCACGGGAGGCAGGAGCAGGTGGCACGGCCTGCGATGGTTTGGGCGGCTGGAGCAAGAAAACTAGAGGTTGAAGAAGCACGACTGCCATTGGATGCACATCGTACGGTCACTACAACTAGAATCGTTTATATTGACTAAGTTGACAAAGCCCTGCGTCCGCGTCAACTTAGTCGGCCCACAAGTCAGTCTCCAAATATAGTGGGTCCAACCTAGTAGCGGGGATCTTCATTTTTTTGTGTATGATAAGGAGTCACTTGTGTGCAAAGAGATAGAGCTGGTGGGTCTGAGTTTTCAGCAGCGAGAATGTTTTTTTCATGAAATACAGAGACCCTTCCGGTGGGTCCCTGCTGTCAGGTAGAGGAATCATTATTTGCGCGTAATAAGGAGGCACTTCCTTGTTGTGGCCGTGGACCCAGTTGTCAGCCTCTCCACGTACAGTCCTCTTCAAATGGAAGTCATTCCTTGACAATGTTGAGCACGCCGCGTCGAGAGCACCAACGCGGGGACGACGGCGAGGCTGAGGAAGGGAATGACCTGCAGCCGGGGAAGACTCGGCGGTTGTTTCCCACGCGAAGGGGAGTACGAGGAATTACTACTTCGGCTAAAGTGTGAGCCTGCCGTCGCCGGAGAATAACAGGAGGTCTGAGTGAGTAGAGGGATTGCTAAGCCAGCGATGAAAGTACGATGGGGCGGTGAGGCCTGTGCGGCAGCACAACAAGTCAGCCTCAATTATGTGGAAAATAGCATACAACATGTCTGCCATTATTTCTAATAATTTACAACCCATTTTCTAATTCTTAAGGATTTTTTGGAGCCCGTATTCTTTTTGTTAGCATTACAGCCCATATTGTGGTCATGTTAAAACATTATACAAAATTTTGCATATTTCGATGCGGTCCGAACTGTTTTTCATCCCGAAATTTTGAGTCACATTCAAACTAATTTGAAAAATAAATTCATATCAATATAAAACCCAAATAATTGTCCACCCATAAAAATCTATGGAATTTGAAATCTTGCAATGAAAAAAAAGAGAAATTTGAATCTAATTGTCGGTTTGATGTGTTTTAAAAATGTACACCCCATTTCTCATTACTGATAGCCCATTTTTTGAGCAAGCCGAATGAAGCTCTCCTCGTCTTGAAAGATTTGTAGTCCAGCAAGGCTGACAAACACTACTGCAGGTTGCTGCTAACATAACACTATGATCAGAGACCCTTTTGGCGAAACTGTCTGCGATCATTAATCACAAACGGGGATGTAAAAAACCCGTCAAAAAAGGTGCAAAATGTTTGCGATGGAGGATTCATCAAACACGGTTCAGATTTTAGTTGTGTGTGCGATGCAGGGCACACGGTTAACCCGCTCGAACTGTTTGCGATGAGGAAGAACAACAGAAACGGACAGCCATATCAATGTGTGTGCAATGTAGGACATACATTTCGCTTCGATGAACCGTTTTCTATTAGGGAGTGGAACATAAACGGTTAGCTAGATCAGGGTGTGTGTGATATAGGGCATACGGTTCACTCGGACAAACAGTTTTCGATTAGCAAACGCAACAGAAACGGTTCAACTTAACAAGGTGTGTGTGATATGTTGCAAACAACCGACTCGGATGAACTGTTTGCGATGAGAATTTACAACATAGACGGGTAATACAGTTAGTTCGTGTGTGATTCTGTGTGTACAAAAAACTTTGAAAAATGCAAACTAGTTGCTTGCGGTGGCTAGGAATATCGCACACGATGCGTCTGCGACTACTCGTGTGCGATGATTAGTAAGTTACACATGCATTTCCTTATGTTAACACTTGTGTGATAAATAACACGTGGCACCGGATACGGTATTCGGGTTGTGTGTGTGCTCCACTTAGTCTTCCCGCGCTCCAGTGAATGCTTCCCGTGCTCCACATGGCTGAATTGCAAAATCCACGCTTATTCCCTCACCGGTTTCTCGCCACCAGTTAACGGCTTGTTGCATATAACCCAGGCGGCAACGCACCGCCGCGACACTCTACGAAGATCTAGTCCTCACCCATCTACCATTAGTTATTCCAAGCATGCCAGGCAACGAACAAAGCTTCGACGTCGACGCCTACCTGCTTTACATCTTCGGCGAGGAGAACGAGCCGGACAAGGTCGGGGAGCAAGAGCTTCATCGGCCGGTGCAGGCACCATGGCCCATCGGCAGCGATATCGGCGTCACAGTCCTCGGGAGCACAGTCAACATATTGAAGAGAAGGTGTGATGAGCAGTTTGCCATACATAGTGCAAAAGATCAAGAGCTGCTCGGTGGCATGATCGATGACCCACCCGAAGAACCGCCGTCACCAGTGCTCATCGAGAGCCCGATGCCCCGCAAGGAGTGCAAAAGATCAAGAGTTGCTCGATGGCATGATCAATGACCCACCCGAAGAACCGCCATCACCAGTGCTCATCGAGAGCCTGATGCCCCGCAAGGAATTGGCAGAGGACCTCTGCGATTCAGTCAAGACAAAGGCAGCCTGCGGCTTCATCATTGCCCGCGGCGAGCGTGTCAACCTAGATCCCGATGTGGTGGCCAGGCTCGAGCGCATCCTTGGCGGAGTTGACGTCCCCAATGAAGTAGAACATCGCCAACGTGATATCTTGAGGATCAGGTGATCGACGGAATTTGCTACCAGGTCAGAGACATGGAAATGGAACGGTTCCGCGGAGTTGTCATGCGCATGATTGCACGCTGTCAAGCTATTCTGGAAGAGGCCCAGCAGCCCCAAGAGCCTCCCAGCGCCAACAGCTCCGTATGCGGAGGCGGGTCGCAACATTCGGAGTGAACGGCCGCAACGGTGCTATGCTGATCATGGACCCCGAGAAGACCATCGTCGGAAGGCCGCCTGCTCAGCCTTTTAGCTTATATTTTTATTATAATTGTATGCATATGTAGGTCGTGAGTGTTCTGGGCCTTGCCGCATTTGGCATTTTAAATTATCCTGAATATGTAAGATATATATTAAGAATTATTAACCATTGCAATTGTAACTTTGCCTCAACGGCGAGCAGAGCGCGCGCAGGGACGCCAGAGCGGAGCGTGCCGCGGCCGCCTCAACGGTGAGCAACCACGTGGTCAACCCTGAGCCATCAATAAATTTTGACCTTTTTCTCGTCACATTGCTGATTACAATGCAATAAGTAATTGCAAATCTGTTCACACCTATCAAACTAATATGTGTTCACACTTAGCACCGGGCTATATTAACAACCCACTCGAAAATTACTTCACAGTTCCTCTCCTCATCACCCACAAAACTCATTTTTATGTCAAGTCGTTCCGCCATGACCGGTAGGAGGAGTTTAGGGTGGACATATATCAGGGCAGCAAAGAACAAGGTCGCGGAAGCACTAGAGAGGTCCCGCCGCAAAGCTGCAGCCGCAGCAGAGATGTCCCGGCGCGCCGTGGAGTCCTCAAACGAGCTCTCATGGGCACGCGAGGGCTCTCACAAGCGCATCCACGGCGTCGGCCATCGCGACGAGCCGGCGTTCCTGAAGTCCTTGATACGTCTCCAACGTATCTATAATTTTTTATTGTTCCATGCTATTATTTATGAAGTCTTGGATGTTTAATGGGCTTTATCATTCACTTTTATATCATTTTTGGGACTAACCTACTAACCCAAAGGCCCAGTCCAGGTTGCCGTTTTTTGCCTATTTCAGGGTTTTGCAGAAAAGGAATATCAAACGGAATGAAACCTTCGCGAGAGATATTTTTGGAGGAAATCACGCTCGGGAGTCTTCGGGGCCAAGTCAGGGGACGTGGGACCATCTCTCGAGGGTAGGGCGCCCCCCTGCCTCGAGGCTGGCCCACATGGCCCCCGGTGCCTCCCTTCTTCCTATATATGCCTACGTACCCCAGAAACTTCATGCGCAGAGAGAAAACCCTAATTCCACCGCCGTAGCTGCTGTTCCCGTGGAGATCCCATCTTGGAGCCTGTTCCGGGAGGGGGATCCATCACGGAGGCCTTCATCATCATCATTATCACCCTCACCATGAGTTGTGAGTAGTTTACCTCAGACTTTCGGGTCCATAGCTAGTATCTAGATGGCTTCTTGTCTCTCTCCGGATCTCAATACAAGATCTATTCGATGTAATCTCTTTTTGCGGTGTGTTTGTCGAGATCCGATGAATTGTGAGTTTATGATCAAGGTTATCTATGAAAGATATTTGGTTCTTCTCTGAACTTTTTATGTGTGCTAATAATATCCTTGCAAGTCTCTTCGAATTATTGGTTTGGTTTGGCCTACTAGATCTATAGTTCTTGCAATGGGAGAAGTGCTTGGCTTTGGGTTCAATCTTGCGGTGTCCTTTCCCAGTGACAGTAGGGGCAGCAAGGCACGTATTGTATTGTTGCCATCGAGGATAAAAATATGGGGTTTTCATCATATTGCTTGAGTTTATCCCTCTACATCATGTCATCTTGCTTAAGGCGTTACTCTGTTCATATGAACTCAATACACTAGATGCATGCTGGATAGCGGTCGATGTGTGGAGTAATAGTAGTAGATGCAGAATCATTTCGGCCTACTTGTCTCAGACGTGATGCCTATATACAATGATCATGCCTAGATAGTCTCATAATTATTCGCTTTTCTATCAATTGCTTGACTGTAATTTGTTTACCCGCCGTAGAATATCGCTATCATGAGAGAAGCCACTAGAGAAAACTATGGCCCCCGGGTCTATCTTTATCATATTACTTTCCCGTCAACTAGTCAATTTTTGCCGCTGTTGTTTATTTGCTTTCTTTATTTTCTGTTTCTATACCAAAAATACCAAAAATATAATTATCATCTCTATCAGATCTCACTATCGTAAGTGACCATAAAGGGATTGACAACCCCTTATCGCGTTGGCTGTGAAGTTCTTATTTGTTTGTGCAGGTGCGAGGGACTGACGCGTGGTCTCCTACTGGATTGATACCTTGGTTCTCAAAAACTGAGGGAAATACTTACGCTACTGTGCTGCAGCTCCCTTTCCTCTTCGAGGGAATACAACGCAAGCTCAAGAGGTAGCAGTCCTTCGCCGACGATGACGACATTCTCGCTGGTGTCACTACGCAGCAAGAGCTAGTCAACGGCTTGATGAAGCTGCTCAAGATCAGTGAGGCCTCCGTTGACAAGGCGACCGGCCTCGTCGAGCAACTCATGGGTGATAATGCGAGGCTCCTCAAGTTGGTCACCAAGAAGGAGGAGGAGGCCGCCGGCTGGAAGATGTTGCATGAGCAAAGAAGTGCCTCGGAGATGACGCTGAAAGCGGTCGTCGAGGAACTGATTTTCGCTTGACGAAGCTCCAAATCGAGCGCGAGTAGGAGGTGGAGGAATCTGTGGCTGCTTTCAAGCAAAGTCGTGAGGAATTGAAGAAGGAGCTGGAGGATATCGCTGCTCGGCGATCCATCGATGAGTAGAGATTGAAGCGACCTAGATTGTTGTCTGAAATTTCCTTCTTCTCTCGCCCCCGTGTATTCCGGGCTTTGCCGCATGTGGCATTTTTAATTATCCGGAAGAAGTAAGACAATTATTATTTGCGCCATTGTAAATTTGTCATCGTATTATCCGTTGCCATTTTATTTGTGGTCGTATTATCTATTGCCCTATGTGGCATTTTAAATTAGGGCGGAATACGAGTTGAAAACACGAACAAAGCAAATGATGCCATGGGATCACAAGCAAACACCCTCCGTCCAGGTGCTTTAATTAACCCATGCAGGCTCGACGGGACACGCGCGAGGCGGGCGGCGGCTGGTGCATGGAGGTCAAAGAGCTCGCTTCCTGCTGAGCATGGGAGGCCTTGCTGCTCGCACATGTCCCATCGTGCCTGCGACGTGGACATGCCATGCGTCCCGTCGAGCCTGCATGGCGGACTTCTCGCGCTCGTCCTGTCTAATCAAACAGCTGCACGCACGCCACCGAGTATAGTTAAATTTTGACACGATAAATATAATACAACCGTTTGCGATATTAACGTGCCAGTGTTTTGTTTCAAAACGGACTTCGTTGGCTACTAATGTGTGCGCCTCTTCTCAAACTAGACGATTTTTTTCCCACGGCATATATGTGCCATGTCATGAAACCATGCCAAGTTTCATGTTTTTTGGGTGACTCTTTTATTTACTGGGATTTAAAAATCGAGATTATCATTGTTTCAGGACAATGAAAAGTTTGTAATTAATTCTCATTCCTTAAACGAGACCTAAACATGCACCCAATGACACATGTACGATTTCCCATCGATTTTGCTTCACTGGAGCATGTGGTCGTAGTTCAAATTTGAATTATGGACTACATTAGATGCATAGAAAACTTAGTAATTAGTAATATATGTACAATGGCTAAACAAACCATGAACAGTTTCAAATTTCAGCCTGACACTCCTGTTATTCTATGTTGCCTATAGAAAACAAAGTTCAAGGTGAGAAGAGTCAGCGATTATCGTTTCGCCCACAAGAGTGGCATGTATCCCTACAAGAACAACGAGGGTTGTGACAGGCTCCGGTTTGTAAATGGCTTGTAATATAGCTTCGCCCAAATTGGACAATTATATGTACCATGTAGTGACACCACGCCAAGTTTCATGATTTCCTGGTGAGTTTTGGATTTACAGACATTTAATAATCGAGATTCACAATGTTTGTGGCCAAGCCAGGACAGCTAGACGGTTGAATTCGTTCCCATTCGTTCCATGGGACCTAAACATGCACCCCAAGGAAACATGTACGTTTTTATAGCCATTTTGGTGCACTGGAGCATGTATTTGTAGTTCGGATTTGAATCATGGACATTAAATGCCTAGAAAACTGAATTAATGAATAAAAAAGGTCAAACAAACCCTGAATAATTTCAAAGTTCACCGAGAATCTCCAATTGTTCTGTGTCGCGTGTAGAACAAAATATGAGGCTAGAAGAGGGAGTGATTATTGTTTGGCCCACAAGGGGACACGTTTCCATATCGAAACCATAAGGGTTCTTCTGACTGCTCCGGTTTGTAAGATGTTTGTAATAAAGCTGGGCCCAAATTGGCAATGTTTTTACCATGACATATATGCGCCATGACGTGACACCATGCCACCTTTGATGACTTTCTAGTGAGTTTAGGATTTATGGGGACTTAAAAACCGAGATTCGAAATGTTTGAGGACGAGTTAGGATACCAGTACGGTTGTAGTTCGTTCTCATTCCTGGCATGAGACCTAAACATGCACCCAAGGACACATGTATAAATTTTCTAGCCATTTTGGTGAACTGGAGCATGTATTTGTAGTTTAGATTTGAATTGTGGACATTAAATTCCTAGGAAACTCAATTAGTGTATAAAAAGGCCAAACGAACCATGAATAAGTTTAAATTTCAGCACAGATATCATGTCGTTCCATGTTGCTCATGGAAGAAATTACAAGGCGAAAAGAGGCAGTGATTACGTTTCGCCCACAAGGGGAACACGTTTTCCTATCAGAACCATGAGGCTTCTTTGAGAGAAGCTCCAGTTTTTGTAAGAGGTTTGTAATAAAGCTTGGCTCAAATTGGTCAATGTTATTACCACGACATATATGTGCCATGACGTGACACCATGCCACCTTTGATGACTTTCCGGTGAGTTTAGGATTTATGGGGGCTTAAAACCGAGATTCGAAATGTTTGAGGACTAGCCATGACACCGATACGGTTGTCATTCGTTCCCATTCCTGGCATGGGACCTAAACATGCACCCAAGGACACATGTATAATTTTTCTAGACATTTTGGTGAAATGGAGCATGTATTTGTAGTTCAGATTTGAATTATGGACACTAAATGCCTAGGAAACTCAATAAGTGTATAAAAAGGCCAAACTAACCCTGAATAAGTTTAAATTTCAGCACGGATGTCCTATCGTTCCATGTTGCTCATAGAAGAAAATACAAGGCGAAAAGAGGCAGTGATTACGTTTCGCCCACAAGGGGGACACGTTTCCCTATTGGTACCACGAGGCTTCTTTGAGAGAAGCTCCGGTTTGTATTAGGCTTATAATAAAACTTGCGCCACAATGGACGAAAAAATTCCTCGACATATAAGTGCCATGTCGTGACACCATGGCAGGCTTCACGATTTTCAGCTTAGTTTTGGATTTACGAGGATTTAAAACTGATATTCTTCTCACGAAATGTTTTCAAATAGCACACGGTTCACTCACGAAAGCCGATATTCAATGAAAACTTTGTGGAAACCATATTTTAAAGTTCCATAAAAATAAGGAAAAAATGTGGGATGTTAAAAAGGTGATGTTTTATTGCGACACAAAATTTCAAGTTGAAAAACATTACGAGATGTGAGCTATGAAAAAGACAAATTCCCCCCTGAATAGTGACATTACTATCGTCACTATTCAACACTGATTTTGTCTTTCTCATAGCTCACATCTCGTAATGTGTTTCAACTTGAAATTTTGTGTGGCAATAAAAATCATCCTCTTAACATCCCGTATTTTTTGAATTTTTTTTAAACTTCAAAACATCATTTTCTCGTGGTTTTCACTAGTTTCCACCGAATGTTGGTTTCCGTAT
>LR738710.1:202388113-202401868 GCA_902687465.1 Secale cereale | reverse complement strand
GTTTTAAATTTGATGATATTTTTTAAAAAATTATTTCTGTCTTATAAAAAAATATTACTGTTATGATTTAAACAAGTTTGAACATATTTAAACACAAATAAGTATCAAAAAGCATTTTAAATGCATAAAAAAAAATTGTGGAGCCTGGGATTCGAACCCAGGACCTCCTAGTGGGAGAACTAGGGGCTGACCAGTCGAGCTAGCTAGGGGGGCTTGATGTGTATGAGGTATGGTGGGAGATAAACTGTTGGCTCGCGCGCAGAAATAAAAAAATATACTAATGGCGCACCAGGGGGAGGTGCGCCATTAGTATGGACGTACTTATGGCGCACCAGGGCGCAGTGCGCCATTAGTATTGTGCCCCATACATATTGATGCCCCCCGGCCCACTACACCTCCCCCCTCTCTCTCCCTCGCCTCGCCCTCGATCCCCTTCCCCTCTCCTCCGGTCTTCTGCTTGGGGTCCACATAGTCTGACACAAGAAGCAAACATAATAAGGCAGATGCCACATTGTAGTAGAGCTCGATGAGGTGCACGCAGGAGAGGATCACAAACAAACCTGTGAGGCTGAGAAAATTGATCTTGGCCACAACACGCTCTTTGCCGTCCTGGTCAGAGCTAGATATGTGAATGATGAGGCCTTGGTGCCCTCTGGTGGGTAGCTGGGTGGAAGAAGCAGCTTTGGTGGGTTGCTGCTGGGTAGAAAAGGGTTTAGTGGGTTGCTGCTGGGTAGAAAATGACATGATGTGATCCTTGAAGTTCATCTTCTCCCGTGGTATGAACGCAGAACATGCAAGTTCTGTTGGCTTAAGTTCTGTAGTAGTATCGTTGTAAGTTTTTGCTATATTGCCTTGCTATCAACAAGATGGTGTTTACTGTACTGCCTTTTATGCACATTTGGTGTAGTATTATCTTATGATCTGCTCTTGTCATGTACACATAGAAGGTGAACTATCTTCACTGAAATATACGGTTGGATTTGTGATAGTTGCGGCAACCTCAATCTGCGTAATAGCGCGGAAACAATAATTGTAATATGCCAGTGGTATTTTGGCTGCGTTTTATCTTCGGCCATCGTGTCGTGATAGTTTTGCAGGTACCCGGAGAGGCCCTTGAGTTTGCCGGAATGTCGATTAACTTCCGTTCCGGCAAATTCGGGTACTCCATATGTCCTATTTTCAGCAAAGGTCATGCTGAAATTTTCCATGAATTTTAGCATGACTTTGCTAAAAAATAGGACATATGGGGTACTTGTGACTAATCCATGGGCCGGGGTATCTTAGTAGTTAATTAAGTAGGATCAAGTGCCCCTTTGTTCTAGCTGCATTAAACCATAGGCGGCAATAGAGCCAAGTGATTAGGCCCAGTTTAGCTTTTAGGATGCCTCGGTGTCAACAAACCATTAATTATAAAACCTTGGCTTTTAGGGTGCCTCGGTGTCGATGAAAACCGAAATGATGAAAGCTTAGGCTTTTAGGGTGCCTCGGCGTCGAAAAACCCTCAATTATAAAAGCTTAGCTTTTAGGATGCCCCGGTGTCGACAAACCCTAAATGATGAGACCATGATCTTGTTCCTTGACAATAACCAACTTTTTGACCAAACTTTGTTCCTATTTAGAGAGAAACATGGCCAGCAACGATGAGGCCGGCGGTTCGGGCGGGAAGGCATTCTGGGAGCTTTCCCAGGAGATGGAGGAACAACCTCACTTGTATGAGGACGCCGCCTTCCACACCGATCCTGAGACCACTGATGGTACCGCGGAGGATGACCCCACTGATGCCACCACTGATGGTGCCGCCGAGAATGCCACCACTGATGATGGCGGCGCACACACATATGGCAGCCAACCGAAGAGGCAACGGAAGGACCGGCGCCCGACCGTGCTCCGCACCCTCAAGGAGGAAGTTACTGAAGTGGACCCCGACGGGAATCCAACGGCGCCCGAACGAATAGTCAAGGGGTACTCGCTTCAGCTCGGGTGCATTCTCCGGAGCACCGTCTCGATCAACAGCGAGAACCTGAGGCATCCTGACAACGCGAATTACCGCAACCTCCTCTTCACGAAGCTGCACGAACGATACAAGTTCCCCGCTCAATTTGATAACACAAGCCTCAAAGGGAATAAAGTGAACAATGCTGCCCTCACAAAGATGAGCAAGGCCCTGTCTACTTGGAAAACCAATGTGAAGATAATGATCAAGAAAGGTGAGAGTTATGAGACGATCAAGCAGAAACATCCTTCGATCACCGAAGATGACTACAACGAATTCAAGATCACTTGCTCGAGCGACTCACACTCCGAATCAAGTCAGTGGGGGAAAGAAATGCGGGAGCTCAACTTAGGGGAACACAGACTCGGTCCCGGCGGTTACAGAGTGGCGGAGCCTATATGGGACAAGGAGGAGGCGGACCGTGTCGAGCAAGGCCTAACGCCCCTCTTCGATAAATACGATGACAAGCAGACCAGGAACTTTATCAGGACCCGGTACAAGAAGGACCCGAAAACAAAGGAGCTAACCACGGATCCGAAGACCAGGGCGCTTGAGCTTGTTCTGGTAAGGAATACACCCCCGCGTAATTAGCTCCATATGGTTGCATTCTAATTAATTAAGCCAAATTTCTAAATGATTCACATTCCTTCCGCAGGCGACTGAAAGCAGTAGCG
The DNA here is from genome assembly GCA_902687465.1 of Secale cereale. Classification (NCBI taxonomy): domain Eukaryota; kingdom Viridiplantae; phylum Streptophyta; class Magnoliopsida; order Poales; family Poaceae; genus Secale; species Secale cereale. Next base: position 202,399,201 of record LR738710.1, on the reverse strand, counting down.
CGGGGTCGACTAAGAGCGGCCCTTGGGACACGACTCTAAATAGGGCGTTGAATGTAATGAAGAACAAGGATAAGCTCGAGAAGCCGACGTCAGCTGGTCGTGTGGCCGGCAAAGGCTTGTCGACAAAATGGTCATCATACTATAACGCTGGTGGGCGAAAGGAGAAAAAGACCAGCTCGGAAAGCCAGGCGCGCGAGGTTCAAGAACTCAAGGCACAGGTGGCGCGGATTCCGGAGATTGTCCAAGAGCAAGTGCAACAACAGCTCGGAGCGACGATCACCGCCATTGTGCCTAGCTTGATCGAGGGGTTGAGTGCGTGGATTGCTGGCGGCCAACAGGGGCCGCCCCCGATTCCCAGCTTCACGGCCAGCAACTCGCAGAACGAGATGGCGGGGCCATTGGTGTCTTCGGCGGAGGCGGCATTGGTGTCTCCGACGCCGGCACGGGAGCTTAATGCACCCGTGTGTACACCGGCCGGCACCTCTGCAGCAAGCGGCCCCTCCGTCAACTGCACGCCCGCCGTTGGCGGTGCCTCGACATTAGCCGAGCTCGACGCCATCATCACGGTAACTAATTAAGCCTCTCTCGGCCGAGGACTTCATCTCCTTGCCTTTGACTGGGCATCCCTGACGCCCTACATATTTTCGCAGGGCGCCGCCGACGTTCCGTGCACTCTACTGCACTTCGTGAACAACGAGTTGGTCGATGTCGCCAAGGGCAAAATCGTTCAACCGGGCCAGCCCTTGTTCCACGGTACCCAGATGCCACCCAACTTGTTTAGGGTTCAACTGGTTCGGGTGCTGCCAGGCTGCGACGACGTGTTACCTCCGATTCGACCCGTCGGGGCCGACGATGATGACGTCATGACCCTCAGCGCCTGCCTGAGCTGGCCCCTGCTTTGGCCGAAGAGCCAGATTCGTTTGGGGGCGGGGGAAACCACACCAAAGACAACATCGCCAGTCGTGCCGGCGCCAAGTCGTCCCCATGGCAAGTCCGCCGCAACGGTGCCGGACATCCCTATGCCACTGGATCCAAACATGCATATGGCACAGGATCAGGACGACGACGACGATACATTTGCCAACGTCGATCATTACTTTGCCGATCATGGGTACGGTGACGACTTCATGGGGGCTCCTTCTCAAGAACCCAACCCAACAAAAGACGTGCGCGATCAAGCCGGTACCGCGGAGAAGCCAAGTTGCAACTGGCGTCGTCTGCCGTTCAGCTCTCAGGAGACGCCTCCAGCTGTCGATTTCACCGAGCCTCAGATAGGCGAGGTGCGAAATATGATCAGCCCCAACACACTAAAGAAGGCGGTCTCTGAGCAGAACTCGGTCCCAATTATGGAGATCAAGAAGAAGGCACGCAAAAGAAAAACTAACAAGGGTGCGAGCCAGCCGGCACCGAGTACGATCCGTGCTCAGGACGGGCCACCTTCACCTGAGGATGTAATGAGGAGGGTGCATGTGGCGGGTAGGCCGATGCTACCGACAAATATGCTCGATGCTGCAACCGGTGCCATGCGGAGTCTGCATGACAGTGTTCTTTCTTTGGAGAAGCGGCGTCTCACACAGAAGGATGTGGCGTACCCGGTTTTCGCGGCCAAGGTGCCGGAGGGCAAGGGCTTTGTGGATAACTCCATCGGGGGTACGATCGTGCTGCGGTTTGATGACATCCACGCTATGTTGAACCTTCATCCGCTGCACTACACCTTCGTTCGGCTATTTTCGCTGAGTATGGAGATGCGGATCATTCGCGACAAGACCCCGAACATCGTGATAGTCGACCCCTTCTACATGCGTGCCAAGATCTTGGGCAACGCTGGGGACCGGCAAGTCGCGAGTTCTTACCTTGGAGGCGTCATTCTGGCAAACCGAGATAAGGATAACTTCCTCGTGCCTTACTTTCCCGAGTAAGTCCTCCGCCTCAACCGCCCCGTAACATATGAATTTTTAGATTTCGATCGTTCTTCTTTTAACATTCCGTGTTTTCTGCAGTGACACATAGTGCACGCTCATCCTACTAAGCCCCAAATATTCCATGGCCACGTATTTCGACCCGGACCGTAAGTCGGCTGTAGACTACACAAATGTCAAGAAGGTTCTTGATGATGTTCTCGCCGGCTACGCCAAATCTGGAGGCACCTTCACCAGGACAACACGTAAGTACGGCAAGCACGTGTTCTCCCACAACACGACGTTCTGCTGCGTCCAGCAGCCGCCTGGCGGTCAGAAGGGTGCCTACTACGCCATCCATCACATGCGGGCGATCGTACGGGACCATCATCAACTTCTGCTACCGAGTAAGCTCAAAGATTGGGCCGCGCGCGTGTCGGCAATCCAGGACGCGGACATCAGACAAGATTTCTTTCGCATCCAGTCGGAGTTTGCGGAAATCATCCATCAAGATGTCCTTCGTACCTCGGGGCTGTTCTACCTCAGGAATCAACCGTCGAACAGTGACATCGACACAATGCTACAAATGCAGGCTGACAACGCCCGTGATTTCATGACTCCCACGATAGACGGCGGCTTCATCCACGCTCCGGTGCATTGAGTCGAGTCGAAAGCAGTGATGCTGTGTCTAGTTCTGAAACATCGATTGGCTCTTGTTGTAATTAAACTTTAATGAACTTGTAGTATGTCTCTTTGGTTTCGAGAGTCGTTCAACTTAGATGTAATCGATGCTATTAATGTCTTGCTTTTCTCTTTCGATCGTTCTGTTGCATACTTATATATTGCTTATGAATTGTCTGTGAATTGATACTAACGTTTCGTTTGGCTAGTGCATATATATAGCGATGCCGTCGTATGTCGTGTACAAGGGTAAGGTTCCCGGAGTGTACGACGACTGGGAGGAGTGTCGGAGACAGGTTCACCGATTCAGCGGTAACAGTTACAAAGGGTACACCACTAGGGCCGAGGCCGAATCTAGATACGCCCGCTATCTAGCGGGAGAGGGGAGGGAGCGTTGGAGGAACCGGATGAAGACGAGTTTCATCGTGATGATGCTCATCGTGACGACCGCAGCTCTCTTCTATGTGATGGTAGTTTAGATGATCGATATCGACTTGTAATGCGAAGACAAACTCGCTACTCGCGATCTCGAGACTTGTAATATATTGTTCTATCTTTGTTCGGTCTTTTCAATTCGGAGACTAATATGATCGATGAATTGTATTCGGAGACTAATATGATGAATTGTATTCAGAGATTAATCTTCTATTGTATTCGATGAATGTGTTATTGATGTGTGCTGTCTATATTCTGTGCAATTATACATTTTGTAATCGGTGCAAAAAAAATAGAAAAATAATATTAAAAAAAACCTAATATTCATACTAATGGCGCATCAGAGAAAAGTGCGCCATTAGTATGCCAAAGCATAGTAATGGCGCATTGACACGCAGTGCGCCATTACTATGCGGATAATACTAATGGCGCATCATACTTAGTGCGCCATTAGTATGCCATAGCACCTGGCCCCTGGGAGGCATACTAATGGCGCACTAAGGTGCACACTAATGGCGCATCCAAGGTGCGCCATTAGTATACCAGATACTAATGGCGCACCAGAGGTGCGCCATTAGTATCAAATACTAATGGCGTGCTAGTAATGGCGCACCACTAATGCGCCATTAATGGCCAAATTAGGTGCGCCATTAATAGGCCTTTTCCTAGTAGTGGGAGGGCCGCAGGCAACCAAAAAAGTAAAGTTCTCCACACTCCTGCCTCCTCGCGATCCTCAATTACACAGGTCTGTTGTCACCCCTCCATGCCCAATAAACATCGGTGAGCTGCAAACACCGTTAGAAGAAAAACAGTACACGCACGTAAGCATCCTTGCCTGACTACTGCAGTTCAGTTATTACGCATAGTTTCAGCTTGTGCATTCTCATTAACAAGAAAAAAGAAAACATTCCGTGTTGTATGTGTGCAGGATGAGAACATGCTCCAAGAACTTGTGCCCGTGAAAGGTATGCAGTTCACATCAGAAGATGCGGCGCGAGAATTCTACAACACGTATGCGAGGCATGCAGGCTTCGGCACACGCAAAAACGGCGGATACAGAACAAACAGATACATCGTGTGCTCAAAGGAAGGCAGGAGCAAACAAACTGTCACTGATTATGACAGAAAGCGGGAAAAAACATCAAAGAGGACTGGCTGCAAGGCGGGGATGAGATTGAAAAAAATAAAGGATGTGTTCGTGATAGCAGAGATTGAGCTCAATCACAACCACAGGATGATTGACAGCCCGGCTATGCTTCTGCACATGCACTCGCATAAGACGGATGACCCGTTGCTCGATAAACTAGTGAAGGACATGCAGAGCGACAACCTCACGCACACGCAGATGATGTCAACCCTGTCGAGGATGTCAGGAGGACTGCACTTTATGGGGCGCACTAGCCGTGACTGGGTGAACAGGTACGTTCACTAAAAACAAAAAACGATATCTCGTCTATTTCATGCAGTTCGCTTTGTGCATTTTCTGTATGTCCCTAATGCTGCAAGTATATTATTATTTCGAACTGCAGGAAGCACCAATTCGCGAGGAAGGAAACTGAGGACGATGTGAAGAAACTCCTGGCTTTCTTTTAGAAGATGCAGCAAATAAACCCTGAGTTCTTCTATGACTACGACAAAGATGTCGATAACCGTGTGCGCAACATATTCTGGGCGAACGCCAGCTGCAGGGGATCGTACGAAGATTTTGGAGATTGTGTCACATTTGACACGACATACAAGACCAACAGGTTCCACATGCCTCTGGGCGTCTTCGTTGGAGTCAACCACCACCTCCAAAGTACAATATTCGCTGTGGCTCTCATCAGAGACGAAACAATACCGACTTTCGAGTGGGCGTTCCGGACGTTCTTGCGTTGCATGAACAACAAGTGGCCAATCTGCATACTCACAGGTATGCTGAAAAAAAAAGAGTGAACTTAAATAACAATGCAGTTCACTGCCAAGTTCTGTAGTACATTTCTTACATCCAATGAAAAAAAATGAAAAAAAGCAGAAAAAGGATATGCAGTTCTCTCAATAACTCGATGCTTGTTTTTTTTTCAAAAACATGCAGATCAATGCCCCTCCATGGATGCCGCGATAAAAAGTACGCTCGTAGGCACGCTGCACAAGTTATGCCGTTGGCATATACTAAAAAAAATACAAGGATCACCTGTCCTTGCTGTACAAAGCCTATGAGAAATTCAAGGATGAGCTGACCTCCGTTCTCAACCACCCCCTGATGCCATCAGAGTTTGAACGCGCTTGGCGTGAGCTCATGGAAAAGTATAACCTGCAAAATGATGAGATTACGAAGGCGCTGTGGGCAGACAGAAAAGAATGGATATCGGCTTACTACAAGGAGGTGTTCTGTGCACGGATGACGTCGACACAGAGAAGTGAAAGCATGAACCGGATCTTGAAGAGGAACTTTGTCAAGGAAAGACACGACCTGCACATCTTTGCGTCCCAGGTGGACAGGTGCATCCAGACAAGGAAGGGCGTCGAGCACGCGGAGACCATAGCTAACGAGGTATATAAAACAGAACAAATTTTTCAGAGATGGATCAGCAAATTAATAAAAACAAAAATACTCGCTTTCTTGATTTTTGCTGCAAAAAAGACAACCACTTAACTGGTTTTCTTTGTTTCACAGACGGAGATAAAGACTACTACTCAGTTTGGATTCGAGGTTCAGCTCTCCAAGATTTACACCAGGGCGGTCTTTGCTGACTTCAAGCAAACGCACTACCGCAGCACAGCCTTCAGATCGGAGCAGTCCACTGACAACCCAACGAAATATTTGGTGCGCCACTACAACCAGTCTGATGATTTTGATTGGGCAAGACACGAGTTCCAGGTGGTTGCTGATGTGACGAACGGTATCTACGAATGCGAATGCAAGCTGTGGACACACACAGGTAAGTGATACAGGAAAACAAACAAAAAATAAGCACGCGTAAAAAAAATGAAGTTCACTTATTGCTCGTAGCAAAAAAAAAAAAGATTAAATACAAAAAAATATATAGTGAGGTTCACTATAGCAGCAGACACAGGACCTATTTATAATGCAGTTCACAAAACCAAAAAAATTAAAAAAATGTTGCCTATTTATGTGAAGTTTGCTGGCACGAGTAACCCAAAAAAATTTCTTTTGCTACAGGCCTGTTCTGCGTGCACATTATTTGCATGTTGGATCAGCTGCGGGTGGACAAGATACCTGAACAGTACATATTGAAGAGATACACACGGAACGCACGCCAAAATCCAACTTTTGACCGCAGAGACTATGAGCAAACTGCTCCGGATGGGAGTTCGATGTTCTGCCGTAGATGACTACTTGCAGAAACTGCCATGGACCTGGCGAACAGAGGTGTCAAGTCGGATAGAGGGTACAACAGAGCTTTAGCTGGGATGAGAAAACTCATACAAGAAGTGAACGTAATAAATGAAGAAGAAGAAGAGGCAGAAAAGATAATGGATGCACGGGGTGAAGTACAAGGAAAGGAGCAGGAACATGCTGCTGATGGTGCAGTTCATAATATGGATGACACAATTCTTCCCCCGCCTGTTTCAAACACAAAAGGGAGAAAGAAAGAGAGCAAGTCAGCCAATAAAAAAGCTGCATCAAATGAAAAAAGCCCTGGAAAAAATAGCAGGCCTAAGCCGGAACTGGATAGCGAAGGAAGACCACTGGGGGTAAGGATGTGTAAATCATGCAATAAGATTGCGGGACACAACTCAAGAACATGTGAGGAGAGGCTGAAACAAATCCAGGCTGAAAATGCCACCACAAATCACCAAGCTGACCAACAAGATGATACGCCAAAGAGAAGGCTATGTAGCGTCTGCAACAAGAAAGAGAAGCATAACGCGAGAACTTGTCCAAATAGAAGAGAGGAGAGAGATGAAGAAGAGGACGAAGAAGATGACGAGGAAGATGCTGACAAAGAAGAGAGTGAGGAAGCGAGCAAAGCTGATGAAACCGAGGAGGAAGATGATGAAGAAGAAGAAGAAGACGAGGAAGAAGAAGAAGCAGATGAAGAAATCGAAGAACCATCATCAAAAACGAAGGGGAGAGACAGAACGCATAATCCAGCGCGTAGGCAAGCGTCGCGGTCGCACGGTCCCATTACGAGGGGTAACGCGAACAACAAGAGCAAGACAGAAGCAGCAACAAACGTTGAAACAAATGCAGTGCACAATTTGCGAAGAAGCACCAGGAAAAGGGCGTAGATCAAAACACATATGTAGTTTTTGCATTTTAAAAAAAACATATTAACTTCATGGTTTATATATATCGTTATCGTGTAATAATATGCAGTTCTCTTCTATATGAAAAAAAGAAATAAGATGAGAATTCCACTCTCATAATGCGGTTCTCTTCCGTATGAAAAAACCCGACATCGGAATGTCATTTTAAGAAATGCAGTTCTCTTGCTCGTATAGAATCTGACCATGAACGTGAATCAGTACAGAAAAGCGGATAGAAAAGAAAAAAATGTAGAGTCAGGCTAGGATGAAACTAATACACTGCAGTGCGTGCGTGGTGCGTTTAAAAGCTTCAGTGCAGTTACCTTCGAGTACACAGTGCAGTGCACTTAGTGCAAAAAAAATGTAAACAAAAACGAGTCCGCTTCTGGAGCGATGCAGTTCGCTTACGGGAAACGATTACGCTTCTGAAGCGACGCAGTTCGCTTACGCCGGACGATTCGGTTCGCATGCCCTAAAATAAATGCGCCCACTATCGCCTGAAGCGCCCGCGCCCCGCCCCTCCTCTATCCCGACGGTTGCACGCCGCACGAACGCCGGGATCGTCACGAACCCACGATCGCCTACACGGTTTGGAGAAGAGATCGTGTCCTCGGCAGAAGTTGCTGCCGCTCCCATTTAAATCCCGCGCTCCATCGAACAGGCCGTCCGCACAAAAACACACGACGCTGCGCCTTCCTCCTCCTCTTCGCCGTCTTTGCAGCAATGGGCTTCAGCAGGACCTACGACGCCGTGCATGCGCACGGGAACACGAAGCTGAAGGTGGTCTACACCACCGACGTCGCCGCCATGGCGACCTACGTCGAAGAGTTCAAGACACTTCTCCAGCGGCGCCGCCAGAAGATCGTCGGCATCGACGTGGAGTACACACCAGACCACCGCAGGGCGGCCGTGGTTCAACTATCCATCGGCAAGTACCAGCCAGTGCTTGTTTTCCAGGTATGTGGTACATTGGGCAAGAGATGCGTCCCCTTCGACAGGTTCCTCGACGACCCAAGGTAAGCAATTCTCTATGCCGAGTACGCGTTGCAGTTCTATATGCCCGTGCATGCAGTTCTGAAAGGTATAACTTGCGGTTCACTTTCCTTAGGTTCGAGTTCGCTGGCTTCGCCATCGAGCAGGACAAGCAGAAGCTCGCAGCCAGCGACCTCCACGTCGCCAACTTCGTCGACATCCAGACGAACTGGAGGGTGCCTGATGGAACGAAGCCACTGGACTCGCTGGGCGATGTAGCTGCTGCCATCATCGACGACGAGTACGCGGACATGAAGACGAAGATGACAGACCACGACCACAGCCTGTGGACTTCCATTCTCAGCACCAAGCATGTCGAGTATGCTGCCAAGGACGCCTACGCTGCATTCGAGATATGGAACAGAATCAGCACCATGAAGAAAGGCCTCGCGCGCGCTGAAACAGAGAAGACAAGGAAGCGCCCGAGGTCCTCCAGGAGGGGGTGGGGCAAGGGCGGATCAACTTCCACCTCCAACTCCAACGGGTGGAACTGGTGAATCAGGACAGATGCTGAAACCCAACGATTCCTGACGCAAGTGCTAGATTTAGTTTCCTCTGCGTATGTAGATTAGTTTGCTTTCGTTCTAGTTTGCTTTGGAACAATGTTTGCTTGTGTTGCGTTAGTTTGCTTGATGATGTACTATGATAATTATGACCCCAGAACCGTAGTTTCTATCTATCAAATATATGCAGTTCTCCGTAGTATGTTTTCAGTATGTATATTGCTTTAAAACCGCTGCTGCATCTAGGATGCACATAAAAAAACAAAACTATCAGAGCAGTTCACATAGACAATTCTTTCACAAAACTGCTCCCTGTTACGGAGGTTGATGCAGTGCTCTTTTATTAAAAAAAACTCTAGTTCCCTCTGTGGGTTAAAACAAAAGAAAACTGCTGCTGCTGATCGGATGCACATGAAAGACTATATGTAAAAAAGCAGTTCGCTTATACTCAGAATTCTCATAAAAGAAAAAACACTAGAAGCCACGCAAAAAAATGTCAGATTATTACAACAAAAATGTCTCATGCTGCTGCTGCTCAAGCGAGACTGATCTAAAGCAAATTTAACTTGATTTCCAAACACTTTGCATGCCTAAAAAACATAGCCATCACAACATCCCCTGCCTGAAGACCAGCTTCCTCCACAAATTCCCTCCAGCCATCTTTGAGAACCAAAAAATCATCAGATCCAACAGAATACATAACATCAACATCATGATATCCATTCTTGCTGACCAACACCAAATTAACACAGCTTTCTGTTACCCTCACTAGACCAGAAGGGAATTTTTGCAAAAGAAAAACAACAAGAACAGAAAAAAATATAAGAACAACTAAGAAAAAGATTACAATCTTTCATACAGAAATATTGATGTCAACACGTAATAATATTGACTAGACAAACATTGTTGCTGCTCCTACAGTGTTCATAAAAAAACTACTACGGGGAAAGCAGTTCGCTTATACTTGGTAGCAAAAAAAATTTCTTCAGAAAACTAATACTCCTACAAAAATTAAGGTAGCGTTAACTACAAACAACACATGAAAAAGAATATCCGAGAAATACATACCCATGAAACACTGACATCATCGTCAGTCAACTGATGGACGAATGGAGCCCGAAATCCAATACCTGAAGAATATAGAATAGAACAGAGAGCGATGTGCCGCTGCTTCTGGTTCAGAACCAAACCTTCAGAAAAAACGCATGTCTCCAGCATCGGCTCCACCCTTGCCAGGCAGCCGCACGCGCAATCCATTGCCAGGCGAACAACATATCTGGTTGGGAGAAAAAACAGATCGAGCAGGAGTGGCGCCGCCACGGATAAGATGAGATGGGAGCCGCGAGGGATAAGGTGGGAGGGGAGCCAATTGACCCACCAGTATATATATATGTAAAACAAACAACACAAAAAAACGACGAATAAAGCAGTGCGGTTACATAACAAAATGCATTGTGCATTGCATATTGCTGCAGTCCACCCGCTTGACAAAAGCAAAAAAAAAAAAACTAAATCAAACTAGTACCCCCACGCAACCATGGCTGCAATGCAGTTCATACAGGCTCGCATTGCGTATTAATGCAGTTCGCCGCACTACAAAAAATTCAACGCGCATTTGCATATTACTGCAGTCCACCGCTCTTGACCGCGATTCACAGACGAAACACACAGCATGCGATGCAGTTCTAACAACTATACAATGCAAAAAATCTCAAAGAACATCTTTTGATAAACGACCAGAGCCAGTCGCGCCGCAAAAAACCGTGCACAAAACTTAAAATTCTTCCAAAATAACAACTTAATCCGCTCCAATTTATACGGATAGATCAAAAGCAGCCCGTAAATGCCGAAAACAACAGAACATTACAAACAAAACGAAGCAATTTCGATCCGCACTGGGGAGAACAGAGAAACAGAGAAATCTGGATGAACGGACGCAGATCCGCCAAAATCCAATGATTTCCGTCGTTTTCTCGCATAATTCAGTGCTTAACCGTAAATTAAATCAGCGCAAGTGCGAATAAACCAGCACAAATCAGTGAAACTAGCCAGAAACGATGCTAGATGAACGTTTCCTGCTGCGCCTCTATGTGGTGCACAGCAGAAGACGGAAGCAGTGCGCATAGTTCTCCAATGCATTTTTTCAATGCAGTTCGGAAGTGTTATGAGAATATTATTTCATAATGTTATGAGAATAGACCGGCTGTATATATATATATATATATATATATATATATATATATATATATATATATATATATATATATATATATATATATATATAT
>LR738710.1:202258328-202387706 GCA_902687465.1 Secale cereale | reverse complement strand
CCCCCCCCCCCCCCCCCCCCCCCCGCCGCCTCGAAGTTGGGAAACTGACATCATAGGTATTGAACCAGGCTTGGAGTGGGCTACGGAGTTCGGTTTGTAATGTAGTTGGCGTGGCCCATCGAAGTTGTGCATTTGGGATTTAAACACATCATACACCATCGTACCCATACATATTTTTGGACCGCATGCAGTGTATACGGGGTGTTCTGATCGACCACGTTTCCCTTGTGCGGTTTCTTGTGACGACACGGATATTTGTGGGCTCCCCGAGTGTATATATATCATCCCTTTGACCGATAATGAGGGGTATGTGTTGGCCATGAATGGATTCCTCCAAGTTCGTTTTAGGGTGGGTCACCGCCGAATGTCGGTCAACCAAAGCTCGAGCTAATGCGTTGTCAAGATTCCCTCCCAAATGCTCGGATTGCTGGGTTCGACTTGCATCAAACCCTGCGTATGTATCTCATCCTTAACTACCTTGCCTTCATGGTTGTTGTTTGTATCGAGAGGTATGCACCACATCTAAATTGTACATTATTCTGTATTGAAAACACACATCACCCCTTCCCAACGTACATCATTTTGGGCCGCATGCAAGAGGTGCTGGTTTTGTGATCCCTCTAGTGTGATTTTTATGATGGTTCAATCTATTGGCCCAAGCGGTTTATCGACGACAACAACAGTCATTTGACCAAACGAAAGATTCATTGGTCTGTCTTATGGTAGGTCATGGCGACATGCATGTATGACCGAACTATCGATCATGACGTGCATCCGCCCCGCTGACACGAAGTGGGAGGTGTTGGGCCAAGTATCCTAGCTAGGTACGACATTATGTCATTCTATATATCCTAGCTAGGTATGACATTATGTCATTCTATATATCCTAGCTAGGTGGTTGTTAGGGTGCTTTCGGGTTTGCAAGGCAGGTGCCACCAAAGTTATGCATTGTGTATTTAAAGTTTTAAACATCCCCAATATTCGTACATATATTTGGCCACTTTGAGGTGGTTCTTGACTTCTAGCCCCTCTCATCGATCTTCAACGACGCGCCCAACCATGGGCCCACGGGGTCAAAGTTGTGCATTGGAATTTTGAACATCACAGACCACCCTTCTCACTCATATATATTTGGGCCAGATGCTGGTGTGCCTGTGTTTTGACCCTCTCTAATGTTATTTTTTGCTTCAAAGACTCCGATGACCCTCAACGGACATGGGGTACAATATCTTAACCATGTGCGATACAAGTGCGATGTGAATCACTACAACCGCGCAAGCGCAAGCAAATTAAGGTGGAGGTACTGGCTCAACCGTGTGCGATGCAAGTGCGCTGAAATCACCATGACTGCGCAAGCGCGAGCAATTGGTGGAGGCACTGTCTCAACCGTGTGCGATGCAAGTGTGCCGAAATCACCACCATCGTGCAAGCGCGAGCAAAGGGTGGAGGTACTAGCTTAACCGTGTGCGATGCAAGTGTGCTATAAAACCACCACCCATGCAAGCTAAAGGCGGGTATGTTTATTTGGAAATTAGGATGAACCGTGTGCGACAGACCAGCTAGCTAGAAATATAAAAAACAAACTACCCGCCTTGAGCGTTGCAAAAATCGGCAGATCTGCGCCACTTTTCCTAATTATCATGCACACATATTGTTGTTGGACCGTGCAAAATCTTGGGCACTCCCACCCCGCATCAATTCCTTTACCCAAATATTAGTAGTCGTCGCACTTCAACCGTCGCCCACACTCCTCCAGCACCAACATTATAGTAAAATTGCAGTAGCCGAGGCATTTGAACTGTCGTCCTCCCTCTTCCACCACCATCTCCACCCACCACCATTACTAAAAATTTCAGTAGCCGTAGCGTATCCTCAAACACCACTCCCCCCCTTCCACAGTCCCCCACCCGCCCCCTCCCCCCTCGAACCCTAGCTTGCGGCAACCGCCGGCGCCGCCGCCAACCCTGTCGGTCTGCCCATTCCGCCTAGCTTAGATAATAAAGTTCAGGTTACCCAGCGATTCCCATACCGTCGCCCCACTCCCCTGAGTTTTTTTATGAGGCACAGTGTCCCTCCCCGCCAGATCCACGTCCCGTGCTCCAGAATGTCATAGCCTAAGCTCGACCACGTATCCCGAGGAGCCCGACGAGCGTTCGGCCAAGAAGAGGTTTATCATGGCCTCTCGAGCGGACGTTGGCGAGGTGGCCGCCATTCTCCCCGACCTGTCGATCCCAGAGCAACACGTCGCCACGGAAGTCGGCCAAGACGTTGACTACGTTGCCATGCCGAAGGATTCATGTCAGCGGGCTAGCGTATTACTGTATCTCGGGAAAGCTGGCTACGACATCAAGCTCGTCCACACCGACGGCTTCATGCGAGCCATGTCACAGGTTAAATGGTCCATCCCCAACCCCTCTGGTTCAACAACCGTAGATCTCATCGACGGCCCTGCCGCTGATCTTCTCCGCCAAGCGATCAAGGATTTGCGAGCTTTATACGCCATCGAGCCATTTTGTCACTTCTGAAGGACACGTTCTACGGCGGCGGCTTGGGATCCTCAATTGCCAAGTCAGATCTCATCGACAACGACCACGACCATGAGGAGAGCACCGACCAAGGTGAAACAGCCCATCTGTGACATCAGAGAGCGCACCATGGGTCTATGCTCTTCCAACTGGAAGGATCCCGTCCATGAAATGTGAGGCAACATTCTATCAGCAAATCTTACCTTTTCTAGCTTGCCAACCCATACCCTTTGTTGTTGTAGCATTTGTCGTGCGGTGCTTTAACTGTGTCGTGTTTAATTATTTCGGTTATGCAAAATGTATTGTTCAATAGGTCTATGTGATGTTTAAGTATGAATTGTCCACTTTAGTTTCACGAATGGCTATATTTGGTTCTTTATAGTGAGTAGATGCCTTGTTTATCTGTATTTGGTTGTTAGGTTGGCTGGAGGGAGCATTTTTTCAGTTATCGAGCGGATGCCTTGTTTATCTGTAATTGGTTCTTAGTTTGGTTGCAGTGAGTATTTGTCCAGTTATCAAGCAGATGCCTTGTTTATCTGTATTTGGTTGTTAGGTTGCTTTTTTAGCATTCGTCCAGTTATCAAGCAGATGCCTTGTTTATCTTTATCTGCTTGTTAGGTTGGTTGCAGTGAGCATTTGTCCAGTTTTCAAGCATATGTCATGTTTATCTGTATTTGCTTGTTACTTTGTTAGGTTGGTTGTAGTGAGACTGTGTCCAGTTTTCAATGGCTATATTTGGTTGTTATACTGGTCATTTATGTCTTGTTTATTTCAGTCATTCACAATGTGTTATTCATTATGTGCAAGTCGGCACTGTGTCGCTCGACTACATCAATACCAGTTTGAACAGCTATATTTGGTTCCACTTATTCCTGGTGTAGTTAACACATGCCCTTTATTTCAGTTTTACACATTTATTCAGTGTGATGTTTAAGCATTACCAGTTTGAATTGCAATATTTGATGGATGTTAAGCCTACTGTTGGTAATATTTCCTTCCATTTTATATCTGCTTTAACAGCATGCTGAAACCAACACATTCAAGCTATCATTTGGAGATGATGTTGTTTACCTTTGCTATATTTTTTTGATGTTAAGATTGATGTGGATATCATGCCTTTCCACTACTTATGCAGGACAACAACGGGAGTGGCCACCATTTTCCGCCGAGGTTAGCTTCATCCCTCGGCTTGTACTCCCCACGTCGTTCCATAATGTAGTGCATATATATCCAGGCCTGGACACTAGTTAGCTTCTAATATTGACTTGTTGCTTGTAGGTACATATGCCCTTGGCAAGGATCCACGCATCGACACTTTTTGCGATTGGGGCAATGAGATAATGATGAACAAGCATCAAGTGAGGAAACTGATAAGGATTATTAGCAAAAAGATACGAATGGTGGCAAGCAAATTATTTGTTTATGCTATATCCAACACAACAGTGAGTTGTAGGATGGTAACTACAAACTTTGCAGCCTTCTCTTTTTACTGCCCATATTGAGTTGTTAGACAACAATGTCTGAATATTTTTCGTTCCCAGTGGTTCCCGAAGCAGTTCACTTAAGATTACCTCGCAAAGTACATGATTGGTGGACACGCAATGAAGGTTAAAGTATTTCATCCAGACTACAATGAGCATCTGATAGGTCCAAAACGTATCTATAATTTCTGCTTGCTCCATGCCTCTTTTGGGTGATATTGCTATGATATTTATACACTTCCATACACTTTTGATCATATTTGGACTAACCTATTAACTTAGTGCACCCCAATGCCAGTTTCTGTTTTCGGCTGTTTTTGTATTTCAGGTTTTCACATTACGAGAACTGCCAGGAGAAATCCAAAAAAATTATATAAAAAATCAGGGTTCCAGAAACTACCGTGCGCCCGAAGGACAGCCGGGGGGGGGGGGCCACCAGGGCTCCAGGCGCCCTGGCGCCCCCCCCCCTGGGCCGCGCCGGGGGGGCGCCTGGGCCCCCCGAGGCTCCTTCGATGCCCCCCTTTGGCATATATTTAAAGCGTCTCCCGAAACCCTCGAGGGAGGAATTCTTTTCGCGATCTCATCTCTGTTCCGCCGCCGCCGGCGCTTCCAAGATCAGGAGCACCAGGAGAACTCTTCCCGGCACCGTGCCGGAGGGGAGGATCACCACCAGGAGCTTCTCCACCACCATGGACGCCTCCCGGATGAGTTGTGAGTAGTCTCCCTTGGACCATGAGTCCATGAACAGTAGCTATGTGATGTTCTCCTCCCGTTCTTGTGCTTCACTAATTAGTCCTCGTGAGCTGCCCTACATGATCGAGGCACATATGTAATCTTATGCTGTTGCTATGATGAGTTTGCTGGGATCCGATGGATTATGAGATTATGTTTAGATTGTGCTTGAGTAATATATTTGATCTACCTCTTTTATATTTATGTTCGTAAGTAATTCTTGCATGTTCTCTGTTGTTATTTATTGCTTTGGCCAAGTAATAGGTAGTGACTCCAAGAGGGAACGTTATGCTTGATTGTGGGTTCATGCCCCTCGATGACTAGTTTGAGTGACAAAAACATGAGTCTAGGGGATGTGCTGTTGCCACAAGGGGGAAAACAACGGTGCTTGTGCCCGCGGGTGCAAGGATTGTTTACTTTATGCAAAGTTCTTTTAATGCAGTTGTCTGTTGCATTGAGTTTACACTATGGGTGGGACTCGCAACTTAATACCGGCGAGATGTTCTGGATAGATATCTCAAGGTGGATGATTAGTAGTAGATATTGATGGATTTCAGTCTACTTACTTTGGCGTACCGCCCATGCTTTGAACCTCAACCTTTCTTGCAATGTAGTCAGCATTGGTTTGCGCACATGGTCCTGTCAATTGCCCGGTTGTAATTCGTTTACCTCACATAGCTGTTTTATCGTCTTTTGGGAGAGAGACATCACTAGTGAACATCATGAGACTCCGGTCCATATTACCATCATTGATCATATCCGCTATTTACTTTTCGCTATTATTTACTATTGCAATTATATCTATCACTACTATCACTTGCGTTTAATCCTTTGTGAACTACAAGGCCGGAGGGATTGACAACCTCTCTGTACTCGTTGGGAGCAAAGTTATTTGTATCTGTGTGCAGGTCCACGTTGATTGCTAATATCTGGCGCCGTAGCAGTTGACACCTTCTTGTTGAACCTAGGAGTCTCTGGGGATTCGATCCTTGGTATCTTTGCCAAGAGAAAAACTTCCGCAACACTACATCTCACACCTTCCACTTGGGGTAACCAACGAGGGGCGAGAAGCCTAGCAAGAGTTTCTCTGGTGCCGTTGCCGGGGACTCCACTCTTCAAGATAGGGGAGTTGCACGCTATCTTTTACCTTTGCTTTTAGTCTTGTTAGTTTACCTTTCAGTTTTTGCTTTAGTATCTTTTATCGAAAATCACAAAAATAGTTATCTCGTTCGTTAGTTGTCATTATGTCGGGTCCTTTTGTCTTTGACGAGGCAGAAGTTCTCACCTTTAATCAAAGAGGTGGGGAAAGTTTGAAAGATGCTTGGTATAGAATTAATGATTCACAAAAAAGAGCCACCAAGAAGCAACCTACTACTATCCTGCTTAGAAATTTTTATGTTGGAATTACTTCTTGGAATAGGTTTATTCTAGATACTGCTATCAATGGGAATTTCCTAGAGGCCCCAGTTTGGGAGTCCCTTAGTATTATTGAAAATCTTGTTGGGAATCTCCCTGTTGTTAGCATTCGAGAGGACATCACCCTAGCTCATATTATGAAAAAACTTGAAAAGATAGAGCTAGAGATGCCAAGCATTAATAAGATAAATGAGTTGGATCGTAAGATCCAAGGGAATTTCAATAGACTTGATAGCTCCATGCATAAAATTTTCAAAATTTTGGAGACCGTCAAATTCCATGACTTGGACTCTTCTAGGATAGACAAGATTGATGATATCTTTGATACTCTAGGAACCACCTTCTCCTCAATCAAGACCAAAAAGGTAGAAACTACGGCAAAGAAGGAGCCTAAGTTCGTTCACGTTCCAAAGGCTCCCCGCTCTAAAAGTAATCCACCTATTGCCAAAGGGGTTGAAACTGTAAAGACTTTGGAAGAAACACCTGTCTTTGATGAATTTATAAATCAATCTTCCCTTGACTTTTATCCTTTTGGTCTTCTACCTAGAAGTATCTCTATGAGGCCTTTATTTGAAAGTCCTCTTAAGACTAGTTGTATTATTGAAGAGCTTTTTTATGATCTTGATGATGGTTCAATTGATACAGCTTGATCTATATGCATTATGCCTAGCTTAAAGGCATAAAAGAAAGCGCTTTTGGGAGGCAGCCCACATGAATAAATTTATTTTGCTTTTGTTGTGTCTTGATGCTGTTACTACTGTAGCGTCATCATTGTATCTTTGCTTTCCAATTTTGTGCCAAGTGTAGCCTCTGATTGCTAGAAAGTTCAAAAGTTGTGAGGTGCTGTCCAGGAAACAGATTATGTCCTTGGATAGAAAAATTCGTATAAAATGACCAGATCATCTTTTTGGTCTGAATTGTTTCGACAGCGTGCTCTATATAATTGTCTTTCGTGCGTCTGTTCTGAGTTTTTTTATTAGAGTTGCAGAAGTGCCCCGAACAAATCAATTACTACCTGCTGTTCTGTTTTTCACAGATTCTGTCATGTTTTGCCTTTCCTTCATTTTGCAAACCAAGAGCTTGCTTTTTCTTTGCAAAAACCTTTTGGAAATCTTGAGAAACAGTAGACCTTCAAGAATATATTTATTTCCAGCAAGGTATAATTATTTTATTATGGGTACTAACCTCGCTAATCAGATTATGATGAGTTATGTATGAAGGGAGTTTTCAAGTGTGCGAGGGAAGATGATAAAAAGATTCAGGAGTGTCAAGCGCTCAAGCTTGGGGATGCCCCCATGCACCCCCAAGAAATATTCAAGGAGACTCAAGCGTCTAAGCTTGGGGATGCCCCCGTGCATCCCCTTCTCCATCAACATTATCAGTTCGTCTTTCGTTCCACTATATTTTTATCACTTCATGTGTTATGTGCTATGCTTGGAGCGTCTTGCTTTTAGTTTCCTTTTTAGTTTTCTTTAGTTTTTCATAACGAGTCGGAACTCAGCTTTCTTTATGTGGGAGAGAAACACGCTCCACTTCTACCTAGAACATAACATAGAATTTTCATATCTATCCTTGCTGTGTGTGTTCTTTGTCTTTTAATAGCTACTATCATGTTCAGCTCTTAGCTTTCATGCTTATCTTTTCAAAGAGCTTTTGTTTAGTTGGTTGCTTGAACTCTCTTTAATTACCATGCTCACCTTATTAAGAGAGTTTGCTTCCGTTGCATTGGTTGATATGTCTATGATAAAGATGCTACGTGCATGATGGCGCTTAGTAGTTCATGTTTTCTTATGGTTAGTCTCAAATAACTGGGGGGTTCCCAATGTGTTATTGGAGTACCAACATGATTTGTTTGCCTATGATGTGGTATGGTTTAGTAATATCTTCCTTCGAGAATTTAATTTGATTGACTTGGCGTATGCTCACGCATATTTAAGACTGTAAAGAAAGTCTGTCAAGCCTTGATGATCTTTTGTTTCTGAGTAGCGATATAACTACCATGCCTGATTCAATGTTGCTTTGTCGCTCTGCATGATTATGACCGTCATTGCTCTCTTAGTTGGTCGCTCCCAGTCTTTTGCTAACCTTCGCCTGTACTAAGCGGACTGATTGCTTGTGCATCCACATCCTTTAATCCAGTTATGCCATATGAGTCCACCATACCTTCCTACATGGTATTTACCTGCCATTCCTAACGGAGACTTGCATGTGCCATCTCGAAATTATTCAAAGAAAAAGCATTCCTATTTTTGCCTCTGTTGTAAGTCCATGAGGAAGTAGTGGTTAATTCATGACCTTTTTAAGTTGGACAAGCTTCACCCCGGGATTGCATGTATAATGTGCAAACCCATAATACGAGAAGGAACTGGCATTGAGTGCGCCCGGCTCAAAAAGATAATATAACAAACAAACCCTCCTTCGCGCTTTGTTCATGAGAAATCAAAAAACTTTGGCAGTGATAAACAAAGGAGATTATGAGGATGTGATCGTCCTCATTCGGGAGCCGTTCCTCGAAACTTGTCCATCTCGAAAAGTGATTGAGTTGTCTGCTAGCATTCGTTGACGAAACATGCATGATCTAAAATAAATTATTACCTCTGTTTTAAAGCCAAGAGCTCTGGTACATGTTTTGTCTTTGTTTCCGACTACGGGTTTTCAACCTTGCCAACAAAAGCCACGGTTCGAGAGTCTCCACCTTCTTTTTAAAGCACCAACTACTAAGAGCATGATTGTCATTCTGAGTGTAATGTGCATTGTCCCAAAGTAGCATTGTCTTTTCCATGATTGTGATATCGTTTATTCTGAAATCATTGTATCTAGTCATCACTTAAACCTTGGAGGTGCCCCTGCATTTATGTTTTGCTTCACTAAAGGGGGCAAGCTAGATATCACTTTATCATATTTGCACATCATGTTCATTGCAAATCTATTTGATGTTTCAATATCATATTGTAAAACTTTCAGTCCTTTGTGATTTTCTCATGAGGCAACTTAATTACTATAGATTCATTGTCTCAGTAAGCTTTTGTCATATGACTATGAAAAAGTCCTATATGGTTAATAGAATGTCACCACAGAAATTATTCTTGTTATCATTTACCTACTCGAGGACGAGCAGGAATTAAGCTTGGGGATGTTGATACGTCCAAAACGTATCTATAATTTCTGCTTGCTCCATGCCTCTTTTGGGTGATATTGCTATGATATTTATACACTTCCTTACACTTTTGATCATATTTGGACTAACCTATTAACTCAGTGCACCCCAGTGCCAGTTTCTGTTTTCGGCTGTTTTTGTATTTCAGGTTTTCACATTACGAGAACTGCCAGGAAAAATCCAGAAAAATTATATAAAAAATCAGCGTTCCAGAAACTACCGTGCGCCCGAATGACAGGCGGGGGGGCCACGAGGGCTCCAGGCGCCCTGGCGGCGCCCCTCCCCCCTTGGGCCGCGCCGGGGGGGCGCCTGGGCCCCCCGAGGCTCCTCTGATGCCCCCCTTTGGCATATATTTAAAGCGTCTCCCGAAACCCTCGAGGGAGGAACTCTTTTCGCGATCTCATCTTTGTTCTGCCGCCGCCGCCGCTTCCAAGATCGGGAGCACCAGGAGAACTCTTCCCGGCACCCTGCCGGAGGGGAGGATCACCACCGGGAGCTTCGCCACCACCATGGACGCCTCCCGGATGAGTTGTGAGTAGTCTCCCTTGGACCATGAGTCCATGACCAGTAGCTATGTGATGTTCTCCTCCCGTTCTTGTGCTTCACTAATTAGTCCTCGTGAGCTGCCCTACATGATCGAGGCACATATGTAATCCTTATGCTGTTGCTATGATGAGTTTGCTGGGATCCGATGGATTATGAGATTATGTTCAGATTGTGCTTGAGTAATATATTTGATCTACCTCTTTTATATTTATGTTCATAAGTAATTCTTGCATGTTCTCCGTTGTTATTTATTGCTTTGGCCAAGTAATAGGTAGTGACTCCAAGAGGGAACGTTATGCTTGATTGTGGGTTCATGCCCCTCGATGACTAGTTTGAGTGACAGAAACATGAGTCTAGGGGATGTGCTGTTGCCACAAGGGGGAAAACAATGGTGCTTGTGCCCGCGGGTGCAAGGATTGTTTACTTTACGCAAAGTTCTTTTAATGCAGTTGTCTGTTGCATTGAGTTTACACTATGGGTGGGACTCGCAACTTAATACCGGCGAGATGTTCTGGATAGACATCTCAAGGTGGATGATTAGTAGTAGATATTGATGGATTTCGGTCTACTCACTTTGGCGTACCGCCCATGCTTTGAACCTCAACCTTTCTTGCAATGTAGTCAGCATTGGTTTGCGCACATGGTCCTGTCAATTGCCCAGCTATAATTCGTTTACCTCACATAGCTATTTTATCGTCTTTTGGGAGAGAGACATCACTAGTGAACATCATGAGACTCCGGTCCATATTACCATCATTGATCACATCCGCTATTTACTTTTCGCTATTATTTACTATTGCAATTATATCTATCACTACTATCACTTGCGTTTAATCCTTTGTGAACTACAAGGCCGGAGGGATTGACAACCTCTCTGTACTCGTTGGGAGCAAAGTTATTTGTATCTGTGTGCAGGTCCACGTTGATTGCTAATATCTGGCGTCGTAGCAGTTGACACCTTCTTGTTGAACCTAGGAGTCTCTGGGGATTCAATCCTTGGTATCTTTGCCAAGGGAAAAACTTCCGCAACACTACATCTCACACCTTCCACTTGGGGTAACCAACGAGGGGCGAGAAGCCTAGCAGCATCAAGAAATCCTAATGAAGAGAGTGAAGGATTGTCGGGGGGATGAACCCCAGGCAGGCAAAGGTGGCTGGATCCTTTTCCAAAACAACAGGGCCAGCATCGCCCCGCAGTCCACCTCGGACTTGGTCGGATTGCTCAATCCGGACAAAGTCCGCAGTCCAGCAAGACCTTCCAGTCCGACCAAGGCCCGCAATCTGGCAAGACCTTCCAGTCCGGCCAAGGCCCGCAATCCGGCAATAATCCCCAGTCCGGCACACCAAGACATCCTCAACAAGCCAGACCGGCCCATGGCGTGTTCCCCAATCCGAACACGGGTCAGCTCCCGTCCCATCTCAGCCGTATGATGGGACGAGACGCACCTACCAATGACCTTGGCAACAGTGCCTCGCCCATGCCCCTAGTCAGCCGGGGCGTGGCAACAGTGTAATCATCACAGCCCATGACGCTGGCAGATGGTGACCTGACGGAGCACGCCGTACCCGACTTAGCTCGGCCATTCCTCGGCGACTGATAAGACGGCACACAGTGCCCCCCATGCCTAGTGGGCCCCGCGCCCGGGAAACCCGATGAACCCTGTACCCGGCGGGTCCCAGTATCGGCTTCCCGGACGATGAAAATCCATCCCCACAGCCATGTAACATTACCATTGTATCCCTGGGGGGTTGGCCTATATAAAACCCCCCGGAGCCCTCATGCACGGGGACGAAGCAAGAACACGAACACAGAGAGAAGAGAACTAGAGAACAGGATACAGACACCCCGGGAGAAGCAGCCTAAGCCCTGGCATGTCTTCCTCCTTCCACCACACAACTCAAGGAGCAACTCTGTACTGGTAAAAGCATCAACCACCTCGGCAGGATTAAGGGTATTATCTCCCCGGAGAGCCCCAAACCTGGGTATCTCTTGCGTCCCGCACTCGCTCATACCAACCCTGCTTCTGGAGTCCACCAGTGCCATCGAGCCGCCTCCTATCTTTAGCCATCCCTTGGCATCTATTGTGCACCCACCACGATAGTTGGCGGCCACCGTGGGGCGACTCGTGGTCCTGGTCGGGAGCATGCTTCAGATGGGGCCCCTCCCCTACTCTGACGAGCTTGTCGCGCTGGTGGACGACGTCACCGACGCCCTCGTCGCCTCCTTCGCCACACTACGCATCTCTGATGCGCCAGCGGCCGAGGAGTACCCCAGCGAGGTCCTTGACTTCTCTGAATCCCCCCATCGCTCCCGACGGCAGCACCCCCGACGGAGTGATGGACCTCTGCGTGGAGGTTTTCGTCACCGAGACAGGCGCCACCTCTTCGACGAGCGCGGAAAGGAAGACCGCCGAAGCTAAGGCCGCGGCGGAACGGGCCGCCTAGGCCGACCCGCTGCGCGCCGCTATCCAGCATCTTCGCATGCCCATCGGCACCGACGTCGACGCCTCCAACATCGCCGAGGCACGGACCCGCCTCGACGAGGACCGCCAGCACCTGCTGGACCTCACCCAGTCGCTCGCCGCGACGGAGCGCCGCCTCGCATCCGCTCAGATGGAGCGCGATGCTACCTACGGATTCACGCCAGGCGCCACCGAGCCGAGCCGGGTCGCTGACGTGTGGACCCGGGGCGACGCGATCGGACGCGCCCTCGGCGCCCTCCCTCCCATCTAAGAAACTCCCGTAAAGAATATGTGCGCTGCTCAGGCGGCCGCGGTCGCCATGGAGCAGCTCGCCAACGAAGAGCTGCGGGAGCGCCTCAAGAGGGTGAGTGACCTCCTCGCGGCGGCCAACGCGCAGCAGGACCACCTCATTCGGTTCGCCAAACCGGCCGGGTCCGGCTCCGCCCGCGTCGACGGAGCCGGCGACGATCAGCACTCAGCATTCTCCCCGCCAGGCGAGGCGCAGTCCGGCCGCACCCAGGCCCGGCGCAACCCCGCTCCAACGACCGCTCGCGGCTTAGGCAACGAATCACCTTCCGAAGCCCAGCGTCGACTCAACCCGGCTCCCCAGCCGACCCGGCAGCAGACTACGGTCGACCCTGGTCCCCACGGCGCAGTCACCAGCCGGCTGGGCCCGCGCGCCATCGACACCTTAGACGCTCGCCACCGCCTCGACCGGCTTGCCCGCTCGCAGGAGCTGGAGGATATCGGTGCGGTCGGCCCGGCGTGCTTCGGTCCGCGCATCCGGAGCGAGCCCTTAGCCAAAGGGTTCACGCTTCCCAGCGATACGCCTAAGTACAACGGCACCGTGAAGCCAGTGGACTGGCTCACCGACTACACCACCGCCATCGGCATCGCCGGCGGCAACCACCAGCTGGCCGTCTGCTAGGCACCACTCATGCTCCAAGGATCGGCCCGCACGTGGCTGAACAGCCTGCCGGTGGCAGCATCAACACATGGGTCGATTTCAACGACGCCTTCGTGCACAACTTCACCAGACCTACCGGCGATCCGGCTGTCCCAGCCAGCTCGCAATGTGCGTGCAGGGGCCAATGGAAATCGGCCGGGAGTACCTAGCACGCTGGACCGAGCTCCGCAACAGCTGCGAAGGCATCCACGAGGTCCAGGCAATCCAGTACTTCGTCAACGGGTGCCGGGACGGCACCATCCTCAAGCACAAGCTGCTACGATCCGAGCCGGCCACCATGTCCGCGCTCATAGGAACGGTGGACAAGTACGCGAACGCCGACTCCGCCATGAAGATCCAGGTGGCCCTGAACGAAGCCGGCAAGACCAAGCTGGTTCCCCCTCCAAAGCCGTCTAGCGAAGGAAGTGGGCAGCATCAGCATAACCAGCAGCAGCACAAGCGCAAGGCCGAACAGCAGGCCCAGCGACACAACAATCGGCTCGTAGAGGCCGCCGAGCAGGCGTCTGCAACCGAGCCGGCCGCCAAGTGCTAGTAGACCGGCAAGACGACATGGCAACCCACCATGACCTTCGAGGAGATGCTCGACGCTACATGCAAGCACCACAGCGGCGCGAGGCCGTCCACGCACACGCTCCGGCAGTGCGCCATCACCAAGCGCATCATGAGGGGCGAAGTCCCGCCACCTCCAGCCCCGGCCCCAGGAGCAGGGCGGCAGCCTCCGCCTCCCCCACCACCTCCGGCTGGCGGGGCCATGCGCAACAACGCCTACCCGGACCCGAACGTGGCTTCCATCGTCTTCACCAGCCTCAGCGATGACAAGCGCATCGAGCGCTCCATCCGGTAGGAAGTAAACGCCATCACCCCGGCCAGGCCTGAATATATGCACTGGTCGGAGTGGCCGATCACATGGACCCGGGAGGACCACCCAGTCGTCATGCCGAATCCAGGCGGATACGCCCTCGTCCTCAACCCCACCATCGTCGCACCTTAGCGCACCTGCAAGTTCTCCCGAGTCCTCATCGACGGTGGCAGCAGCATCAACATCCTCTATGGGACACCATGGCCAAGCTCGGTCTCGAGGCCAAGGACCTGGAGCTGACCAGGACCGTTTTCCAGGGCATTGTTCCTGGCCACTCCTGCTATCCGATCGGCCGGATCCAGCTCGACGTCCTATTCAGTGACAGCAGCCATTTCCGACGCGAGCCGATCTGGTTCGTGGTGGTGGACCTGTCCAGCGCGTATCACGCGCTGCTCGGCCGGCCTGCACTCGCCAAATTCATGGCGGTCCCCCACTACGCCTACTTGAAGATGAAGCTGCCGGGCCCAAAAGGCCTCATCACCATCACCGGCGACTACGGCAAATCTCTGGAGTGCGCCCGAGACGGATCCAAGCTCGCCGAGTCAATGCTCATCGCCGAGGAGCGGCGCCAGCTCGACCGGATCGTCACCCTTGCTGGTGAGGCAGCGGCCAGGCCAGTCTCTGCCGAGGAGCCAGCAAATGAAGCCTCGTTCAAACCCTCCAAGAAAACCAAGAAGGTGAAGCTGAACCCAGAAGATCCCAGCTGCAGCAAGTACGTCGTCGTCCGTGCTCACCTCGGCGACAAATAGGAAGGCGAGCTCATCGACTTCCTCCGTGAGAATCGGGATATCTTTGCATGGTCCCCAAAGGACATGTCGGGTATCCCGAGGAAGTTCGCCAAGCACAAACTTCACGTCCGCAAGGACGCCAAGCCTGTTGGCCAACCCCTACGACATTTCTCCGAAGAGAAGAGAAGAACCATCGGTGAAGAGATTGCCAAGCTCTTGGCGGCCGGCTTCATCATGGAAGTATTTCACCCCGAGTGGCTGGCCAACCCAGTCCTCCTCCTGAAGAAAAACAACACCTGGCGCATGTGTATTGACTACACCAGCCTGAATAAGGCCTGCCCCAAGGATCCATTCGCCCTCCCGCGAATCGACCAAGTCATCGACTCCACCGCCGGGTGCGAACTCATGTCCTTCCTGGACGCCTACTCCGGCTACCACCAGATCAAGCTGGACCCGGCTGACGCCCTGAAGACATCATTCATCATGCCCTTTGGGGCGTATTGCTACATCACCATGTCGTTCGGCCTGAAGAACACTCGAGCCACTTTCTAGCGGTACATGCAGAAATGCTTGCTGCCGCAGCTCGGCCGCAATATCCACGTCTACGTGGACGACATCGTGGTGAAGACCAAGCAGCACCTCATGCTCCTCGATGACCTGAAGGAAACTTTGCTAACCTGCGCGAGTACAAGGTCAGGCTCAACCCAGAGAAATGCGTTTTCGGCGTCCCAGGCGGAAAGCTACTCGGCTTCCTCGTCTCGGAGCACAGCATTGAGGCAAACCCGGAGAAAATCAAGGCCATCGAGCACATGCGCAAGCCAGCTTGGTTGTGTGATGTCCAGAAGTTCACCGGTTGCTTGGCCTCGATCAGCCGGTTCCTTAGTCGGCTGGGCGAGAGGGCCTTGCCCCTATATCAGCTGATGAAGAAGACGACGCCGTTCGAATGGGACGACCAAGCGGACGAAGCTTTTTGGGACCTCAAGCGTATGCTCTCCATCGCACCCGTCCTCGCCACCCCAGCCGAGAAGGAGCCGCTGTTGCTTTACATAGCCGCAACCTCACGCTCGGTCAGCACGGTGCTCGTGGTTGAACGACCAGAGAAGGGAAAGATCCAAGCTGTCCAGCGCCCCGTCTACTACCTAAGCGAAGTGCTCTCTACCTTGAAGCAGAACTACCCTCACTACCAAAAGATGTGCTACGGCGTGTACTTCACCGCCAAGAAGCTGAAGCAATATTTCCAAGAGCATGAGATCACCGTGGTCAGTACGGCCCCCCTCAGCGAGATTATCGGGTGCCGCGACGCCTCTGGTCGGGTTGCCAAGTGGGCGCTCGAGCTAGCCGGCCACGCCATTCCCTATGAGCCCCACACGACGATCAAGTCACAAGCTCTAGCTGATTTCCTCGTCGATTGGACAGAGACCCAGTACTTACCACCGCCTCCAGACTCGACGCACTAGCTCATGCACTTTGACGGCTCCAGAATGCGCCTCGGCCTGGGAGCCGGCATCGTGCTGTCATCCCCAAAGGGCGACCGACGACTCAAGTACGCACTCCAGATCCACTTCGCCGCCTCCAACAACATCGCCGAATACGAAGCCCTTGTGCATGGCCTCTGGCTGGCCAAGAAACTCGGAATCCGACGAATCCTGTGCTATGGCGATTCGTACCTGGTCGTATAGCAGTGCTCCGGCAAGTGGGACGCGCGCGACCCCAACATGGCAAGTTACCGCTTCCTCGTGCAGAAGTTGTCCGGCTTCTTTGCAGGCTGCGAGTTCCTCCATGTCCCGCAAGCAGAAAACAAGGCAGCCGACACACTCGCCAAAATCGCCTCGTCTCGACAGTCCATTCCGTCCGGCGTTTTCCTCGAGCACCTGCAAAAGCCGTCTCCGGACTCAGAGTCCATCCCGTCCCAGACGAACCAGCGACCGCGGAGCCCGGCCCGGGGACTGCTCAGTCCGGCCTGGCGACCGCGGAGCCCGGCCCGCGGACTGCTCAGTCCGGCCTGGCGACCGCGGAGCCCGGCCCGCGGACTGCTCAGTCCGGCCTGGCGACCGCGGAGCCCGGCCCGCGGACTGCTCAGTCCGGCCTGGCGACCGCGGAGCCCGGCCCGGGGACTGCTCAGTCCGGTGTGGCGACCGCGGAGCCCGGCCCGGGGACTGCTCAGTCCGGCCTGGCGACCGCGGAGCCCGGCCCGGGGACTGCCCAGTCCGGCCTGGCAACTGCGAAGCCTGGCCCGGGGACTACCCAGTCCGGCCTGGCGACCATGGAGCCCGGCCCGGGGACTGCCCAGTCCGGCCTGGCAACTGCGAAGCCCGGCCCGGGGAATGCTCAGTCCGGCCCGGGGACTGCTCCACCTAACCTAGGGACTACTCAGTCTGGCCCAGGGACTGCTCAGTCCGGCCCGGCAACATGAACCCTCAGTCCGGTCGAACCCGGTTCGGATGACGCCGCCACTGAAGCAACCACAATGGCCGTGCTCACCGCGGTGACGGCGCCATCTTGGGCCCAGCCCATCAAGGAGTTCCTGGAGAGTGGGACCCTACCCGACGACGAGACCGAAGCTCAGCAAGTGCAGCGCCGAGCGTCCGCGTACGGCATCATCAACAACGAGCTCGTCAAACACGGCCCCACTGGTGTTTTCCAGCGCTGCGTCGAACAGGACAAGGGCGTGGACATCCTCCTCGACATACACCAGGGCGAGTGCGGGCACCACGCCGTGTCGCGAGCCTTGGGGGCCAAGGCTTTCCGCCATGGTTTCTACTGGCCCACGACCCTCGAAGACGCCGAATCATTCGTCCTCGGATGCGAGGGATGCCATCGCTTCAGCAAGCGCACCCACCAACCAACATCGGCGCTCTGGACCATACCGATTGCCGGGCCTTTCGCGGTCTGGGGGCTCGACATGGTGGGACCATTCAATACAGCCCGAGGCGGCATGACGCATTTGCTGGTGGCAGTTGACAAATTCACCAAATGGATCGAGGCAAGACCGATCAAGAAACTGGATGGGCCAACATCCGTCCGATTCATCAAGGACATAGCGGTACTCTACGGCATGCCAAACAGCATCATCACGGACAACGACACCAACTTCGCCAAGGGCGCGCTCGTGCAATACTGCTCCGTCTCCGGCATCCGCCTCGACCTGGCGTCCGTTGCCCACCCACAGTCCAACGGCCAGGTCGAGCGGGTAAATGGCCTCATCATATACGACATCAAGCCGCGGCTCATTGAACCACTCGTCCGCTCGCTCGGAAGATGGATAGACGAGCTGCCAGCGGTCCTTTGGAGCCTCCGAACAACGCCAAACAAGTCGACCGGATTCACCTCGTTCTTCCTCGTCTACGGAGCCGAAGCCGTCATCCCGACCGACGTCGAGTTCGACTACCCACACGTCAGGATGTACACTGAGGCTGAAGCTAGGGAGGCCCGTGAAGACGGCGTCGACCTACTGAAAGAAGCACGTCTGCTAGTGCTCAGCCGCTCAGCCATCTACCAGCAAGGCCTCAGACACTACCACAGCAAGAAGATCAAGCCCCTCGCTTTCCACGAGGGAGACCTTGTCCTCCGACTCGTCCAATAGCAAGCCGGCAAACACAAGCTATCCTCCCCATGGGAGGGCCCCTTCATCATCAGCAAGGCCCTGTACGACCGCAATGCCTACTACCTCATCAATGTGCTCAAGTCAAACAAGCGCAAGAGGGACACGGCCGGAGAAGAAACAATTCGGACCTGGAGTGCGCAACTCCTCCGTCCGTTTTACAGTTAGCCGTATATGTGTATGTATCACTACCATTTTCGCTCAATCGAAAACTATGGGGTCCCCGAACGATGCTCGGGGCCGCCCCTTTTCCGACCAAGTTATTTTGCTTCTTCAGCATTCTACACTTCACTTGCCTCTTCGTCCGAACCCGACCACCGGTTCAACTCGCTCGACCCGAGGACTCAGGGGCTAGCCGGCTCGGCCCCACCCATCACCTCGCTTAGCGTCTCTTGCCGCGTTGAGATCGCCGCGGTCTTCGGCTCCGTCCTAAACCACAGATCCGGATTCGACTGTGGGTCGGTGAGCAAGAAAAGGCCAGAGCACCAACACGTCACGAGAACTAAGCCACGGACCGCCGGGTCATCCAACCCAGCCACGACACGAACTGTCAAGTCACCTCACGACCGGTTGCATGT
Organism: Secale cereale; assembly: GCA_902687465.1. Lineage (NCBI taxonomy): Eukaryota > Viridiplantae > Streptophyta > Magnoliopsida > Poales > Poaceae > Secale > Secale cereale. Next base: position 202,368,654 of record LR738710.1, on the reverse strand, counting down.
CATCCGGCCACGCCGGATCACCGCAAGTCGGCCCAGTGGGTGTTTCGCTCACGTTCAACGTTTCGAATGACTAACTACTGCGTGTCCTCTCCCAAAGGCCAAACCCCTTGTCACGGACCGGAGCCTCGTATATCAGAATCGCGGGGGGGGGAGAGGACCAAGGGGGAGAGGAAAAAGGTTCGACAAACGAAAAGCAAAGGCACAAACACCCACGAATACCGCAACACGGCGCCAGATCGATTGACCCGGCACATGCCACTCGCAAACTTCACAACACGACCGGCTGCCCGTCATCCGGCCACGCTGGATCACCGCAAGCCAGCTCAGCGAGTGTTTCGCTCATGGTCGACATTTCAAAAAAGCCTAACTACTGCGCATCCTCGCCCAAAGGCCGAACACCTTGTCACGGACCGGAGCCTTGGCCGTCAGACTCGCGGGGGAGAGGCCCGAGGGGGAAGAGGCACAGGAAAACGGCTCGACAAACGAATAAGCAAGAGCAAAAACATCCACGACATTCATACAGACTTTAAATTCATAAAGGCCCTCGGCCAGAATTCGTTACACGCAGTGCACCTAGTGGGTGGGGTGGACCTGCTACCTAACAGAGATATCTACAAAGATTTTAAAGTGAAAGCAGGAGCTTCAGGCGTCCGCATCCGCACCCGCCGGACCCGCCGAGGTGTCGGTATCTTCATCATCAACACTCGTGTTGCGATAGATATCCGTCTCCTTCGAGCTACCATCCGGATCATCCAGAAGCAGGCCGAAGTCCTCAACAAGCATGGCTATGCCGTCTTCTGTCCGCTCCGGCCAGAACTCGTTGTGGTGGGAGAACCCGGCGATGTAGCTGGCCCGGGCGGCAATCTCGTCGGCGTGCACCCGCAGCTGGCTCTCCGAGCCTGCTTGCTGGCCCATGAGCGCCCTCAGCAACAGGTCCGGATACCAGGACAGCACGAATCGAGTGCCATCTCGACACTAGCTCGGGTGGCGGAAAGGCGCCAGTCCTTTAACCGATCCGGCCCCGACTCAAGCCACCGCGCAAGCCGCAAGAAGCTGGTCGGCGCAGCGGAACCCGGCGAAAGGGCCGACGTCATCGCTACATCGGCCTCGAAGAGCCGCGCCATCTGCACGCCCAAGGCTTGCAGACAGGCCTCGACGGCGGCCTTGATCTCTAGGAAGGTGCAGGCCACGCTCGGGTCGGTCCCAGAGCCTACCATGACATCCGGATCGCGCCGGAAGCGGACCGCCTCCTCCGCCAAGTCCTGCGATTCCGCGAAGACCCCTGTCAAAGAAAAGAGTCAGAATAGATTCGTAATGAAAAAAAGAAGCCGGAACCTCAGTCCGGCAAAAGACTCAAGAAAAGCACTCACTGGAGAAGGATTCTTCCAGGTGCTGTGCCTCAAGCAATGTGACGCGCTGCTCCCAGTCAAGAGTACGGTCGCGGTCCTGGACCGCCTCCTCTAGCTGGGCGACCTAGGCAAGCGCCGCTTCAGCTCAGCGTCCTTGTCCGCGACCACCTTCTTGGCCGCCTCGCGGCGCTGGGCCTCCCCCTGCCTGGCCTCCTCGGTCGAGGCCACGAGTGCCTTCAGGCGCTCCACCTCGGCCTAGAGCTAGCCCTTGTCGTCGGCCAGCTTGCCGCGCTGCTGGTCCGCCTTGGCAAGGGCCAGCTGCGCCTCGGCGACCTTGGCGGTCTCCGCCCAAAGCCGCTCCACCTCGGCCTCAAGGCGGCTCTTGTCGCCCGCCAGCTGCATCTGCAACCGGCCGGCTTCATTGAGCGCCTGTCGGGCCCCCGTCGCCTCCTGCCTCGATCGCTCCAACGCGGCTGCAGAAGGGCGACTCAGACACAATGCACCCCGAAGACTCATAGGAAAAAAGAAAGGGAACATATCCGTCACGGCACAGAGCTCCGCCTCCTTGGCGCCCAGCTGCTCCTTGAGCCGCTCGTGTGCGTCAAGAAGCCGGTTGAAGACGCCGACCCGATAGGCATCCAGTTGCTGCCCAACAAAGCAGAAATCAACAAAAGAAGACATCAATTTAAAGATTCGACATAACTGCTACGCAGTTGGCCCAAATCTTGGGAAGTACACCCAGTGGGTGCGCTGGCGCGCCCCCATTAAAAAAGAATCAAGCAACGATAAAAAGACTTACGAGCACGGCGTCCTCGAGCTCCCGCGCTTGCTCCAGCTCGGCACGGACATAGGCCTCAATCCGGCCCGCCCGCCCCCACAGGCGCCGAGTCATGACGGCCATGCCCGCCACCTCCTGGGTGGGCGGCCCGAAGAAGACCTTGCCGGCTCCATGCCACGGTACCAGCGGCACGGCAGCCCAACGACCCCCGGGCTGAAGCACCAGGGCGTGCTCATCTCCGGACGCCTCCCCCGCGGCCGGTGTCCCCTCCGGCGCCGCCGTCGTCGGGGCCGGCATCGTCGGCGCCTCCATGGCGGCCTCACTGCCACCTCCACCAGACCTCGCTCGCTTGGCCACATCGGCCTGTGGCGGGGTCTCGTCTTCGAGGACCACAACCTCCCGGTTCGAGGTCCATCGAGTCGGCACGGCCGCCCTGGCCGTGCCCCTCCTCCAACGACGGGCGAACTCCGTCGTCGCCATCATCGTTCTGGTCGGCATCTCCGTCCACGCCGACTCCTCGCCAGCTCGCGCCCACGCCTCCGCGGCTGTGGTCCAAGCCTGGGCCGACGCCGCCCTCAACACGGCCTCGGCCCAGTCCCGGTCCCGCCAGGCCAGGCCCTCCGCGTCGAACGGATCCAGACCGAGGTCCGGATCCACCCGCCCCTCCTCCTCTCCCGGATCGACGGTGCTGGACCGGCTCATCCGGAACCCATCACCATCGGGGGACGCGGCATCCGCCACCGCCAACGCCAGCGACATCGGCGATCTGCAACCAAGACAAGTCAACACTAAGGGGGAGGCTCGACCAAGCCTCCCGGCTCCAAGACAACGAAGAAGAGTTACCCCGGCATCACCGGCATGGGGTGCCTCGACGCTTGGGTGACGCGCCTCCTCTTGGCGGCCGGCTTCGCGCCCCCAATCGCACCCGCGGCACACTTCACGGGTGGAGCCTGCGGAACGGCGCTGCTCTTCCCGTGAGGTCGGCCCGCCACCTGCGCCGCCTGGGACGACCCGGCTCCAATCACGCCACCACCTCGGCCTCCTGCCGCCGTCGTCACCGCCCGGGACGACCCGGCCCAGCAGCGCCTCCGCCCCGTCCACCCGACGCCGCTACACCAACAACTCGCGTCAACACCTCCGACGTCGCCTAGAAAACAAAATATGAAGAAGAGAAGATAAACGCACCTGTTCGGCGTCCCGCGCCCGCCTCGGCGACTGCTCCCTCCCCTCCGCCGTGAACTTCGGGCTCCTCCGAGGCGGCGCGCACCACCTGCATCCCTGCCCGGTCGTAAGGATGCTGGATGGCGTTCAGAAGTACCTCCCATGTTGCGTCCGGACGGATAAGAACGTGGGCGGCGGCAAAGTACGGAGAAAAAGGAGTCACCGTCGGTGCCGGGTACGCGTGGCTATGCAGCACCTTTCCGTATTGCCAATCATCCGGCAGATTGGCCTTGGAGATGTCGTTCACTCGGCGAGCGACCTGCTCCCACCTCAGCCGCAGCCTGGACATGCGGTCGGGGTCGTCGAGACCCTTCATCTAGCCGATGAGGCCGGTGCGCCGCTGTAGTGGTAGCACCCGCCGCGCAATGAAGGCGGTGACGAGGTCCCGGCCTTCAAGGCCTTCCCGCTCCTTCATCACCACCACCCGCTCGGCCAGATTGAGCACTGCCTGCGACGGCTCCTAGGGGAAGCAGGACTAGTTCCGCTTCTCCTGCGGCAGCACATCGGCGGAGGGCGGCAGGTTGATGCGGTCCGCGCCCACGTTGTGGACATAGAAGAAACAATTCTACCATTTCTTGGCAGAATCCTCCAGCGGCACATTGGGGCGCTCATCCCCCGGCCGCCTGTAGATGACGGCGGCTCCGCACTCCGACATCTCCCCGGCCCTCGGCCCCTGCTGCTTCAGGGAGAAGAGGCATGCGAAGAGCTCGATGGAGGGCTCGACGCCGAGGTACGCCTCATAGAGCATGACGAAGCCGGAGAGCTGCACGATGGCCCCGGTTCCAAGATGGTGGGGCTGCAGCCCGTAGAAGTCCAAGAACTCGCGGAAGAAGTCGCTCGCGGGCAGCCCAAACCCGCGCTTGAAGTGCGTGAAGAAGACCACGTGCTCCGAGACCTCGTGGAGCGGCGACCGCTCTCCTCCGGGCAAGCAAACGGCGACCTCCGTCTCCGGTGGCAGGCGCTTGGTGGTGCGAAGATAGTCGATGTCGTCCTCGGTGACGGTCGAGCCCATCCACGAGCCTGACGATAGCGCCGTCGGAGAGAAGCTCGAGGAAGAAAGGAGAGGAAAGGCAGAACTCTGCTCAAGGGCGACGGGCGACGCAGTGTGCGGTGGACGCAAGAAGCAGAGGACACGGAGGAAGAAAGGAGGTCACGGGCGGGAACGATCTCCGCCGGCCCTCCAACCCAATTTATAATCCACGGCCGAACGTGGGGGAGTGGGATCGACTGCTCCCGCCTCTCCCACTTCCCGCAATAAATGTGCGCCTGCGTACGTGCGCAATAACTGCCCCGGATAGAGCAACCAGTTCGTGGATGCCGCAATAAATCCGCGCCTCCATTGGCCGGAAGTCGCGCGGCCGTGGGCCCATGACCGGTCCCCCCTTCCCGTCGCGTGTGTGGCCTGTCAGGCCTCCCCGGCTTCCGCGCACCACGTGGCGTCCGCACGGAACCCAAAAGATCATCCAAGATTCGACGAACTACTCGATTCCCGCCGTCGCCCAGACGAAACAATCCGGCTTCCAGAAGCCGGCACAGAGCGGGTGTTTCCGAGCTCAGCCCCGAGCCCAACCTCGAGGGGAGGAAACTGTGAAGGCCCGATCACCCGAAGACGGCGGACCTTCACAGCTTCGGGGACTACTGTCGGGGGGGTGAACCCGAGGCAGGCAAAGGAAGCCGGATCCTTTTCAAAAACAACAGGGCCAGCATCACCCCGCAGTCCACCTCGGACTTGGCCGGTTTGCTCAATCCGGCCAAAGTCCGCAGTCCAGCAAGACCTTCCAGTCCGGCCAAGGTCCGCAATCCGGCAAGACCTTCCAGTCCGGCCAAGGCCCGCAATCCGGCAAGACTCCCCAGTCCGGTGCAGCAAGACTTCCTCAACAAGCCAGACCGGCCCGTGGCGTGTTCCCTAATCCGTCCACGGGTCAGCTCCCGTCCCATCTCAGTTGTACGATAGGACGAGACGCACCTACCAATGACCTAGGCAACAGTGCCTCGCCCATGCCCCTAGTCAGTCGGGGCATGGTAAAAGTGTAATCATCACAGCCCATGACGTCGGCAGATGGTGACCTGGCGGAGCACGCCGTACCCGACTCAGCTCGGCCAATCCTCGACGACTGACAAGACAGCACACAGTGCCCCCCCCATGCCTGGTGGGCCCCGCGCCCGAAGAACCCGGCGAACCCTGTACCCGGCGGGTCCCAGCACCGGCTTCCCGGACGATGACAATCCGGCCCCACGGCCATGTAACATTACCATTGTATCCCTGGGGGTTGGCCTATATAAAACCCCCCAGAGCCTTCATGCACGGGGACGAAGCAAGAACGCGAACACAGAGAGAAGAGAACTAGAGAACAGGATAGAGACACTCCGAGAGAAGCAACCTAAGCACTGGCCTGTCTTCCTCCTTTCACCACACAGCTCAAGGAGCAACTCTGTACTGGTAAAAGCATCAACCACCTCGGAAGGATTAAGGGTATTATCTCCCCGGAGAGCCCCACACCTGGGTATGTCTTTCATCCCGCGCTCGCTCATACCAACCCCGCTTCTGGAGTCCACTAGTGCCCTCGAGCCGCCTCCTATCTTTAGCCATCCCTTGGCATCTGTCATGCGCCCACCATGACAAGGATGGACGGGCAGCCATCACAAGGGGTTGGCCTAGAGTCATGCGCGCACTACGCATGGAGGAGGGCACGATATGGGCATTCCGCTTCACCTTCTCTAGCAACCAGAATGTCTTTCGCCTCTCTCTTTACAGTCTTTAGTACAACTATGGTTCATCATTCTTTACTTGGTGCTTGTGTAGCTCTTAAGTAAATGTACCTGTGCATCGAATTATGGATTCATGGTTGAACCTATATTTGTAATAAACGTGGTTGGATATGAAATAAGTGATTGCCTATTTTCAAATTTAAAACATGTGATTTTCAAATTAGGGATTAATTGGATTAATTAGGGATTAATTAGGGATTACATTGCACAATGTTTGTGAAAGCGAAACGTCTGTGATATATGTGGAGATCGGAAACGTTTCTAGGATCCACTACGTGTGCGATCAATCTCCACTGCACACACGACATTTCCTTGAAAACTGTTTGCCTTAAGCCACCTTGCGCAAACATTTACCATATAAAAAGTGTGAGTGATGGATAGCCTTTGCCACACAGTTTCTTCTACGCACCATGTGTGATGCATTCAATAATGCAAACGATAAAAATATTAATATTGTGTGCAATGGCAACTCTATCACAAATGATTTAACGAGAAAAATTGTGTGTGATGTACCTGTGAACGGAAACGTTTTCCTTGGAGCGACTGTGTGGGATGTACATACAAACGGAAACATTTAGCGGGGACTGACTGTGTGGGATATACTTGGGACCAGAAACAATTTCGATGTATAATTATAAAAAAATGCTCTATTGTACGTATTTCCGCATTTGAGCGCTCGCCTGTCGCACACGACCTCATATTGCCGAGCGATTCCTTCGCTACCATTGCTAACTGAACCCCGTCGATCATTGATGCTGCTTACTGAAGTGGATCGAACTTGTTGCCTCCTGGTGAACAGTGAAGGTGGGGTTGGTTGAATGCGTCGAGACGTACATGGTGGGGGTTGGATGAATAGTTCCCGGTGGGGGTTAAATGAATAGGACCCCATGGGGGTTGGATGAATGGGATCCCGTGTGGGTTGGACGTTGCGGTTGCCGCTGGATGAACAGGACCCCGAGACGAGGCCGCCATAGCCGAGGCGTTGGGGGTCGATGAACAGGACTCTGTGGAGGGCTAGTTGAACAGTAGCCGTTGGAGGGCTGGTAGGATGAATAGGACCCCGTGGAGGGCTGGATGAACAGGACCCCGTGGAGGGCTGGTTGAACAGTAGCCGGTGGAGGGAGAGGAAGACACGGTGGATGAACAGTGCAGGTGGAGGCTGGAGGAAGTCGACGGTGGGGGAACAGTGGCCCAGGGAGTCCCGTTTTGCCGTACGCCACACCCCTCTCATTGAACAAGTCCCCCGTTTTGAACGTAGCGCTCCAACACAAGTCTGTTTCCTCCGTTTTGCGGTAAGCCAGACCCCTCCCGATGAACAGGATCCTGTTTCGACCGTAGGCGGTCGAGCAGAAGGTCGTTTCCTCCTTTTTGCGGTATGCCAAACCCTTCCCAATGAATAGGACCTCGTTTTGACCGTACACGCTCCAACAGAAGGCCATTTCCCTTCATTTCGCGGTACACCATGCCTCATTTTGGATGTTCTGTCCAGGCCGGTTGCCTTCGCGATGAACACGACGATGTTTCTCTGTTCCAACACCGTCGGTTGGCTGCCGATGAACACGACGCTATTGCTGCCGTCCGCTGCCTCTCCATGTACACCAGCCCTGGCCGTACATATGCGCGAGTACGCATTCGAGACTCCGTCTGTATGTACATACGTAGCCATGTTTTTTGCCCTGTGGATGTACGTACGTGTACACGGTTTTGAAGGGACTGCATGAACTGCTACGTCGGGGGTTCTACTACTACACGTGCCGCTGCTTGCTCGGCCACGGTTCATTGTTGCAGAGAGACCGATCGACCAATAAGTAAGTACACGTTCGCGACCAAAGTGACAATACTACGTTCGCTTCGACCAGGTGGGTCCCAGCTGTCAGGGAGGATAAGGAGGCACTTCCTTGCGTGCGAAGTTATTGATGGTGGGTCTGAGCTGTCAGGGGGGAATTCATTTTTTTCGCGCCTAATATGGTGACACTTTCCTTGTGTCCGAATATATAGGTGGTGGGTCCCAGCTGTCATTGGGAAAACATTTTTTTCACAAAATATAGCTAAGCCAAAATACAGGGCCCTTTCCGGTAGGTCCCTACTGTCAGGTGGAGAAATCATTATTTTGCACATAATAAGGAGACACTTCCTTCCTGCGGCCGTGCACCCAACTGTCAGCCTCTCCACGTACATTCCTCTTCTGATGTAAGTCATTCCTTGACCACGTTGACAACACCATGCCGAGAGCAACAAGGCGGTAGACGACGGCGAGGCCTAGGAAGGGAATGACTCGGAGCCAGGGAAGACTCGGCAGTTGTTTCCCACGCCGAGGGGCGTACGAGGGTTTACTGGTTGAGCAGTAGTGTGAGGCTGCCATCATCGGAGAATAAAAGCAGTTCTGGGTGAGTACATGGATAGCCAGGCCAGGGATGGGAGTAGGGTGTGATATGCCTCCAACGTATCTACTTTTCCAAACCCTTTTGCCCTTGTTTTGGACTCTAACTTGCATGATTTGGATGGAACTAACCCGGACTGACGTTGTTTTCAGCAGAACTGCCATGGTGTTGTTTTTGTGCAGAATAAAAAGTTCTCTGAATCGCCTAAAAATCAACGGAGAATTATTTTGGAAAATATAAAAAATATCTGCAAGAAGATCCACACCAGGGGGCCCAGGGCCTGTCCACGAGGGTAGGGGGCACGCCCCCTGCCTCGTGGGCCCCCTGGTGCCTTACCGACGTACCCCCAGATCCTATATCTTCACTTTCGAGGGCAAAAAATCAGGGAGAAGGAATTATCGCATTTCATGAGACGGAGCCGCCGCCAAGCCCTAATCTCTCTCGGGAGGGCTGATCTGGAGTCCGTTCGGGGCTCTGGAGAGTGGAGATCGTCGGCATCGTCATCATTAATCTTCCTCCATCACCAATTCCATGATGCTCACCGCCGTGCATGAGTAATTCCATCGTAGGCTTGCTGGACGGTGATGGGTTAGATAGGATCTATCATGTAATCGAGTTAGTTTTGTTAGGGTTTGATCCCTAGTATCCACTATGTTCTGAGATTGATGTTGCTATGACTTTCCTATGCTTAATGCTTGTCACTAGGGCCCGAGTGCCATGATTTCATATCATAACCTATTATGTTTTCATGAATATATGTGTGTTCTTGATCCTATCTTGCAAGTCTATAGTCACCTACTATGTGTTATGATCCGGCAACCCCGAAGTGATAATAATCGGGACCACTCCCGGTGATGACCATAGTTTGAGGAGTTCATGTATTCACTGTGTGTTAATGCGTTGGTCCGGTACTCTATTAAAAGGAGGCCTTAATATCCCTTAGTTTCCAATAGGACCCCACTGCCACGGGAGGGTAGGACAAAAGATGTCATGCAAGTTCTTTTCCATAAGCACGTATGACTATATTCAGAATAAATGCCTACATTGCATCGATGAACTGTAGCTAGTTCTGTGTCACCCTAGGTTATAACTTCTACATGATGAATTGCATCCGACATAATTTCCCATCACCGATCCAATGCCTACGAGCTTTACCTATATTGCTTGTTGCTTATTTACTTTTCCGTTGCTGCTATTACAAAAACTACAAAAACACTATCATTACTTTTATTGCCGCTACCGCCACTATCATATTACTTTGCTACTAAACTATCTTGCTGCAGATACTAAGTTTCCAAGTGTGGTTGAATTGACAACTCAGCTGCTAATACTTAAGAGTATTCTTTGGCTCCCCTTGTGTCGAATCAACAAATTTGGGTTGAATATTTTACCCTCGAAAACTATTGCGATCCCCTACACTTGTGGGTTATCAAGACTATTTTCTGGCGCCGTTGCCGGGGAGCATAGCTTTATTCTTTAAGTCACTTGGGATTAATATCCGTTTATCACTATGAAGAATTTGAACGACTCAAAAACCAAGATCTTACCCTCAACTATGAGGGGAGGTAAGGAACTGCCATCTAGCTCCGCACTTGATTCTCCTTCCGTTATGAGTAAACTTGCGACACCTACTCCTGCTATTGAATGTGATATGTCGTATGTTCTTGATGATGCTACTTCTGCTATGTATGATGAAACTACCTCTATGCCTAATTCTGTGCCACTAGGTGAATTTCTAGATGAACAAATTGCTAAGGTTAGGGAGAATGCAAATGTTGAAACTGGTGATATTTATGAAAGTGATGATGAAACTACTCCCAATAGATATGAATTGCATGTTGTGCCTGAGGGTTATGTTATGGATGAAGAAACTGCTAGAGACTTTCTTGGTTGCAATGATAGATATGGTCTTAAAAAGTTATTAGCTAAGTTGAAAGAAAAGTCCTTGAATGCTAGAATGAAACATGACCCTGCTTTTGCTACTTCACCTATCTGTGTTACTGATAAGGATTATGAATTCTCTGTTGATCCTGAGTTAATTACTTTGGTTGAATCTGATTCTTTCCATGGCTATGAGTCTGAAACTGTTTTGGCACATCTTACTAAGTTTAATGATATAGCCACACTGTTTACCAACGATGAAAAGATTCGTTACTACTATATCCTTAAGCTATTTCCTTTCTCGTTAAAGGGTGATGCTAAGACTTGGTTTAATACTCTTGATCCTGGTTGGGTGCGTAGTCCCCAGGATATGATGTACTACTTCTCTGCTAAATATTTTCCCGCTCATAAGAAACACGCTGCCTTACGAGAAATATATAACTTTGTGCAAATTGAAGAAGAGAGTCTCCCACAAGCTTGGGGGCGGCTTCTCCAATTACTTAATGCTTTTCCTGATCATCCTCTTGAGATGCATGATATACTTGATGTCTTTTATAATGAACTAACTGATGCTTCCAGAGACCACCTGGATAGTTGTGCTGGTTGTGTTTTCAGGGAAAGAACAGTTGAACAAGCTGAATTATTATTGAATAATATGCTGGCCAATGAAAATAATTGGACACTTCCTGAACCAGCCCCTAAGCCAACCCCGAATAAAAGAGGTGTTCTATTTCTCAGTCCTGAAGATATGCAAGAGGCAAAGAAATCTATGAAAGAAAAAGGTATTAAAGCTGAAGATGTTAAGAATTTACCTCTTATTGAAGAAATACATGGTCTTAATAACCCGACACAGGTAGTAAAGGTAAATTCTCTTTATAGATTTGATGAAGGTGATATTCCTCGTTATAAGTCTGCTAGCCAATGCTTAGATGAGTTCGACAATTTTATTGTGAAACAAGAAAACTTCAATGCTTATGTTGGTAGACAATTACAACACAATGCTTATATGATTGAACGCTTGAGTGATTATCTGTCTAGAGCTAAGGGTGAACTGAAACATATTAGTATACATGCTTCTATGGTTACCACTCAAGTAGAACAAGTACTTAAGGCTCGGAATGATTTTCTCAATGAATTAAATAGTAAGAATAATGACTATGTTGTTAGACTTGCAACTAGAGGTGGTAAAATGACTCAGGAACCTCTGTATCCTAAAGGCCACCCTAAGAGAATTGAGCAAGATTCTCAGAGAGCTAATTTAGATGCACCTACTTGTTCTAAGAAGAAGAAAAAGAAAAATGATAGGACTTTGCACGCTTCTAGTGAACCTGTAGCTGACGCACCTGAGAATCCCAATGATATATATGTTTCTGATGCTGAGACACAATCTGGTAATGAACATGAACCTAGTGATAATATTAATGATGATGTTCATGATGATGCTCAACCTAGCAATGATAATGATGTAGAGATTGAACCTGTTGTTGATCTTGATAAACCACAATCAATAAATCAATGTTATGGTAAGAGAGACTTTGTTGCTAGGAAGCACGGTAGGGAAAGAGAACCATGGGTCTAGAAACCTATGTCTTTTCCTCCAAAACCATCCAAGAAAAAGGATGATGAGGATTTTGAGCGCTTTGCTGAAATGATTAGACCTATCTTTTTGCGTATGCGTTTGACTGATGTGCTTAAAGCAAATCCTTATGCTAAGTACATGAAAGATATTATTACCAATAAAAGAAAGATATCTGAAGTAGAAATTTCCACCATGCTTGCTAATTACACTTTTGAGGGTGGAATGCCTAAGAAATTAGGAGAACCAGGAGTACGTACTATACCCTGCTCCATTAAGAGAAACTATGTTAAAACTGCTTTGTGTGATCTTGGAGCCGGTGTTAGTGTTATGCCTCTCTCTTTATATCGTAGACTTGACTTGAGTAAGCTGACACCTACTGAAATATCTTTGCAAATGGTTGATAAATCAATTGTTATACCTGTCGGTATTTGTGAGGATGTGCCTGTTGTAGTTGCAAATGTTACTATTATAACGGACTTTGTTATCCTTGATATTCCCGAGGAAGATAGTATGTCTATTATTCTTGGAAGACCCTTTTTGAATATTGCAGGGGCTGTTATTGATTGCAACAAAGGCAATGTCACTTTTCATGTCAATGGTAATGAGCATACGGTACACTTTCCGAGGAAACAACCTCAAGTCCACAGTATCAATTGTATTGGAAAATTTTCAACTGTCACTATTAGAGGTTTTGAGTTTCCTATTCCTACTATCAAGAAAACATATGACATACTTATTGTTGGGGACATACATATCGCCATTGAGGTAACCTAGTGTTATTTGAAAATTCTCCGGTTTCATGTTACTCGGAAATAGTTTATTAACAAGACCTGATCAACCTTGTTAATGGATTCCTTTTGATGAGCATGGGATAGGTGAATCTAGATAGCACAACCTTCTGTACCCTCTTTTTACTTTCTGTTAATTAGATAAATAAAGCAAAAAATAGTATTTTCTGTCTGTTTCCAGACTTATCCGTGCAATAAAAAAATATCCCAAAAATAAAAGTTCTCCAAATGCCATGAAAATGAAATATGATTTCTTCTAGAATATTTGAGGAAATATGGCACTGAACACACAGCGAGGGGAGCCAGCACGTGGCCATGAGGGTCCAGGGCGCGCCCACCTGCCCAGGGTGGGCCCCCTGCCTTGTGGGCGCCATGTGGCCCCCCTCCACTTATTCCTGCACCCATGCTCTTCTTCTTCCTCCCAAAAAAATCACCAACCAGCTCAAACCCGGGTTCTAGCTCATCTTGCTGCCATTTTCGATCTCCTTGCTCAAAGCACCATTCACCAAACTGTTTGGGGAGATTGTTCCTTGGTATGTGACTCCTCCATTGGTCCAATTAGTTTTTGTTCTAGTGCTCTATTTATTGCAATTTTTTGCTGCTGTGGTGACCTTGTTCTTGAGCTTGCATGTCAAATTTTCTTGGTCCCAAGTAGTTGTAATGCATGATATAGTCTCTAGGCACTAGTAGGAGTTGTTGCTATCAATCTTATTGAGTTTGGTAAACTTTTATTTTGAAGTTACTAAAAATTTCAGAAAAATTCAGAAAAATGTCTAGGAGAAACTTCCAAGGCGGTTCTTCAAGGAAGCAAGAACCGAGGCTCGCGTTTTGAGAGCCGAACGATGAACTACCGAGGGATGCTGACGTACGGCCTTGTGAATGGTCGTCAGATGACTTTATGGATCAAGCTGGCATCAAGGATGAATTTTACGCAGACGTGCACAACGCTGACCTCGAGGGCTTCATACAAGATAAGTGTACTCAATACCGTGGCTTAACCGATAGCTTTGTGAGAAGGTTTAAATTTTCATCTTCACATAATTCTCACAATGTACTGTTTGACCTGTATGATAAATCTTATACCATGGATTTAGAGGATTTTAATTATGCTTGCAAGCTCCCACAGTGGGGCAGTATGAGTGACCCTCGCAAATCTGAATTTAGAGAATTCATTGCTAGTATTACAGTGGGGGAGTCCAGGGAAGTCACACGGGCTACCATGGGGAGCATATATTTTCCTGCTATTCATTACTTTGCTCTTTTTATCGGTAGATGCATAAACGGTAAGGATGAGGCTTGTCACATGTGTGTCCCTGATCATAGTGTTCTCAGGAGTGTTGTACTAGGTGATAGGCAATATAACTTGGGAGCAATTGTTGCACGTAGGCTACACCATAATGGCTTGCATGGAGATTTATTTGGTGGGAACTATGCTACCCGCATAGCCCGCTTTCTTGGTGTGCCGGTGCACGAGAATGATGAACCTTTACCTCCTGCTTATTTAGATTGCCATGCTATGACTAGTCACAGGTTTATAGAGTGGGATGATCAGACCCTCAAATATTGACTAATCTTTAACAGGCAGCATGCCATCCCTATTGTTCTTCCTACCCCTACTTTGTTTAACTTTCAGGAAAAAGGGAGATACACTATAACTATGGAGGAGGCAAATGTTTATTATAACATGACGGAGGCAGCCCGCCTTCGAGATGCAGCTCAGCATGCAGTATCTGCTGCATCCTAGTACAACCCCAACTACGACTTTGGATATCCGTCAGGCCAATACTGGCCATAGACCAACTTAGGCCAAAAGCCTAAGCTTGGGGGAGTACGTGTTTCTCACCGACTTTACATTCATGTTCACACTTATTCTAGTTGTCGGTGCTCACACTCTTTCACTGTACCATCCATGCTTAGTTTCAATTTATTTTTCTTAGTCTTTTTCTTGTGTGCTAGAAAAACCCAGAAAAATAAAAAAAATATTAGTTGTGGTTTCTAGCTAGTTTACTTTATTTGCTTGTAGTAGTAGTTAAATTGAAAACCCAAAAACATTTCCCATTCTTCTTTTGCTTGTTGGGAGCTTTCCCGTGTAAATAGTTTCTTTTATTTTCTTTGGGGGTTAAGAGTAGAAGACCATGATTTAAAATGCTTAGTGGCTCTCATATGCTTTGTTGTTGATTTAACCTTGAGCCATATTACCTTGTCTTCTCTCTTGTATTAAATGTCTGCAGATTACAGCTTAGTCCAATGCACGTGCACTATTATTATTATCCACATCGTTCAGTCGTGCGAGTGAAAGGCAATAAGGATGATATATGATGAACTAATTGAGATGAGAAAAGCTGGTATGAACTCAACCTATCTTGTTTTTGTAAATATGATGGCTCATCGTTCCTGATTCAGCTTGTTATGAATGAAACATGCTTGCAATGACAATTAGATATCATAGCTTCTTATGCCATGCTTAATTAGCTGAGAGTTTATAATGGTCTATCTTGCATGCCAACATGATATTAAAATGGTTGTGATGCGGTATGATGGGGTGGTATCCTCCTTTGAATGATTTAAGTGATCTGACTTGGCACATGTTCACGCATGTAGTTGAAACAAATCAACATAGCCTCCACGATATTTATGTTCATGGTGATTTATACCCTACTCATGCTCCATAAACCCCCAAAGTTATTCCATATGAGTCCACCATACCTTCCTATATGCGGTATTTACCTGCCGTTCCAAGTAAATTTGTATGTGCCAAACTCTAAACCTTCAAATAGAATTATGTTTTGTATGCTCGAACAGCTCATGTATCAACTAGGGATGTCTATATCTTGTGTGGTGGGTTATTCTCACGATGAGTCGACTCCACTCATCATTCATGAGAAAATGGCTGGTAATCGGGATGCCCAGTCCCATGCTCAAATCATAATAATTAAACAAAACTCCCCCAGGGCAGTTGCTTGTTTGGACGGTACCCCGTGGATTCGGATGGCCATGGAGTGTGCTTGTTGGTGGTTGGGGGAGTATAAACCTTACCATTCTGTTTGGGAACCGCCTATAATGTGCGTAGCATGGTAGATATCGAGATTTTTGGTTGTTATGTGGACAATGAAAGTATACCGCTCAAAATGTTATTCATCTTTATTTAAAAAATCGAGCTCTGGCACCTCTACAAATCGCTGCTTCCCTCTGCGAAGGGCATGTCTATTTAATTTTATGCAGAGTCATCATCCTCTTATCAAAGAGCACCAGTAGGAGAGCACCTCTATCGTTGCATGTATTACTATTAATTTGCAGTGAGTATGATCATGACTGGATCTCTTTTACCATGAATTACAATGTCTAGTCAGTCTTTGAACTTTAAAGGTGCTCAGCATTTATGTTTTGCGGTCTCAGAAAGGGCTAGCGAGATACCATCTTGTTATATCATATCATGATTGTTTTGAGAAAGTGTTGTCATCCAAGGTTTATTATTATTGCTCGCTAGTTGATTATGCCATTGATGTGAGTAGTCTTCAGACCTGAAAGTTATTGTGAATGAGGTTAGTTCATGATCTTGTTGAAAACCAGGATGCTAGCTTACATATTTACAACAACAAGAGCAAACAGAGTTTGTCAAAGTTTTTCTTTATCACTTTTAGTTTATCAACTGAATTGCTTGAGGACAAGCAAAGGTTTAAGCTTGGGGGAGTTGATACATCTCCAACGTATCTACTTTTCCAAACACTTTTGCCCTTGTTTTGGACTCTAACTTGCATGATTTGAGTGGAACTAACCTGGACTGACGCTGTTTTCAGCAGAACTGCCATGGTGTTGTTTTTGTGCAGAATAAAAAGTTCTCGTAATCGCCTGAAAATCAACGGAGAATTATTTTGGAAAATATAAAAAATAACTGCAAGAAGATACACACCAGGGGGCCTAGGGCCTGTCCAGGAGGGTGGGGGCGCGCCCCCCTGCCTCGTGGGCCCCCTGGTGCCTTACCGACCTACCCCCAGATCATATATCTTCACTTTCGGGGAGAAAAAAATCAGGGAGAAGGAATTATCGCGTTTCACGAGACGGAGTCGCCGCCAAGCCCTAATCTCTCTCGGGAGGGCTGATGTGGACTCCGTTCGGGGCTCCGGAGAGTGGAGATCATCGCTATCGTCATCATCAACCTTCCTCCATCACCAATTCCATGATGCTCACCGCCGTGCGTGAGTAATTCCATCGTAGGCTTGCTGGACGGTGATGGGTTGGAAGGGATCTATCATGTAATCGAGTTAGTTTTGTTAGGGTTTGATCCCTAGTATCCACTATGTTCTGAGATTGATGTTGCTATGACTTTGCTATGCTTAATGCTTCTCACTAGGGCCCGAGTGCCATGATTTCAGATGTGAACCTATTATGTTTTCATGAATATATGTGTGTTCTTGATCCTATATTGCAAGTCTATAGTCACCTACTATGTGTTATGATCCGGCAACCCCGAAGTGACAATAATCGGGACCACTCCCGGTGATGACCATAGTTTGAGGAGTTCATGTATTCACTATGTGTTAATGCTTTGGTCCGGTACTCTATTAAAAGGAGGCCTTAATATCCCTTAGTTTCCAATAGGACCCAGCTGCCACGGGAGGGTAGGACAAAAGATGTCATGCAAGTTCTTTTCCATAAGCACGTATGACTATATTCGGAATACATGCCTACATTGCATCGATGAACTGGAGCTAGTTCTGTGTCGCCCTAGGTTATAACTTCTACATGATGAATTGCATCCAACATAATTTCCCATCACCGATCCGATGCCTACGATCTTTACCTATATTGCTTGTTGCTTATTTACTTTTTCGTTTCTACTATTACAAAAACTACAAAAACAATATCGTTACATTTATTGCCGCTACCGCCACTATCATATTACTTTGCTACTAAACTATCTTGCTGCAGATACTAAGTTTCCAGGTGTGGTTGAATTGAAACCTCAGCTGCTAATACTTAAGAGTATTCTTTGGCTCCCCTTGTGTCGAATCAACAAATTTGGGTTGAATACTTTACCCTCGAAAACTGTTGTGATCCCCTACACTTGTGGGTTATCAGTGTGGGGCAGTGAGGCATGCACGGCAGCAGAGCCGTCCACGGGAGGCAGGAGCAGGCGGCACGACCGGTGCTGGTTTGGGCGGCTGGAGAAAGATGTCTAGAGGTTGAAGAAGCACTATGACCATTGGATGGACATTGTACGGTCACTGGAGCTAGAATCATTCATATTGACTAAGTTGACAAAGCCCTCCGTCCGCATCAACTTAGTAGGCCCTCAAGTCTGCCTCCAACTATGGTGGTTCCCAGATAGCAGGGACAGTATTCATTTTTTGTGCATAATAAGTAGGCAGTTCCTTGCATGCGAAGATATAGCTGGTGGGTCCGAGCTGTCAGAGGGACGAACTTTTTTTCGCGAAATACAGAGGACCTTCCGGTTGGTCCCTTCTGTTAGGTGGAGGAATATTATTTTGCACTTAATAAGGAGGCACTTCCTTGTGTGCGGTCGTGGACCCAGCTGTCAGCCTCCCATGTACAGTCCTGTTCCGATGGATGTCGTTCATTCGTTGACCACGTTGACCACGCTGCACCGAGAACACCGGGGCGGTGGACGACGGTGAGGCCTAGGAAGGGAATGGCCAGGAGCCAAGGAAGACTCAGCAGTTGTTTCCTACGCAGAGGGGAGGTTTACTGCTTCGGCTGCAGTGTGAGGCTTTCGTCGCCGAAGAATAAAGGAGGTCTCGATGAGTAGAGGGATGGCTAGGGAGTGATGGGAGTATGGTGGGGCGGTGAGGCCTGCGCGGCAGCACAGTTGGCCGCGGGAGGAGGGAGCAGGCAGTCCCGCCGGCGCTTGTTTGAGTGGATGGAGCGGGAAGCGCAGAGATTGAAGAAGCACGACGGCCGTTGGATGGACATCCTACAGTCACTCCTCTCGTGTGTTGAGTAAGTTGACATGGTGTTGTGTGCGCGTCAACCTTTTTTTAGGAAAGCGTACGCGTCAACCTATAGTAGTCGCACAAGTCAGCCTCAAATCTCTGGAAAACAGCATACAACCCATCTGCCATTTTTCTAATAATTTATAGCCCATCTTCTAATTTTGAAGGATTTTTTTGGAACCCATATTCTTTTTGTTGGCATTACAGCCCATATTGGGGCCACGGTTAAAACATTATACTAAATTGTGCATATTTCGGTGTGGTCGGAACTGTTTTTAATCTCGAAATTTCGAGTCACACTCGAACTAATTTGAAAAATAAATTCATATCAACATAAAATCCAAATAATTGTCCAGGCATAAAAATCAATGGAATTTAAAATTTTGAAATTAAAAAAGGAAATTTGAAACTAATTGCTGGTTTGATGTGTTTTAGAAATGTACAACCCATTTCTCATTACTGATAGCCCATTTTCTGGGCAAGCCGAATGAAGCTCTCCACGTTGAAAGATTTGCAGCACAGCAGGGCTCACAAACCAAGTAGGCCTCGGTTGGGTATTCCGCAAAAGAACAAAAAAAACGGGCTAGCCATTTTTAGAAAGAAAGAAAATACGGGGTTGGTCTTGTGGTAAACATAAAAGAAAAGGCTGGCTAGACAGGCCAGAGTGCCCCGCACAGCCCAGTTGACACCCTGCTTCCGTCTAAAAAACAAAAATAACTGGGCAAGCTGCTGGGTCCCTGGTGTCAGCCGCTCGTTGTGCAATTCTCTCGTTTATTAACTATGTTGACAATGGCATGGGACCCAGATGTCAGAAATTCATTAAGAGGAACCAATTTTTTGGCTTGAAATAAGGAGGCACTTGCTTGCGTACTGCCATGACCTAGGTGGGTCTCTGCTATCATCCTCTCCACGTACAATCATCTCAATTTTTTGAGATTTATGTACAATCATCTCCTGATTGTGTACGCGTCAACCTAGTAGGCCCACAAGTGAGTCTCTAAATCTGTGGCACACAAATACAGCCCATTTTGAAAAATAACAGCCCATTCCATACGTTCACACGGAAAGTTCAACATTCGGAGCAAAGTGACAGGTCTGAACAGATATAGAGTACTGAACTTCCACATTGACAACCATAATAACGAAGTTAACTATCTACACCCACTAATACTCTAGTGTACAAGTACTAACTTACTCCTAGCTAACTAGACGATGCCGGCCGCCAGCTACGGTACATGCTAAATGTCGTCACCGACGTCCTCCTCGTGTAACGCCCTGGAAGTACAACTTCCTTATATGGCAATATATGCACCATTGACTTAATCAATTCCATTATGGGCTCTTCCTTCATTTCAGGTTTCTTCGTTTTTGCCTTGTGCGTGTGTTGCATGTCACCATGTCATTTACATTACGTGCATTACATTGGCATAGTCTCCTTGTATCCGTGTGTAGTTGCATCATCTCCATCCTCTCTGTTGTCCGTTTCGGGTTTCAACTCTCTCACACGGCACCCGTCGCACCTCTCAAGCCTTTGTTTCGCGAGTGGGATAAAAATATCCTCGGAATGGGCCGAGAGTTGTCGAGTGGTCTTGATATATCACCGGTAGACCACTTGTCAAGTTTCGTCTCGTTTGGAGGTCGTTTGATACTCCAACGGTTAACCACGTGGGCCGAAAACCCCTTTCTCTTTTGGCCCAGAACCCCTCCACAACACCCCACAAGCCCATCCTAACAACCTCCATCCTCTCGATCGCTGGATCTTGATCGTGTGGGCGAAAACCGCACCTCATTTGGACTCTCCTAGATCCCTCTATCTATGAAAACGTCCACCCCGTCCATTTTTTCGCAGATGAAACCCTAGCCCCTACCTCCCTCTCCGCGCCGGACACTTCTCCGCCGACGGACGTGTCCTTCGTCCTCTCGCTGCCATGTGTCAGCGCCCTAGTGGACGCGCCCCCACGCCCACATCCTTGCCGGCCGGCTCGCCCGAGCCCGGGTCAGGCCCTCCTCTGCCCGTGTCGCCCCGAGCTGTTCCCCGCAGCCCCGGCTCCCACGCCTCGCGCGCGTCCGCCGCCGCCGGCGCGGTCTGCGCCCTCCGCCGCCGCCGAAGCTCCACACGCCGCTGCCTCAAGCTCCGCCGCCTCCGGCCCCGCCCGGCCTCGCCGCAACGTCGTCTTCCTCGCCGAGCTCCGCCACCAACTCCAGCGATCCCGATCTGGATCGGGATCGGGACCAGATCCACCAATCCCCCGATCCAAACACCGGGTACAGAGCCGGATCTCCTCGTCTCGCTTCTCCTTGTCCCGTTGACTTTCGCGGAGGGGTAAAATTCCACTAAGTCCCGGATCTGCAATATTTTTAATGCCCTCTTTGACATGTCTCAACTTTGTGCTTGGTGCTCTGTTTTGCATGTATGATATATCAACATGTTCGTCTCGAAGTGCTCTACATGTTAGCATCAGTTTTGTGCATCATAGGGTTCGTCTAGATGTCTTAATCTTCGTTGCAATACTGCTTCATGTTGTTACTATTTCAGCACTAGTTGTCTGTTAACGATTTGTTGGCATGTTCGTGAGGTCGTAACTTGGTGCATGTTCATCCAAATGGAGTGTATGATATGTCGAAATGTTCGTCTTGTGATGCTCTTCAAGATGGATGCATTTGCATACATGTTAGGTTGCATTATGCCATGTTTAACCCTGTTGCAAAAGTGCATGTGGCTGATAAGTTTCTGAAATTGTTATGAGATGATGTTTTGTCTTCTTCGCGTGAATTAATCCATGTGTCATATGAGCTAGGTGTCAACATGGGTTTTGCTCATTGGTATGTGCTCTACATAATAGATTTATTTTCATGTCATGATATGTCTTGAGATGAGTGCATCAAGCTTGTTAACATGCCATCGTGATGTTAAGTTTCTGCTAAGACTGAATCTGTTAATTTTTATGCCATGTTTCCATGAGGCTACCGTCATTGTTGTTCATGGTTAGAGTTGTCCAGTGAGTGTTCCTTGATGTATATGTTATGCTCTAGCTATCCATGCTCTTGTTTTCCATGATGGCTTGTTGTAGCTTATTGTTTTCATGCTCTCAAGTTGATATAAAATGTTTCTCTCAGCCTGTTATCAGTAAGTTCTGTTTTGCCATGTGAATAGTTAGTGTTCTATGCATCCTATGACCATGTTCTTGCCATGAGTAGCTTCACAAACATGTCCTCTTGCGGTTGGTTATATTCACATGCCATGTTATGCCTTGAGATGAGTTGCACAAGCTTGCAAACATGCCTACATGTCGTTGTTGCTGCCATGCCTTGTAATTTTCACTAAGTCTGAGAAATCTATGAACTTATTGATTCTTGCCATGCTTGTTTAGTTGTGTTCTAGTAAGTTTTTGGGTGTGCTCTAAGTTCATACTTGTTTAGAATCATGTCTATTTCACATCCATGCCTTTTGTCTTCATGTTTGGGTGTTGTAGCATAATTATTCCAAAGATGCCATGTTGTTGTTAACTGTAGTTTTGCATTGGATCTTGTTTTGCTTGCCATTTGCAAACCTTGCATCCGTTTCACTTGATCTTTATATCGATTTTGACCGAAATCTTCCCCTCTATCCAGTGGCTTGCTTGGTTGCCCAAGATGGTACTATTTCCATCATCTTCTCCTTTAGGCTCGAGAGCATCCTCATGCATACGCACATCCTACTTGCATCCCATGACATGTCTTGCATCATGTTGTTTGTGCATTGCACCATGATTGATTGTGTACCATTTTTGTGCTCTTGTGTTGGGTAGAGCCGGGAGCCGATACCGAGTTCGAGGATCTTGTCGAGACTGAGTTTGAGGAGCCGTCTTACCATCCCATTGAAGACTAAACAGGCAAGATGACCGTTCCCCGATATCACCTCTATATTTGCCTAGGTAGTTGTCTCGCTCTATTAGTTATGCCTCGATGCCTATTCTTGTCTTGTCAGCCTCCTATGTTGCCATGAAACACTTTAACCACCTTCCTAGCAAACCGTTGACTTGCTAAGTATGCTTTTGCTCAGCCCCTCTTATACCATTGTTAGTTGCAGGTGAAGTTTGAAGATTGCTCCATGTTTGGACTTGTTTATTGGGATAAGACAATATATATATATATATATATATATATATATATATTAAATTAATGCACATATATATTGATAATGGGTGGAAGGCTTGGCCTTCTGCTTGGTGTTTTGTTCCACTCATGCCACCTTAGGACCCGATAAACCGGTGTTATTTTCCTTGATTTTGCGTTGCTAACACGGTTGGGGTTTATGGGACCCCCTTGATAATTTTCACTGCTTAAAGCTTTTCCAGCGAGACCCAAGTTTGGTACTACATTTGCCTAACAACTAAAACTTGCATAGGGAGTTATAAACCCGAGTTCTTAATCAACAACCCGGGCCAGTGCTCCTCATGAGTGTTGGTCCAAACTAGGCGGACTGCAGGGCCACCTTGGTGAAACCCGAGGGCTGGTATTTTCCTGTAGGATGTCCCATCCGGTCATGGTATGAGACGAGATACGCCGGGAGCTGTTGCTAGATTAGTTTTACCTTTGTCGAAATATCTTGAGCACGGGATTCCGAGAATACTCGGGTCTTCCCAACTTGGAGTTCCGACTCCGCAGATCGTGAGCTTGTGATGAGATAAGTTGGGACACCCCTGCAGGGTTATGAACTTTCAAAAGCCATGCCCGCGGTTATGTGGCAGATGGGAATTTGTTAATATCTGGTTGTAGATAACTTGACACCATATCCTTAAGAATACACTACCTATGTGAGTACCGTGATGGTCTCTTTTCGATGGGGGTTTCGGAAAGTGAACACGGTGGGGTTATGCATGCACGTGAGTAGCTAGGATCCCTTATTGATCATCTTTGGCGACCGTTGGCACATATTCTCATCTCGCTCTGAACTCGTAAGCTAGTTGCTTAGTGCTTGCTGCAAACACTTTCTTACCTCTCCACACCTAAAGGCTTTGTTAGTTTTGATACCTGGGAATGGGATTGCTGAGTCCTTGTGGCTCACAGATTACAACACACACCAGATGCAGGTACAGCCGAGAACAATGCAGGAGATGGAGCAGAACTTCACTGGGAGTTCGATGAAGAGCGTGGTCGTTTCTATGTTACGTATCCCGACTATCAGTGGTGGTTCCTACTAGGGGCGATCAGGCCTTGTGGTTTTGGTATCTTTTCTCGTTTGGATTTCATCTGTAGTCGGACCCTGTGTTATTTGGATGAATGTATGCTATTGTATTTATTATATGACGTGGCGAGTGTAAGCCAACTATTTTACTCTTTCATCCATGTATTTTACATGAGCTGTGCAAAGATACCACGCTTGCGATCATTCCAGAATGCGCTTATGTCTGTAACTCGTGCCTCGACGCGTTGGAGATATAGTCGCATCCTGGGCATTACAAGTTGGTATTCAGAGCCTTCTCCAACCTAGGAGCCCCCTAATTGATTGAACCGCTGACAGTTGAGTCTAGGCACACACACAAAATGTTTCGAGTCCTATATATATATTGGAGAGTGGGATTTATTTTTACTCCTCATCCCCTTTGTCCTTCTGGTGAGGACTCCTGACGTTGTTTTAACTTCACTATTCTCAAAATTTCACCAAAAAAAATTTTAGGATCACGCGGGTATTTTTTTTTATTATGCTGATATCTTTGTGACGAGAACAATGTTGTTGGTGCCTCCTGTCATTTAGGGGTTGTGGCAGTGTCCCGGGGAGTTGAGCTCTGAGGTGTTGTAGTCACAATTGTATCGTTGTAGTTCTAGAACACCAGAGGCGGCCAACATAGAAAACTCATCATCCCCTTCGTCGTTCTGGTGAGGACTCCTGACGTTGTTTTAACTTCACTATTCTCAAAATTTCACCCAAAAAAAAGTTAGGATCATGCAGGTATTGTTTTTATTGTGCCGATATCTTTGTGACGAGAACATTGTTCTTGGTGCCTCCTGTCATTTAGGGGTTGTGGCAGTGTCCCGGGGAGTTTAGCTATGAGGTGTTGTAGTCACAATTGTATCATTGCAGTTCTAGAACACCAGAGGCGGCCGACATAGAAAACTCTTCTATGCATGTCTAGTGGTGAGATAACCCCGACGTCACCCAGTACTAGGGGGATAGTTCGGGAGTATTGCCACAGCTAGTATAGCGGATGCGTTTCGAAGGTCCGATGTAAACAGTTTCCGAAGGTGCCTGGTTATGTGTTGACGGATTGATACAGCTGGATGTAGGATTTATTAGTTGAGTGATATGTGGTGCTTCCCCTGTATCCCCAACACCAGATTGCATAACTCAAAAGCTTTGGGAATTAATAGGTGGGATTCAAGTAACTCTTAGGTAATCTTCCAACTGGTGCATGATATGAGGTTGGGGTTCAACATCTAGTGGAGAGGTTATAATGGGCGTTGTTGCACTAGGGGGTTGCATCTTAAAGGATCATTGGCTATGCTGATCCGGGGATTGCAAGGCCCTTTGTAACACGTGCCATGGGGCATCAGCACGAACATGTGGGACGAAACCTCTATTATGTATTTTTTCACCTGTTACCTTGTTGCTTTATTCTATCATTTTTGTTCTCCCAAGTGGTTTCTCGACAAGTTGATGTACCATTAAGCTATGGAATTCATTCGTTCATTCTGTTCGGATGTTCATTGTGAAGACTATATGTTGCAAATATCTAGCCGTTGATTCAGCTCATCTATCATCTGCTTCAATGGCTAACAGTTGTCATCATCTTCAGGATGGCACCTAAGAAAGTTCCCAACCAGAACCCGAAGGGTGAAGAAGAGCGTCCACCTTCGCCTCCTCCTCTGTCTGAGGCATGGAGAGCGATTATGCAGGCAACAATCAAAACACTCAGATGCTCATGCAAATGATGCAGAGTTTCCAAGCAAATCAAGCAAATCATGGCAATCAAGGGAACCAAGGCCAAGGAAATATGTTCAATCAACCTCACTTTGCGACTCTGAACCAATTCCTGGCAAATCAACCCAAGTCTGTCAGTTATTGTGTTGATCCGCTGGATGCTGAAGATTGGATCACAGACATCAAGAAGCATTTTGAGTGCAGTAACGTCAGACCTGAGGATTATGTCGGGTTTGCCGCTTTCTAACACAAAGATCAAGCTGCAGATCGGTGGCAACTGTACAAAGACTCCAGAGTGGGTCGTGAGATCTCTTGGACTGACTTTTGCCGCGATGTTCGTTCTCATCACATTCCTACTAGTGTCATTGAAGGCATGCGTGAGCAATTCCACAATTTTAAGCAAGGCACCATGTCTTTCTACCAATACAATGTCAAGTTCCAGAATCTTGCCCATTATACGAAGCAAGACATCCCCGATGCCAAGAGCAAAATCTACCAGTTCCGAGGTGGTCTGAAAGATTAACTCCAACTTGCACTCACTCTGTTCGAGCCAGATGAATTTGATCAATTCTACAACATGGCTCTCAAACAAGAGGCAGCTCAACTCAAATGTGAAGCTTCTAAAAAGAGGATAAGAGATGATGTTCACTCCTCCTCTTCCTCTCAAGTGGTCGCCAAGCAGCAGAAATTTTGGATCCCGCCTCCTCTAGTGTTCCGTCCTCCGAGTCACAACAAGCACTCAGGTGGTCGTGGATTTTCCCACCCACCCAACCCAAGCAACCAGTCCAAGTCTCAGTTCCAAGCTCCAAGACCATGCGGTCCTTATCATCGACCACTCTCAGAGATTACGTGCAACAAGTGTACTCAGAAGGGTCACTATGCTAACAAGTGTCCCAACCAAAGGCACCTTCCGACTCCTCCACCTGTCAGCAATGCTATTGTCAAGCACAATCCCAAGCATCCAAGAGTGAACCTGATGAATGCGGCTCAAGTAGAGAATTCTTCCGATGTGATAATTGGTGATCTTCCAGTTAACTCTATTCCTGCAAAAGTCTTGTTTGATTCGGGTGCATCGTGTTATTTCATATCTCACCCATTTGCATCGAAGCACAATGTTGACACCGAAGCATTGCCAAAGGAGTTGCAAATTATTTCTCCGGGCAAACACATGACTTCTAATTTGATGGCTCCGGATATCTCTATTCATATGGGCAATTACAGTTTTCTGGTTTCCCCGGTTGTTCTCGGTAACTCAGACATTGATCTTATTCTTGGGATGGATTGGCTCTCTAAGCATGATGCTCTTATTGATTGTGCAAACAAGGAGGTCAATATAATTCATCCTTCCAAAGACGTGATTATCTTCGCAGCTCGAGATAACACAATCAAGCTATTCTCTCTCAGTGACAAGGGTGAGATTAATGCCACATCTCAGATTCCGATGGTTTGTGAATATAAGGATGTATTCCATGAAGAGCTTCCGGGCATGCCTCCCAACCGTCCAGTTGAATTTGTCATTGAACTTAAACCTGGTACCGAGCTAGCTTGTCGGCGTCCATACAAGCTTTCTCCTAAAGAGTTGAAGGAGTTGAAGAAGCAACTTGACGAGCAGGAACGAATCGGTCTCATCATACCAAGTACTTCTCCTTGGGGCTACGGTGTTCTTTTTGTCAAGAAGAAGGATGGTACGGAACGATTGTGCATTGATTACCGGCCATTCAACAAGAAGACAATTAAGAATAAGTACCATCTCCCCAACATCAATGAATTGTTCGAGCAGCTCAAAGGAGCCAAGGTTTTCTCGAAGCTTGATCTCCGGATGGGCTACCATCAAATTCGTATCCGTGAAGAGGATATTCCCAAGATCGCATTCAGAACGAGTTATGGCTCCTATGAGTACACGGTCATGTCTTTCGGGCTTGCAAATGCTCCACCCACCTTCTCTCGGATGATGCATTTCATATTCAACCCCTACACCAATGAGTTCATCCTCGTCTATCTGGATGATATCTTGGTATTCTCCAAGAATGAAAAAGACCATGCCAAGCACCTCCGTTTGGTTCTTGACAGGCTCCGTGAGCACCGCTTTTATGCAAAATTCTCCAAATGTGAATTCTGGCTTGATAAAATCCTCTATCTTGGCCATATTATCTCTGTCGAGGGCATTTCTATTAACCCCGAGAAGGTTGAAACTATTGTGAAGTGGGAACCTCCTCAGAACGTCAAACAACTCTAAAGTTTCCTCGGCCTCGCAAGTTATTGCAGAAGGTTCGTCGAGAACTTCTCCAAGATTGGCAAGCCTCTTTCCAACCTGTTGCAAAAGAATGTCAAGTACTAGTGGACTCCTGATTGTGATGTGGCATTCAATACCCTCAAAGAGAAGCTCATTTCTGCACCGATACTTACTCCTCCGGATGAGTCCAAGCCTTATGAAGTGTATTGTGATGCTTCATTGCGTCGCGGTGGTGATCCCATGCAAGACAAGAAGATCGTTGCATACACTTTGCGTCAGCATAAACAAATGATAAGAATTACCCCACACATGATCTTGAGCTAGCAGCAGTTGTTCATGCCTTGATCACGTGGAGACACCTTCTGTTGGGCAGAAAAGTGGACATATTCACCGATCACAAGAGCCTGAAGTACATCTTCACCCAGCCAAACCTTAACCTCCGCCAGACTCGTTGGGTTGAAATGATTCAAGAGTACAATCCAAGCATTGATTATACTCCTGGAAAGGCCAATGTCATTGTAGATGCCTTGAGCAGAAAGGCTTATTGCAACAGTCTCATCCTCAAACCGTTCCAACCTGAACTTTGTGAATCATTCAGGAAGCACAACCTCCAAGTCGTTCCGCAAGGATTTCTTGCGAACCTTCAAGTTGCTCCTACCTTGGAAGATCAAATCCGTGAGGCCCAACTCAGTGATGCTATGGTGCAGAAGGTGAAACATGGTATTGCCAAGGGTACTCCCAAGTACAAGTGCTATCGCATTGATGACAGAGACACTTTGTTCTTTGAGGACAAAATTGTGGTTCCCAAAGGTGATCTCAGAAAGCTCATAATGAACGAAGCACATGACTCACTCCTCTCGATACATCCAGGAAGCTCCAAGATGTACCATGACCTCAAGCAATCCTATTGGTGGACTCGCATGAAAAGAGAAATTGCTCAATTCGTGAACGAGTGTGATGTTTGCAGAAGAGTGAAGGCGGAGCATCAACGTCCAGCCGGACTCCTCCAACCTCTACCTATTCCCGAGTGGAAATTCGATCACATTGAGATGGATTTCGTCACCAGCTTCCCCAAGTCCAAGCGAGGAAATGATGCTATCCTTGTTGTGATTGACAAGCTCACTAAAGTGGCTCATTTCCTTCCAGTCAAGGAATCCATCAACGCAGTAAAACTGGTAGAGTTGTATACCTCCAGAATTGTCTCTTTGCATGGTATCCCTCAAGTAATCTCCTCAGATCGTGGAAGCTTGTTCACTTCCAAATTCTGGGATTCCTTCCAGTCAGCTATGGGTACCAAGATTCGCTTCATCACAGCTTTTCGGCCTCAGACTAGTGGCCAAGTCGAAAGAGTGAACCAAATTCTTGAATATATGCTCAGGGCTTGTGTCATCTCCTTCGGTATGAAATGGGAAGATTGCCTTCCATTTGCCAAATTCTCCTACAACAACAGCTTCCAAGCAAGTGCAGGCAAAGCACCGTTTGAAATTATCTATGGCAGAAAGTGCCGTACCCCTCTCAACTGGTCTGAGACTGGTGAACGTCAACTCCTTGGAAATGATTTGATCTCAGAGGCCGAAGAGATGTGCAAAGTCATATGTGAGAATCTCAAAGCCGCGCAATCGCGCCAAAAGAGCTACTATGACGGCAAGCATCATGACTTGGCTTACGACATTGGTGATCATGTGTATCTCCGTGTTTATCCTATAAAGGGCACTCGGAGGTTCGGTATCAAGGGCAAGCTTGCTCCAAGATACATGGGTCCTTTCAAGATAATTGGCAAGAGAGGCGATCTAGCCTACCAACTCGAGCTTACCTCCAACTTTGCAAATGTGCACGATGTGTTTCACGTGTCACAACTCCGCAAGTGCTTCAACATGCTTGAGCGCACCATTCCTTTCGAAGAGATTGATCTTCAGCAAGACTTGTCTTATCGTGAGCACCCCGTTTCTATCCTTGAAGAAACTGAGCACAAGACCTGCAACAAGTCCATCAAATTCTTGAAAGTGAAGTGGTCACACCATACCGACCGAGAAGCTACATGGGAACAAGAAGATCATCTCCGTTCCGAGTATCCCGCTTTCTTTCAGTCCTTGATCTCGGGATGAGATCTTTTTGTAGTGGAGGAGAGTTTGTAATTCCATGGATGTAAAACTTCCTTATATGGCAATATATGCACCGTTGACTTAATCAATTCCATTCTAGGCTATTCCTTCATTTTGGGTTTCTTCGTTTTTTGCCTTGTGCATGTGTTTCATGTCACCATGTCATTTTCATTACGTGCCTTGCATTGGCATAGTCTCTTTGCATCCGTGTGTACTTGCATCATCTCCATCCTCTCCGTTGTCCATTTCGGGTTTCAACTCTCTCACACGGCACCCGTCGCACCTCTCAAGCCTTTGTTTCGTGAGTGGGATAAAAACATCCTCGGAATGGGCCGAGAGTTGTCAAGTGGTCTTGGTATATCACCGGTAGACCGCCTGTCAAGTTTCGTCTCGTTTGGAGGTCGTTTGATACTCCAACGGTTAACCATGTGGGCCGAAACCCCCTTTCTCTTTTGGCCCAGCACCCGTCCACAACAGCCCACAAGCCCATCCTAACCACCTCCATCCTCTCGGTCGTTGGCTCGTGATCGTGTGGGCGAGAACCGCACCTCATTTGGACTCTCCTAGCTCCCTCTGTCTATAAAAACGTCCACCCCATCCATTTTTCCCAGATGAAACCCTAGCTCCTACCTCCCTCTCCGCGCGGGACATTTCTCTGCCGACGGACGTGTCCACAGGCCTCCCGCCACAACGTGATAGTGCCCTAGTGGATCTGCCCCGGCGCCCACATCCCCGCCGGTCGGCCCGCCCGAGCCCGGGTCGGGCCCCCCTCTGCCCACATCGCCCCGGGCCGTTCCCCGTAGCCCCGGCTCCCGCGCCTCGCGCGCGTCCGGCGCCGCTGGCACCTGCGGCCGCCTCCGTCGGTCCGCGCCCTCCGCCGCCACCGAAGCTCCGCGCGCCACCGCCTCCGGCCCCACCCGGCCTCGCCGGACCGCTACAGCCACCCGCCGGCCGCCGCCTCCACCGCCGCGACCCCGCCGCCAGTCAGCCTCGCCGCCACGTCGTCTTCCTCGCCAAGCTCCGCCACCAACTTCGGCGATCCCGGTCTGGAATGGGATCGGGACCAGATCCACCAATCCCCTCATCCAAACACCGTGTCTCGAGCCAGATCTCCTCGTCGCGCTTCTCCTCGTCCCATTGACTTTCGCGGACGGGTAAAATTCCACAAAGTCCCGGTTCTGCAATATTTTTATGCCCTCTTTGACATGTCACAACTTTGTGCTCGGTGCTCCATTTTGCATAAATGATATATCAAAATGTTCGTCTCGAAGTGCTCTACATGTTAGCATCAGTTTTGTGCATCATAGGGTTCATCAAGATGTCTTAATCTTCGTTGCAAGACTGCTTCGTGATGTTACTATTTCACCACTAGTTGTCTGTTAACGATTTGTTGGCATGTTCGTGAGGTCATAACATGGTGCATGTTGGTCCAAATGAAGTGTATGATATGTCAAAATATTCGTCTTGTGATGCTCTTCAATATGGATGCATTTTCATACATGTTAGGTTGCATTATGCCATGTTTAACCCCGTTATAAAAGTGCATGTGGCTGATAAGTTTCTGAAATTGTTATGAGATGATGTTTTGTCTTCTTCGTGTGAATTAATCCATGTGTCATATGAGCTAGGTGTCAATATGGATTTTGCTCATTGGTATGTGCTCTACATGATAGATTTATTTTCATGCCATGATATGTCTTGGGATGAGTGCATCAAGCTTGTTTACACGCCATCGTGATGTTAAGTTTCTGATAAGAGTGAATCTGTTAATTTTTATGCCATGTTTTCATGAGGCTACCGTGCATGGTTTGAATTGTCCAGTGTGTGTTCGTTGATGTATATGTTATGCTCTATCTATACATGCTCTTGTTTTCCATGATGTCTTGCTGTAGCTTATTGTTTTCATGCTCTCAAGTTGCTAGAAAATGTTTCTGTCAGCCTGTTATCAGCAAGTTCTGTTTTGCCATGTCAATAGCTAGTGTTCTATGCATCCTATGACCATGTTCTTGCCATGAGTAGCTTCACAAACATGTCATCTTGTTGTTGGTTATATTCAGATGCCATGCTATGCGTTGAGATGAGTTGCACAAGCTTGCAAACATGCCTACTTGTCGTTGCTGCTGCCATGCCTTGTAATTTTCAATAAGTCTGAGAAATCTGTTAACTTATTGATTCTTGTCATGCTTATTTAATTGTGCTCCAATAAGTTTTTGGGTGTGCTCTGAGTTTATACTTGTTGAGAATCATGTCTATTTCACATCCATGCCTTTTGTCTTCATGTTTGGGTGTTGTAGCATAATTATACCTTGCTCCAAAGATGACATGCTGCTGTTAACTGCAGTTTTGCATTGCATCTTGTTTTGCTTGCCATTTGCAAAATGTGCATCCGTTTCCCATGATCTTTATATCGATTTCGACCAAAATCTTCCCCTCTATCCAGTGGGTTGCTTGGTTTCCCAAGATGAAGCCGTTTCCATCATCTTCTCCTTTAGGCTCGAGAGCAGACTCATGCATACACACAACCTACTTGCATCCCATGACATGTCTTGCATCATGTTGTTTGTGCATTGCACCGTGATTGATCTTGTACCGTTGTTGTGCCCTTGTATTGGGTAGAGCTGGGAGCCGATACCGAGTTCGATGATCTTGTCGAGACTAAGTTTGAGGAGCCGTCTTACCATCCCACCGAGGACTTAACAGGCAAGATGACCGTTCCCCGATATCACCTCTATCTTTGCCTTGCTAGTTGTCTCGCTCTATTAGTTATGCCTCGATGCTTATTCTTGTCTTATAAGCCTCCTATGTTGCCATGAAATACTCTAACCACCTTCCTAGCAAATCGCTGATTGGCTAAGTACGATTTTGCTCAGCCCCTCTTATAGCATTGTTAGTTGCAGGTGAAGTTTGAAGATTGCTCCATGTTTGGACTTGTTTATTGGGATAGCACAATATATATATATATATATATATATATATATATATATATATATATATATATATATATATATATATATATATATCTTAATTAAATTAATGCACGTATATATTGGTAATGGGTGGAAGGCTTGGCCTTCTGCTTGGTGTTTTGTTCCACTCATGCCACCTTAGGACCCGATAAACTGGTGTTATGTTCCTTGATTTTGCATTCCTAAGACGGTTGGGGTTTATGGGCCCCCCTTGATAATTCGCACTCCTTAAAGATTTTCCACTGAGACCCAACTTTGGTACTACATATGCCTAAAAACTAAAGCTTGCATAGGGAGTTATAAACCCGAGTTCTTAATCAACAACCCGAGCCAATGCTCCTCATGAGTGTTGGTCCAAACTGGGCGGACTACAAGGCCACCTTGGGGAAACCCGAGGGCTGGAATTTTCCTATAGAATGTCCCATCCGGTCGTGGCCTGGGACGAGATACACGCGGCTACTATTAGGTTGTCGGCACGTCGGGAGGTCTTGCTGGATTAGTTTTACCTTTATCGAAATATCTTGAGCACGGGATTCCGAGAATATTCGGGTCTTCCCAGCTTGGAGTTGCGACTCCGCAGATCATGAGATTGTGATGGGCTAAGTTGGGACACCCCTGCAGGGTTATGAACTTTTGAAAGCCGTGCCCACGGTTATGTGGCAGATGGGAATTTGTTAATATCCGGTTGTAGATAACTTGACACCATATCCTTAAGAATACACTACATGTGTGAGTACCGTGATGGTCTCTTTTCGATGGGGGTTTCGGAAAGTGAACACGGTGGGGTTATGCATGCACGTGAGTAGCTAGGATAACTTATTGATCATCTTTGGCGACCGTTGGCACATATTCTCATCCTGCTCTAAACTTGTAAGCTAGTTGCTTAGTGCTTGCTGCAAACATTTTATTACCTCTCCACACCTAAAGGCTTTGTTAGTTTTGATACTCGGGAATGGGATTGTTGAGTCCTTGTGACTCATAGATTACAACGCACACCAGATGCAGGTACAGCCGAGAACAATGCAGGAGATGGAGCATATCTTCACTGGGAGTTCGATGAAGAGCGTGGTCGTTTCTATGTTACGTATCCCGACGATCAGTAGTGGTTCCTACTAGGGGCGATCAAGCCTTGTGGTTGTGGTATCTTTTCTCATTTGAATTTTGTCCGTAGTCGGACCCTGTGTTATTTGGATGAATGTATGCTATTGTATTCATTGTGTGACGTGGCGAGTGTAAGCCAACTATTTTACTCTTTCATCCCTGTATTTTACATGAGTTGTGCAAAGATACCATGCTTGCGATCATTCCAGAATGCGCTTATGTGGGGACCCCGACTTAAGAGTCGAGTCACCGAATGCACGTGTACAGTGATCCCAGAGATCAATGCTCACTGAACACACAGAAGCTGAATAACAAGAGTCTTACATCCATACATACCGTCTTACACAAATTATGGCCATTATGGCCAAGTCTTACATAGATAAAGCCTCAAGGGCTGAATAGCAAATAACTTGAATAGCGGAAGTGTTCGAAGATAAGTAGAACCCATGCCATCTGCCTTAACCCTACAGGCATTCTGACTGGGATAGCGTCCTAATTCGCATGTTCGTCTCCATAGAATTCTTCTTCATATTCATGTTCCTCCATGCCTGGCAAATTAAATAACCAGTGGCAAGCCAATGAGTACTTTGAATATACTCGCAAGCAACCCATGATTTGGTTCAAGTAACAATGCAATTGAACAACAATGAGCAATCTAGCAACAAGCTTGAATAAATATTCTACCATCAAGTACATGCATCAATAAATTTAGGTAACCACGAAGACAGGTTACGGATATCAACATAGCCAAGCTATGACCTCTTCATCCTGTCAAGTCCTTTTGACTTGGACCAACGGAGCTTTCACACACACATGGTTTCGCAAACATTGGACGTAGCCCAAGAGCGGTTACCCAACTGTCCTTGACCGTGGACACGGCTATTCGAATAGTTTTACACTCTGCAGAGGTTGCACACTTTACCCACTAGATCCGGGGAACTTCCGTGACATCCACGACCCGCGGTACCTCAAGTACCCAGGGTAAGCACCCGATCACTATCTTTCCCTAGGCGACACTAATATGGAGTCCACTCGATTGGTAGCAACCCCCGTGCCCCACATTTTACATCTTAAGATTTTTGGAGCCTCGCTCCCATTTCACATACCACGGGCACGGGGTACCAACGGTGTGTTCGGTGCCCTGTGAAAACAGTCATGGCCGCCTATCCAAGCACGACCCCATCCCGAGAGTGACCTCATGTCACCCCCGTCACTGGTAATGCGGACACCATGCTAGTATCGACCTAGGTAATCAATAATGCCCTTTACCATATAAGGGTAGAGTGGTTGCGCATGTAAAGTTGGAATAACGGTCGCAACTTAAGCCAATCCATTTGAAAAACATCACACACACTTCTCTTGGTACACCACTTCGTCATCAAGTGGTCACCCATCTCATCTTTTCCCCCGGGCATAAGTGGCACCCGACGGGGTCTTAAAAAGAATGCAACCACAAAGGTATCATGGCACACATGCATCTCTAAGCATCACTACTAGTCATTTCTATTGCATCTAAGCATATAGCAAGATCATGAGTAAAGCATGCATCAAGTGGTGGTTCTCAACTAGGTCACCACCGTCACCTTTATCATCATGCATTCGGAAATAAATGGGTTCCGAGGAGCACAAGGGTATCATGGTCAAAGGGCTGCTTGCCTGGATTGGCTTGGTTTTCAAGGTCTTCAAAGCCTTCCCCTCCTTCTTCTTCAGCAACCTCGTCAAATACGGTATCTAATCGTCGCAATAAACAACGAGAAAATAAGACCACAATAAAAACAAAAAAAACAAAGTGCTCAGAAAAATGTCAACTTATTTTTATTAAATACTAGAGGGAAAACTAAGATGGCAAAAATTATTAGTTTGAGTTTTAGAGTGCCAGAATGGGGTACATGAATATTTGAACAGAAGTTTTAATGTTCAAATATGAATTTAAATTTGAACAGAACAGAAAAGGTTCATGGATATGGGTGAAAGTGACATCATTAAATAGGTTGGATTTTTACAAGTTTTTAGGAACTGGAATTAATTCATTTGGACAATTATTTAATTATGTGGAATTATTTGAAATCCACAGAAAAGAAAAAGGAGAAAGGGTCCTGTGCAACTGGGCCAGAACGGCCACAGTGCAGCAGGCCCAGGGCGAAAACAGCCCACCGCATGGCCCCAGCGCGCGCCAGGGTTTTCAAACCTAACGGGCGAGGCCAGGCGTCAGTGAGAGGAGAGGGGAGCGAGGGCGAGGGGAGGCTGATAGGCGGGGCCCGCCTGTCATCCCTAACCCTCCGGCAGAGAGCCGGCGAGCTTACCGGCGACGTTTCCGGGCACGGCGGGGTGAGCTAAGGGCAGGGATGGACTCAGCAAGATGTCGCCGATCTGGTGGAGGTGGTGCGGGTCGCCGGAGGGGTCTGGTTCGCCGGCGGCGAGGACACGCGGCGGAGGAGTTTCGGGCGAGTGATGCTCCGGTCGATTCCGGCAGCTGCAGAGAGGGGAAAGAGGGGGAAACGCGTCAGTGTGGTGCTGTTGTGCTAGATCGAGTGAGAGAAGAGGTTGGGGCAGCATGTACCGAGCAGGCGACGGGGAGCCGCCGCAGCGGAGCTCGAGCTCGATCTCGAGCTAGGGCTAGTCTGGAGTGGGGCGAGTGGCTCTGGGGGAAGATTGAGAGAGGGAGAGTGCGACTGGTGAGGAGAGGAGGGGCTCAGGGGGTCTATTTATAGGCGGACGGCGAGGTGCCGTGGACCTGTGCGCCGACGAGCCTCTGCTCGTTGCCACAGGGCACAGGAGGCGCTGGGGAAGTGTCTGCGGTGTTGCTGGACGAGGTCCAGGGCAGAGGAGAGGAAGAGAGGGAGCGGGGGAAGCTTCTGGTGCTGCGCGCGTGTGAGGCCGAAGACTGGAGCTCGCGGGCGGCCGGCACGCGTGCGAGGGCATCCATTGGAGGGAGAAGGAGGAGGGGGACAGCACCGGGGGGTGTTGCGGACGCCGAGGCGCATCGAACGGCGCGAGGGGGAAGCACGAGGTGGTCGGGGGCGATGGATTGGGCGAGGCTACAGTGCGGGCGCGCACTGTAGCGTGCTCTGGAGCGTGCCTTCTGCATGCCACGGCATGCCGTTGGCTAGCTGGGCGCGTCCGCCGTGTCTGGGAGGGTCAATCATGGAGTAAACAAACGGGCTGAGGCCTTGGATGCATTGGCCATCTAATGGAAGACGAGGGGAGCTGAGAGGAGGTAAGAACTGGGCTGTCCAGCAAGGTAAAATGGGGTTTTCACCCTTCAATTATTGAACTCTGGTCATGGGAGAGTTACTGGAGGTAGAGGGTGACTAGGTGATGCTGTGGTAGAAAGTTGAGTCAAGGGTAAATAGTAAAAGAGGCCAAAACAGTGGTTTTGGTAAAATGGCAGAAGGGGTTTGATGATGTTTAGAGCAGTCAAATGATCTCCACTAGCCATGACACTTAACAGGATTAAATGGCTTATGAAAATAGGGTGTTTCACCAAATTTGGGCTTGTTTGAAGAGACTTGCCAATGTAACTTTGGTGAACCCTAGAAATCAACAGAAATGGCTTCACCATGTTTAAGTCAAGCTAATCATCTCCCCTTGATGCACCACTTGGTGTAGTGTGATCATTTGGGGTTATGATCATGCCCACAAAGTTTGAAGCCCCAGGTAAAAAGTTGGTAATGTAAAGTTGTTCAAATTTGAATTTGAACAGAAATGGTTTTGGGGTACTCTGATCAAGTTACCCTTCTCCAAAGCTTGTGCCATTCGGTCTAGATGCCTTATTAGACCATTCCAGCATGTGCACCAAGTTTGAGGGCATTTGGACAAGTTTGGCAATGTAAAGTTGCTCAATCTTCAGATATTGACAGAATGGTTTTGAGGGGTTTTGATGATGTTTTCTTGCTTCCCAAGGCATGGGGCTTGGCAAGATCATCAAATATGTCATATATGACATGATAAAATTTCCCTGGAATTTTTAGAGAATATTTCCTTTGTAAATATTTCAAAAGCTTGAAATATCCAGAAAGGGTTTCTGAGGAATTAGCCCAATATTTTGAATATGCCCAAGTGTTGAAACTCTTATATATGGACAATATATGTCATATGAGTCTCCCTGAATTTTGGCAAATATTTTTGAAATAAATAAATATTTTTTCCCTATTAAAGACCATTTCTGGCCTTAAGAAAAAGCTTTTAAATAAAATATGAAAATAACTTTTAAAATTATACTTTTGTGGTTCCTGGGAGTCCTATGACTACTAGGTCTCAAATATACTTTTTGAAATAATTTTCTCACCCTAAATCAAGCACTTGCAGTGCAAACCTCAATTCAGGGGTTTTTGGAATACTAATTTTTGAAAATACAATTTGGCCAAATTAATTTTATAAGAAAATACTATACTGCTATAAACACTTGGTATGATCATTGGGCAGAGGTTTTGGGTAAGGAGATGAATTCTACAAGAGGGAGTAGTTGACTTAAATGAGCACTTAAAAACACAGGAAGAAAAACTCAATTCCAAATAAAAGCCAAATGATGCCAAAAAAATTTGCTGGTCCAAATTTTTCATGCTTTATTGATGCAAATGACATGCTACAGAATGCAGGGTGTGACAGACCTACCCCCCTTACAAGAATCTCGTCCCCGAGATTCCTAAACTAGGTCTTAAAAGAGATCGGGATACTCGGATCTAAGATAATCTTCACGTTCCCAGGTTGCTTCTGCTTCCGTGTGGTTGCTCCACTGGACCTTGAAATACGTGATGGTGCGGCTTCGTGTCCGTCGTTCTGCTTCATCCAGAATGCGAATGGGCTTCTCGCGGTAGGTCAAATCAGGCTGGAGATCAATGGCTTGGTGATCAACATCCTTGTAGAGATTAGGCTTGTTCGGAACTTGGAGACACTTCCGGAGTTGTGACACGTGGAATACGTTGTGCACATCGGACAGCTCAGGTGGTAGTTCCAACTGGTAAGCCACTTCTCCTCGTCGGTCGGTGATCTTGAAAGGGCCAATAAATCTTGGTGCAAGTTTCCCCTTAACGTGGAAACGCTTGGTTCCCTTCAGAGGAGTTACTCGCAGGTACACATGGTCTCCGACACGGAAACTCATGTCTCGGCGACGAGTGTCAGCATAACTCTTCTGCCTTGATTTGGCGGCCTTCAAACGTTCTCTGACTAGTTGGACTTGCTCTTCTGCTTCGCGGAGAATGTCTAGTCCAAAGACTATCCCTTCTCCAGTCTCTGGCCAGTTGAGGGGTGTGCGACATATGCGTCTGTACAACACCTCAAATGGTGCCATCTGAAGGCTCGACTGATAACTGTTGTTATAGGAGAACTTGGCAAAAGGGAGGCTATCTTCCCACTTGGCTCCATAGGCCAAAACACAGGCTCGGAGCATGTCTTCGAGAATTTGATTTACTCGCTCTGTCTGACCTCCGGTCTGTGGGTGGAAAGCCGTGCTGAAAGACAACTTGGTTCCCAAGGCTTCTTGGAATCTTTTCCAAAACCTTGAAGTAAATTGGGTGCCTCGATCTGACACAATTTCATTTGGAACACCATGGAGGCTCACGATTCGGTCGATATAGAGAGTTGCCAACTGGTTGCCTATATAGGTAGTCTTGACAGGAATGAAATGGGCTACCTTGGTCAAATGGTCGACTATGACCCTGATGGAGTCATGACCTCTATTCGACCTTGGTAATTCAGTGATGAAGTCCATTCTAACTTTATCCCACTTCCACTCAGGAACTTTGAGTGGTTGGAGCAATCCAGCGGGTCGCAGATATTCAGCCTTGACCCTTTGGCACACATCACACTTTGCAACGTAGGTTGCAATCTCTCTTTTCATCACGTGCCACCAGAATCTTTCCTTCAAGTCTTGATACATCTTGGTTCCTCCGGGGTGGATGGAATACGAAGTGGCGTGGGCTTCTTGCAGGATCAGGTTCTTCAGCTCCATCTTGTTTGGTACGCAGATGCGACCTTTGTACCAAACAATCCCGTGCTCGTCCTCGGAGAATCCTGGGGCCTTGCCTAGCTTCATATTCTTCTTGATACCTTCAATGCTTGCGGGCCCACCTTGTGCCTTCTTGACTTCGTCCATCAGGGTTGGTTTGACTTCCAGATGATCCAGAAATCCAGGGGTGACCAATTCCAAACTGAATTGTTCGAGGTCCTTAAACAGGGATGGCTGCCTCTTTTGAATTATGGCATTCAGGGAGCAAGCATTTCTGATTAAGGCATCGGCCACCACGTTAGCCTTCCCGGGGTGATATTGAATACTGAGGTCATAATCTTTGATGAGTTCCAACCATCTTCGTTGCCTCATGTTCAATTCCTTTTGGGTGAAAATGTACTTCAGACTTTTGTGGTCTGTGTATATCTCACACCGTTTCCCTAGGAGGTAATGTCGCCGTGTCTTCAAGGCATGAACCACTGCTGCTAACTCAAGATCGTGAGTAGCGTAGTTCTCTTCATGAGGTCGTAGCTGCCTGGAGAGGTAAGCTATGACTCGGCCTTCTTGCATCAGAACGCTTCCCAACCCGGTTCAAGAGGCATCACAATATATCACGAACTCCTTGTGAATATCAGGTGTTGCCAAAACGGGGGCGGTGGTCAATCTCTTCTTGAGCTCTTGGAAGCTCTCTTCGCATTTTGGCGTCCACTCGAACTTCTGGTCCTTCTTGAGGAGCTGAGTCATTGGCCGGGCAATGCTAGAGAATCCTTCCACGAATTTGCGGTAATAGCCCGCAAGTCCGAGGAAGCTTCTGACTTCCTTGATGGTCGTTGGAGATTTCCATTGGGTCACAGCTTCGATCTTCGCGGGATCAACTGACAATCCTTCTTCGGTCAAGACATGACCTAAGAATCCAACTTTATGCAGCCAGAACTCACATTTGCTGAATTTGGCGTATAGTTGGTGCTCCCGAAGCTTGTCTAGGACCATCCTCAAATGTTGCTCGTGTTCTTCCTCCGTCTTCGAGAAAACAAGAATGTCATCGATGAAGACAACAACAAACTTGTCCAAATATTCCATGAAGACTTTATTCATGAGATACATGAAGTAAGCTGGGGCATTGGTTAACCCAAAAGACATGACCGTGCACTCGTACAGGCCATATCTGGTTACGAATGCCGTCTTGCGAATATCTTGGGGTCTGATCTTCAGCTGGTAGTACCCAGATCTGAGGTCGATCTTGGAGAACACCTTGGCTCCGCTGAGCTGATCAAACAGATCTTCAATCTTGGGAAGTGCGTACTTGTTCTTGATTGTAACCTCGTTAAGGGAACGGTAGTCAATGCATAAGCGGATGGTACCATCCCTTTTTGCCACAAACAGAACAGGTGATCCCCAAGGAGAGGCACTTGGGCGGATAAATCCCTTCCTCGTCTGCTCTTCCAGTTGCTTCTTCAACTCGGCTAATTCTTCCGTCCCCATTCTATAAGGCTTCTTATAGATGGGTCCTGCCCCGGGCACGAGCTCGATGATGAACTCAATGTCACGGTCAGGGGGCATTCCCGGTAGCTCATTTGGGAAGACATCGGGATACTCGCACACTACCGGTACTTGCTCTAGCCCAACTTCAGACAGACAGTTGACTTGAGCGGCGTGAGCGGAAGAGGAGTTGGAAGCAAACTTAACTTCGACTCCTTGGTCATTGGTCACAGTGACAGCCCGATTGGCACAGTCTAATAAGCCTTGGTGCTTACTGAGCCAATCCATCCCTAAGATCACATCCAAGCCTTGCGATCTTAGGATGATAAGGTCTGCTAGGAAGTCTACACCGTTAATGATAACACTGGCTCCTTTACAGACTATCTTGGATCTCATCTCTGCTCCGGGGGTTTGTACCACCATGGGGTTATTCAGGGGTGTAGGGGTCATGCCACTTTTTAATGCAAATCTTTAAGTGACAAATGAATGCGTGGCTCCAGAATCAAACAAGACAGTTGCAGGTGCTGAGTTGACAAGGAACGTACCCAGCACGACGTCCGGGTCTTCCTGGGCTTCTTCAGCAGTGACGTGATTCACACGTCCCTTCCCATGGTTAGGCGGGTTGCGAGGAGCTGGGTTCCTTGGTGGCATCTCACGGCCTTGTCCTGGGTTCTGCACATTGGGGCGCGGGGCATCAGGCTTCTTGTTAGGGCACACCTTAGAAATATGCCCTGACTGGCCACATCCAAAGCAAGTGACTTGGTTTGGATTATAGGTCTTGTTGCCACCACTGTTATTGGGGTTGAATGCTGGCCTTGGGTTGGCATACTGCTGAGGCTGATAGTTGGTGCGAGGTGCAGGAGCTCTTGGTTGCTGGTAGGTTGGCTTGACCGGGGCTGACTGCCACGGGCGAGGCTTCTGGTTGCTGGAACTTCCCTTGCTGACCATCTTGCGCTTGCGAGTGTCTTCCAGAGCACGCCGCTTGTCTTCAAGCATGAGTGCTTTTTTCATAAGGTCAGGGAAGGTTGGGCATTCGCACACGACAAGCGAGTACTGCAGAGTCTGATTGAGGCCTTCCATGAAGCTCTCCCTTTTTGCAGCATCAGTGCTGACGTCTTCAGGAGCATACCTTGACAGAACACTGAACTTCTGCATGTACTCCTTGACAGTGCCACTTCCTTGCTTCAGGGCTCGGAATTCACGCTTCTTGATAGCCATGATTCCGGAAGGAATGTGGGCTTTGCGGAATTCTGCCTTGAAGTTGTCCCAAGTGATGTCTTGCCCAGCATGCATGACCTTGAACCCATCCCACCAAGCTCAAGCAGTCCCCCCGAGGCAGTGGGCTGCATAAGCCACCTTCTCGCGGTCTTCGGTGCATCCGACTAGTTCCAGCAAATCCTCAATGGTGCGGACCCAGTCGTCTGCATCCAGGGGTTCAGCAGTCTCGATGAAAGTTGGCGGTGCATGCTTCTTGAACTCTGCCAACGTGAACGTCCATTGCCATTCCCCGCCGGCTGGCGGTTGTTGGTGACAGCTTGAGCAATCATCTGAAGGGCTGCGGTGTTGGCTTGGCGTTCCTCTCGGAAAGCTTGGAGAAGCTGAGCCATGTCCATGTTCGGAGGAGGTGGTGTTGGTGGAGCTTGGTCGTTGGTTTGGTCGTGGCCTGCCTCTGATTCAGCGGATGCTCCGGCTTCAGGTTGCTGGGTAGAGGTACCAGTACGAGTTACAACAGGCATCATGTTGGAGCGGTAAAAGGTCTCATGACTTGGAAGAGGGAAAGCAATAAAGATGGGTGCCTAGTAAGGGGGTGGGTGTGACACTAATCAAATCATGCAAGGGCCGAAAGGGCCAAACACATTCATTAAAATCCAAATGGGTGATGCAGTCGTTTACATATTCCCGAAGGGTGAACACGACGTACATCCAAACACAACAAAAGCAAACACTAGATGGTTTCATATGAACCATACAAGGACTCGACTGTGCATAGGGGTTACACGACCTATCCTACCGTAGAGGTCACGAACTGGCATATCCGAGTTGCGAATAATGCCTAAGCGGCGGAATGCTCAGTCGCGTATTCTGGCTCTTCTGGGTCTTCCTCCTTGTCTTCATCTGTCTGGGCCCCCTTGTCACTTGAGGGTGTGGGGGAGTGGAGGAGTTGGATACGACGGAGCTTTGTCGGTGGTGCAGGGAAAAGCTTGCGATATTCCCTTGCCGTCATACGGCGTCGTCGGGGTGGTTCTTCATCCTTGGAAGATACATCTCCTGAGGGCCTTCCACCTCGGTACGCGATAGCGAACTGTCCGGGAGGCGCACCTTCCTTCTTGATCCTATCTGTCTTCTCTTGTGCTTGACGAAGAAGTGCCTTGGTCTTGTGAAGTTCTTCTCGAAGCTTCATTGACTCTGAGGCCAAATCTTGTGCCAAGCTGTCGGCACATAGGCTGAAGTAGGTCTGGAATCGAAGTGGAAGTCCTTCCTTCAGTGGAGGGGCTTGTGCGCTGCTTTCATCTTCACCTTCCTTCCGGTAAGGCAAGAAGCGGGTTGTCATCTTGGCTGCCATCTCCGGAAGAAGCTC
The DNA here is from genome assembly GCA_902687465.1 of Secale cereale. Lineage (NCBI taxonomy): Eukaryota > Viridiplantae > Streptophyta > Magnoliopsida > Poales > Poaceae > Secale > Secale cereale. The sequence goes on along the minus strand of LR738710.1, from coordinate 202,324,650 downwards.
GCGGAGACGGGTTAGTGCCTTGAGTGCAGCAGCCTCGACAGCGAGAGGTAGTGTTGCCATCTGGGGTCCCTCGAAGAACCAACTTGTGGGAGGATCGTTTGCCTTCACGATCACTTCCACATGGTACTCCACCTCAGTGTCGCTAACCCAATGCTCAAGGTAGCTGAGGATGGGCGCTCGGTGGAACTAACACTCCTGGAGGCTATCCTCGAGAAGCAAGGGAAACCCAGTGGTCAGGTGCTCTTCAGGTACAGCGGCCATCTACAAAGGTTGAATAGGAGAGGTTAATAAGCCGATGATATCTCAGGTTGGTAAGGTTTAGAAAAGAAGAGAGGTTCAGAAGGTTTTTGAAAAGGGTCTCATCTATCTAACGCCCATGCTAACTATGGCTTCCTACAGTCAGGATGGGTCTGATACTAGCTCTGTGGGGACCCCGACTTAAGAGTCGAGATCACCGAATGCACGTGTACAGTGATCCCAGGGATCAATGCTCACTGAACACACAGAAGCTGAATAACAAGAGTCTTACATCCATACATACCGTCTTACACAAATTATGGCCATTATGGCCAAGTCTTACATAGATAAAGCCTCAAGGGCTGAATAGCAAATAACTCGAATAGCGGAAGTCTTCGAAGATAAGTAGAACCCATGCCATCTGCCTTAACCCTACAGGCATTCTGACTAGGATAGCGTCCTAGTTCGCATGTTCTTCTCCATAGAATTCTTCTTCATATTCCTGTTCCTCCATGCCTGGCCAATTAAATAACCAGTGGCAAGCCAATGAGTACTTTGAATGTACTCGCAAGCAACCCATGATTTGGTTCAAGTAACAATGCAATTGAACAACAATGAGCAATCTAGCAACAAGCTAGAATAAATATTCTACCATCAAGTACATGCATCAATAAATTTAGGTAACCTCGAAGATAGGTTACGGATATCAACATAGCCAAGCTATGACCTCTTCATCCTGTCAAGTCCTTTTGACTTGGACCAACGGAGCTTTCACACACACAGGGTTTCGCAAACATTGGACGTAGCCCAAGAGCGGTTACCCAACTGTCCTTGACCGTGGACACGGCTATTCGAATAGTTCTACACTCTGCAGAGGTTGCACACTTTACCCACTAGATCCGGGGAACTTCCATGACATCCACGACCCGCGGTACCTCAAGTACCCGGGGTAAGCACCCGATCACTATCTTTCCCTAGGCGACACTAATATGGAGTCCACTCGATTAGTAGCAACCTCTCTGCCCCACATTTCACATCTTAAGATTTTTGGAGCCTCGCTCCCATTTCACATACCACGGGCATGGGGTACCAACGGTGTGTTCGGTGCCCTGTGAAAACAGTCATGGCCGCCTATCCAAGCACGACCCCGTCCCGAGAGTAACCTCATGTCACCCCCGTCACTAGTAATGCGGGCACCATGCTAGTATCGACCTAGGTAATCAATAATTCCCTTTCCCATATAAGGGTAGAGTGGTTGCGCATGTAAAGTTGGAATAATGGTCGCAACTTAAACCAATCCGTTTGAAAAACATCACACACACTTGTCTTGGTACACCACTTCGTCATCAAGTGGTCACCCATCTCATATTTTCCCCGGGGCATAAGTGGCACCCGATGGGGTCTTAAAAAGAATGCAACCACGAAGGTATCATGGCACACATGCATCTCTAAGCATCACTACTAGTCATTTGTATTGCATCTAAGCATATAGCAAGATCATGAGTAAAGCATGCATCAAGTGGTGGTTCTCAACTAGGTCACCACCGTCACTTTTATCATCATGCATTCGGAAATAAATGGGTTTCGAGGAGCACAAGGGTATCATGGTTAAAGGGTTGCTTGCCTGGATTGGCTTGGTCTTCAAGGTCTTCAAATCCTTCCCCTCCTTCTTCTTCAGCAACCTCGTCAAATACGGTATCTAATCGTCGCAATAAACAACGAGAAAATAAGACCACAATAAAAACAGAAAAATCAAAGTGCTCAAAAAAATGTCAACTTATTTTTATTAAATACTAGAGGGAAAACTAAGATGGCAAAAATTCTTAGTTTGAGTTTTGGAGTGGCGGAATGGGGTACATGAATATTTGAACACAAGTTTTAATGTTCAAATATGAATTTAAATTTGAACAGAACAGAAAAGGTTCATGGATATGGGTGAAAGTGACATCATTAAATAGGTTGGATTTTTACAAGTTTTTAGGAATTGGAATTAATTCATTTGGACAATTATTTAATTCTGTGGAATTATTTGAAAATCCACAGAAAAGAAAAAGGAGAAAGGGTCCTGTGCAACTGGGCCAGAACGGCCACAATGCAGCAGGCCCGGGGCAAAAACAGCCCACCGCACGGCGCCAGCGCGCGCCAAGGTTTTCAAACCTGACGGGCGGGGCCCGGCGTCAGTGAGAGGAGAGGGGAGCGAGGGCGAGGGGAGGCTGACAGGCGGGGCCCGCCTATCATCCCTAACCCTCCGGCAGAGAGCCGTCGAGCTCACCGGCGACGTTTCCGAGCACGGCGGGGCGAGCTAAGGGCAGGGATGGACTCAGCAAGATGTCACCGATCTGGTGGAGGTGGTGCGGATCGCCGGAGCGGCCTGGTTCGCCGGCGGCGAGGACACGCGGCGGAGGAGTTTCGGGCGAGTGATGCTCCAGTCGATTCCGCAGCTCCAGAGAGGGGAAAGAGGGGGAAATGCGTCAGTGTGGTGCTATGGAGCTAGATCGAGTGAGAGAAGAGGCTGGGGCGGCCTGTACCGAGCAGGCGATGGGGAGCCGCCGCGGCGGAGCTCGAGCTCGATCTCGAGCTCGGGCTGGTCTGGAGTGGGGCGAGTGGCTCTGGGGGAAGATTGAGAGAGGGAGAGTGCGACTGGTGAGGAGAGGAGGGGCTCGGGGGGTCTATTTATAGGCGGACGGCGAGGTGCCATGGACCTGTGCGCCGGCGAGCCTCTGCTCGTTGCCACAGGGCACGGGAGGCGCTGGGAAAGTGTCTGCGGGGTTGCTGGACGAGGTCCAGGGCAGAGGAGAGGAAGAGAGGGAGCGGGGGAAGCTTCTGGTGCTGCGCGCGTGTGAGGCCGAAGACTGGAGCTCGCGGGCGGCCGGTGCGCGTGCGAGGGCGTCCACTAGAGGGAGAAGGAGGAGGGGGCAGCGCCGGGGGGTGTTGCGGATGCCGAGGCGCATCGAACGGCGCGAGGGGGAAGCACGAGGTGGTCGGGGGCGACGGATTGGGCGAGGCTACAGTGCGGGCGCGCACTGTAGCATGCTCTGGAGCGTGCCTTCTGCATGCCACGGCATGCCGTTGGCTAGCTGGGCGCGTCCGCCGTGTCTGGGGGGTCAATCATGGAGTAAACAAACGGGCTGAGGCCTTGGATGCCTTGGCCATCCAATGGAAGAGGAGGGGAGCTGAGAGGAGGTAAGAACTGGGCTGTCCAGCAAGTTAAAATGGGTTTTCACCCTCCAATTATTGAACTCTGGTCATGGGAGAGTTACTGGAGGTAGAGGGTGACTAGGTGATGCTGTGGTAGAAAGATGAGTCAAGGGTAAATAGTAAAAGAGGCCAAAACAGTGGTTTTGGTAAAATGGCAGAAGGTGTTTGATGATGTTTAGAGCAGTCAAATGATCTCCACTAGCCATGACACTTAACAGGATTAAATGGCTTATGGAAATAGGGTGTTTCACCAAATTTGGGCTTGTTTGAAGAGACTTGCCAATGTAACTTTGGTGAACCCTAGAAATCAACAGAAATGGCTTCACCATGTTTAAGTCAAGCTAATCATCTCCCCTTGATGCACCACTTGGTGTAGTGTCATCATTTGGGGTTATGATCATGCCCACAAAGTTTGAAGCCCCAGGTAAAAAGGGGGTAATGTAAAGTTGTTCAAATTTGAATTTGAACAGAAATGGTTTTGGGGTACTCTGATCAAGTTACCCTTCTCCAAAGCTTGTGCCATTTGGTCTAGATGCCTTATTAGACCATTACAGCATGTGCACCAAGTTTGAGGGCATTTGGACAAGTTTGGCAATGTAAAGTTGCTCAAACTTCAGATATGGACAGAATGGTTTTGAGGGGTTTTGATGATGTTTTCTTGCTTCCCAAGGCATGGGGCTTGGCAAGATCATCAAATATGTCATATATGACATGATAGAATTTCCTGGAATTTTTAGAGAATGTTTCCTTTGTAAATATTTCGAAAGCTTGAAATATCCAGAAAGAGTTTCTGAGGGATTAGCCCAATATTTTGAACATGACCAAGTGTTGAAACTCTTATATATGGACAATATATGTCCTATGAGTCTCCCTGAATTTTGGCAAATATTTTTGAAATAAATAAATAATTTTTCCCTATTAAAGACCATTTCTGGCCTTAAGAAAAAGCTTTTAAATAAAATATGAAAATAACTTTTAAAATTATACTTTTGTGGTTTCTGGGAGTCCTATGACTACTAGGTCTCAAATATACTTTTTGAAATAATTTTCTCACCCTAAATCAAGCACTTGCAGTGCAAACCTCAATTCAGGGGTTTTTGGAATACTAATTTTTGAAAATACAATTTCGCCAAATTAATTTTATAAGAAAATACTATACTGCTATAAACACTTGGTATGATAACTGGGTAGAGGTTTTGGGTAAGGAGATGAATTCTACAAGAGGGAGTAGTTGACTTGAATGAGCACTTAAAAACACAGGAAGAAAAACTCAATTCCAAATAAAAGCCAAATGATGCCAAAAAAATTTGCTGGTCCAAATTTTTCATGCTTTATTGACGCAAATGACATGCTACAAAATGCAGGGTGTGACAGCTTATGTCTCTAACTCGTGCCTCGACACATAGGAGATATAGTCGCATCTTGGGCATTACACCTCGCCTCGGACTTGCCGGAGGTGCGATAGGGAGCATTGCTCGCGCGAGTTGGCCCTTTCCATGCCGGCGTGTTCCACCAAAGCTTCGGCTTCTAAGCGGGAAACTCACTTGATGAGCTGGTAGTAAAATTCGGCGTCGCGCATGCGTGCGTGCCCGACAGCCTCTAGGGCTATTTTCCGAGCGCCGGCCTCCACATAGTCGGCCCAGTTGCGGGCGCTCTGCTCGTGACTCAGAGCGGCGGTGCACTGCTGCTCCATGGCCCACTGCCGGTGCAAATCGGCGATACGCTGCTCCTCCGCCAGGCGGTCACGCTCCAGCAAGTCCTCGTACTCCGCAATGCCATCTAAAGACCGATAGAGTGCCTCCTCCCTCTGTCTTCCTTCCAGTGAATAAGCGAACGCTAGCTCCGGCGGTGAGCGCCTCTGGCGTCGCCTATTGCGGACGGTCGAGGGCATGACGGACGTGACAAGAGCGAGGGCAAGTGGCGAGCGACGTCGGGCCGGTGGGGGTTGTGAGGGGAGCTGATAGGGCGAGTTGGGTGATGGTGCTACCGGAGAAGGCCGGGAACCGGTAATTTTAAGCGGAACATAGGTGAAGTAGCATGTCACGAGAAACGGGATGGTCATTGCAATTCAGTGCATGAAGCAAGCATGGTTTAGGGAGCCAGCTTACCGTGGAAAAGTGGAAAAACTGAAATTATGACTGTGCCATCCCGTCCCGTCAGTGGTACGTCCCGTCCGTGCTAGATCGCACATCGGCATGACGGTCAAACGAGTGCACTCGAATCATCCAGATGAGGTACTTCCTCCCTGTCAAAAATTAATCCACCACTCATCATTTACCTTGGTTGGTGAGATTTTTTAATTAAGCCCTGCAAACCAAAAAGTAGGTAGTATATGCGTGATCCGCTATTTATTCGTGTAGGATCGAGTAGGTCCTATAGTGTATGTGTAGGATTGCATTAGCTGATGAACGTTTGCTGGGAGATAAGGCATTTGCGAACGTTTTTGCTGGCAGTATCTTCAGATTCATGGCATTTTCTTCAGAACAGCTTGTCAGTTCCTTCAGAGGTAGGCATTTTTATTCAAAAAACTGTCACCTTTGAATCTTGCATCGCAACTAAAACTGCCAGGAGCATATTGGTAGGCTAGCTAGTGATCGATCGATAACTTGTAAACACTGAGAGAATAGAAATAAGGAACTTCTATTAACTTGTAAACACTGAGCACACAGAAATAAGGATCATGTTGTGCACACTAAAAGAGTCGATCCGTTCAAAATCTTGACGCGAGAGTCACGGGCTTGTCTTTGTTTTATCTTCCCATTAATAGCCCAAATTCACAACCAACTACTAGTACCATTTCCATCCATAAAATCAATATGTTAATGCATCTCAATGATTCACAGATCATATACAATATGTAGCTCCTAAAGCAAGGATCGAGAAAAAACATTTTTTCTTGTTACTGACATGGATGCTTCTCTGGGCCAACATTCAGTACAAAGTGTAAGAAAAATCTGATCGTAAAGTTTACATTTCCACTTGCAAACGTAAGTGGTTAATTTCACCAACAGATGGAACCATAAGAGTGAACCACACATGATGGAGGAACATCCACTGAAATATGAGTTGGTCATTTGTCGATCATACGGCGAGACTATTTTCGAACTACAAATTTAACGTTGGCAAAATGATGCCCATTGGACAATCAGAACAAAGCAATGAAGCACCTAGTGTTGGTCAATAAATAGTACAATAGTACTTTTGTGCAGTCCATGAAGTGACTATCCAATCTTTCTGTGTCTATTTTCAAATGGCACTGCATGCAGTGACTATATTATTCTCTTGTGAAGTTCCTCAAAAATTGAACTCACTTTGTTTGTTCACCAAATAGCAACGGGCAGACATTTGTTTGCATAAATATCAACCAGCTAGTTAACATATACCTCACCTTGTATTTTCGGTTTAAACATGCCTCTACTAGTCGTTTCCGCTTAGCATCTGTCATGTTTTGCACTGGATAATTTGATACTATCATGTTTTGCCCTGGACAATTTCGTACTGAATTGATTTGCTGGTACAGAGCAGAAATATAGCGCCTATTCTTCATCAGACCAAGGATATCCATGTACGCAGGGATGGAAGAGGTGAAATTGATAGAACCGAAAATGAGCATCCAATCATTGAGTCATCTCCTGCACCTCCAATGTAGGTCCACCCTTCCAATAAATTCACATGCAAACCACTAATATTACTATCCAATGACAATACAAAAGAGTAGCAAGATAGTAGCAAATCATGTACCTTCGTAATGAACAGCTCAGCCAAAAACAAATGCCATAACCGCCTTGACAATTCAGTGACATTGTACAAAAAGAAATGACTTCCCATTACATCATGATGTCAGGTATGTAATCGACGGGCATTAAAGACAAACATGCAGACCTCCTCCGATAACATAATGAACATTAATTTTAACAAAGGTGTGACTAGCTTTAGTGGCAGTATTTGAGTGTACTCTACACCCTCTGTACCAATGCTGAAACTTGTTGCACAGCTAGTATATCAATGTTGAAACTTGTTGCTCTGGGAAAGCTTGCAACACCTTATATATGTCCATACGCTAATGCAACACCATTTGAATAGTACAAATATACACTAATCCAGTGGCTAGTGCAACAGTGGAGTAGTTTTGTTTATTACGAGGTATAGTATAATGGTTTTACTGAACTGATCTCCATAAGCTAGCACTAGAAGATTTCTATAAGCATTAACAATGCAAAATGTAAAGGTAACAAGTTCAACATTGATATACTAGTTGTGCAACAGCATTAAACCAAATACAAAGTCTGAATGTAACTAGCATTATGAACTAACAATAGTATAAAAAAATTCAAACCATGTACCTTGAAGGTATATATCATTTCTTTTTTTTGCGGGTAGAAATATTGTATTACTCAAGCCAACAAAGAGTTACAATCAGCGGTGGCTAGCTCAAGCACTCTCGAGGGTCTAGAGCCAATCCAAGTCATGGTTCTTCCCAATCTTGATAGTCGATTAAACATCCATAATTTCATAGATTGCCTTAGCTGAAAAATCTTTAATACATCCACAATCAGTATGTACCTTCACGGACGCATACAGTGGTGAGGGAGGGATGGTTGCCCAGAGCAACAAATATCTAGGCAGCATATGTGGATTACGTCCCATTTTTGTCCTCTTTAGCCACCTTTTTCCTATGTGAGGAAAACAAACCAATCGACATGGTCATTCTCTATTGCGTTGTCATGCCTTTCTACCCTTTTTCAACCAAGAGACACAACCATGTCAAAAAAACAAGAGACACGAGACTGGTTCCTTAGCTACTGATTTTCCCCTATTCAACCTAGATGCGGGTTCGATACCTAGTATCTTCGACGGTACTTTCTTCCTTACTTTCCTTATTCAACCCAGACATGGATTAGTCTGCAAGTAGGGTTTCCTTTAATAGTGAAAATTAAGGTTTTTGTCTGCGTGACCAGCAGAGCAGAGGATAGCAAATTGGGGATATGGTGGAGTGGAAAAAGATCCACATGCAGCTACGTGGCACATGGGGGCAATAGAACAAGGGTATGGTTCGAAAAGAGGTACCATACCTCAGGGTCGGCGGGAAGTGTCTTCGCTCGTGGTCGTCGTCCTCCGCACACAATACGGCAGCGAGCTTGGGGACGGAGGCCATTCCGCGCGGGCGCTAGGTCTGAGACGACGGCCTTGTCGTCAGTGTGTGACCTCGCTCGCCGATGACGAGTTCGTCAATGTTGCACGTCCTTTTCTTCCCCGGCGGACGGGATCCTGGTGGAAATGTGACCACCGGCGAGGAGGGAGAGAGAGGGGCTACCATCGTATTTTTTAGATCTGGAGAGAGGGCGATAGTGTGAGAAGTGCGAAGCAAGTGTGAGAAGCAAGGAAGCGGTAAAGTTGCACCGTATATATTATCTTACTAGTACTAGAGTATAGACTAGAAGAGGTAGAGTTGTGGTAGAGTAGTTTATATTTTCTCTGCATACAGTACCAATTACTACACGCCCTTAAAAAATAAAGTCAAGAAATAATGCGGCACCTCGGGCCAACGCGGCCAGATCGTATTTTAAACGAGAAATGACACACCATGTTTCGTTGACATGTGGTGCCGTTCCAACATGTCGGTGAGACGACGGCGATTCCTTTTGTATAATTTTCGAACGGATGTCTATGTAGGCCGGGGCGCCTGTTTCTATACCGTGGCAACCGTCCGCCGCTCCCCACTAGCCTCTTCCTGTAACGTGGCAACCATCCACCGCCTCTTCGCCTTTCCCTCTCGATTTGGAAACTGCTGTCGCACGCTCTTTCTCCCTCCATTTGCTTTGACTCTTCCTTCTGCCATTGTTCGTCTTCTCGATGGAGGGAGCAGGCCGGAAATGACTTCGTTATTCTTGCCCCGATCTGAAAGATGACGTGGTGGAGGAACTCATTGATCGGTGCGACGTCATCACCTCGGCTAGCATGGCAGGTTCGTTCAAGACCATTCTCGACTCAATAAATAGGATCATTACAAAGAACCCAAGTGTTCAGGAGCGGTTTGATCTCTCCTATCTTCTTAGCCATGACCCTCCTCGCCGGCGCGGGGCAACGGAAGCCTCGCCTTGTGCAAGTTGATGCCGCTTGATAATGCTACATGTGATGTTAAGATGCCATCGCTTGAGGGTAAGGCCTGGGCAGGCGCAAATGAAGATTGGGTTGTTTATATTGGGTACAACTGCGAATGGGAACTTGTGAATGTTTATACTCGTCACCGGGTTCCACTTCCAAAAATCTCAGACTGCCCTGAGGTTGAGCACACCAGTATTCTACGTAAGTTCAAATACGATCATGGTGACATTCATCTACAGAAGATAGCAATTTGACAAGTTTCCAACCCCTCTTGGGGTTATACGAACTATCATGTTGTCGCTATCTTCGACAAACTTGTTGCCGTCCTTGATGACACGCCTCCATGGATATTGCTCAAAAATCAGTTTCTGTGCACGGATGTCTACTGTGTTGCAACTAAATACGAGCGGCTTGTGTTTGCTGCCACCACTTCTGGCATTGTTTTTACATGGCATCCTTATGTTTTCGGTACGTTTGTCTTCCACAGCAATTATAATTGTTTCATTCACCATGCATGTGAGTTAGTATCCCGTACTAATTAACCTTCTTTGTTTTCAAAGTCCTATCAACATTCCCCCACCGATACTTAATCTACTTCTGGCCAATAGTTGCCTCACGACGCTTCACCTTTTGTAAGCCAACTTCCAAAGGGAAATAAGGTATGTGAAAGAACATGAAGAATGTGAAAGAGAAACATGCTCCAGCCTACCACAAGCACGATCTGGAAACCTTGCGAATAAATCCTTCTTCTCGAGCGACAATCAACTATGGTACTTCCTTGCTTTAGACCCTGCATCCAGTAAAATAATATCAACAATATATTATAAAACTTGTATTCTATTCGAGCTAGAATGTTTACTTTGTGTGACTCGGAGCAATTTTGCTACAGACCAGAACAAATTCAAACTCTATAAATTCCCAGCAAGCCAATCAAGGCGTTAATTCCTTGCTACCATTAAGCTATTGATATTGCTCCAAGCTGCAGGTGCATCAAGTCCCCCATCGTACTACTTCAAGACTTCTCTCATGGCTCATGGGGATCAACAGAAAAGATTTGAACCCAATAAATTCCCCAAAAAGCAAATCAATGCGTTAATTCCTTGCTAGCGTTAAGCCATCTTCCTCCTAGTTGCAGATGTAGTGAGTCCCCATCGTACCACTTCAAAACTTCTTCTACCATGGGGTTCAACCAGACCGCTCATTGTAGGAAACTGGGCAAGAAGAATGTGATCAGTAGGGTAAACCTCAAAACAAAGGGGCAACGCCTGGCAGTTGGAGAGCGGCCAAGCGTGGCGATATCTGACGACTCATACGTGGAGAGATGCAGGCGGCGACTTCGATCATCAAATTGATGGCCATTAGAAAGAGGCAGATGTATACCTTTTTCCCTTCTCTTTTCCTACATAACCGAAGAGATCTGGTCGCTGCCAATAGAGGGAGAGGCTTTGGAAACGTACGTGTGGTGGAGAGCGATGTATGCAATGCAATTTTTTTTGGACAACTGTTGCTCTTTGGAGAGCACAGTACGATGAAAGTTGTAAGCTGTGTTCGGGGGGGGGGGGAGTTATTGTCTATCGTTGGCCTCTATGGTAGAACCCGTCGGGGAGGCCTGAGAGGCGGTGGTTTACCCTGTGGCGGATGTCAGCGGTTCGAGTCCGCTTATCTCCAGCCCGTGAACTTAGCGGATACTATGATAGCGATAGCACCGAATTTTGCCAATTCGGCAGTTCGATCTATGATTTCACATTCATGGACGTTGATAAGATCCTTCCATTTAGTAGCACCTAAACGCCCACATGTGTGGTGGGAGCGAAATCCGCCCACACGACCTATAACACACAGATTGCGCCACGTCACCGCATGCATGCATGAGGGAATTTTTTTGGATTTTCAATATTTAAAATGTTTTATCTCTTAAATGAAAATCTGATTGAAGATCCGTTTTCACCATTAAATTCATCGTGATGAGATTTTCGAAACTAGATCTCATATCAATATGTTTCGATGACTTTTTTGGGGTTAAAAGTTGTCATGTCTATTGCACATGAATTGCCATTGTGTTTACACTAAATTTTTCATGATAGGTCTCAGCTATTTTTTTTTAAATGTAAAATTAAATTTTGACATATTATAAAACTGGGAATTAAGAAACTAGGCTTGCCATGAACCATAAACTTAAATTCTCACGGTTCATACAAAAAATAATTTCCATGGTCAAAGTACTGGAATTGTCTCATCAAAATACTAAAATTGTCATGCTCAACAAACTAAAATTACCACATGACAACTTTAGTTTAAGCACTATGCCAACTACAGTGTAAACACCATGGAACCTTTTCGACAAAAAAAATCATCGAAACATATCAACATGGGGTCTAATTTTGAAGATCTCGTCGAGACGGTTTTGATGGTGAAAACGAATTTTTAATTAGATTTTTTAAATAGAAGATAAAACATTTTTAAGCCGAATATCAAAAAGATTCCTGCCGATGTAATCTATTCACATGTGGCAAAATGAGTAGTATTGGAGACGTGTGGACGATGTACAAGATGCCACACGTGTGGGCGTTAGTTTTTCCCTTCTTTTTTGTTGTTGACAGAACGTATGCAATGCAAACTTTATTAATCGGATGGAGGGGATTAGATCTGATGGACAATATTCTCTTATCTTTAGGGTTAAACGTGGAGCCTAAGTTGGGCCCATTATCTGATTATGAATAAAGTGGAATATGTATGGAGTCTCTTTTTTTGCGGGTGAATTTGTATGGAGTCTCTAATCAGATCTACACCGTAATAACTTGATCCAACCAAATGAACGGCTCTAATTTTAATTAACATGGGATTTATTATGGAGTCTCTAATTAGTATAGGTATAGATTAAGGCATCCTTTTAATATAGAACCGGAACAAAGCATTAGCACTTAGTGAATACATGAACTCGGAAATAATCTCAATTATTGTCGTCTTGGGGTATGCGTATCATAACACATAATAGGGGCATACAACTTGCAAGATCAGATCAAGACAAATATATATTGGTGAAAACATAAACGGTTTAGATCTGAAATCATGGCACTTGGGCCCTAATGTCAAGCATTAAGCATAGCAAAGGCATAACAACATCAATCTCAGAACATAGTGGATATTAGAGATCAAGCCCTAACAAAACTAACTCGCTTACATGATAAATCTCATCCAACCCATCACCGTACAGCAAGCCTACAAAGGAATTACTCACTCCAGGTGGTGAGCATCATGAAATTGGTGATGAAGAAGGGTTGGTGATGACGATGGCGACGAATCCCCCTCTCCGGAGCCCCAAACGAACTCCAGATCTGCCCTCTCGATGAAGAACATGAGGTGGCGGCGCCTCCATATCGTGAAATGCGATGAGACTTCTTCTCTTATTTTTCTTCTTGGGGAATATGAATTTATAGTGCTGGGATTAGGGTCAGCAGAGCCTCATGGGCCCCACAAGCCACCAGGTCACCCATGGTGCCTCGTGGGCAGCAAGTGGCCCCCTGCTGGTATATCTTTGTTCTAGTATTTTTTATATTTTCCATAAAAATCTACAGAAAAATTGTCCAATTCCGAGAACTTTTATTTATGCACAAAAATAACACCATCGTAGTTCTGCTGAAAACAGCGTCAGACCAGGTTAGTTTCATTCAAATCATGCAAATTAGAGTCCAAAACAAGATCAAAAATGTTTGGAAAAGTATATACGACGGAGACGTGTCATGGGGAACGGCGTTGAAGCGAGTGTACGTTGTTCGGCCGAGGAGTGCATGGTAACCACTGCGAACAATGTGGAAGTTGAACTCCTCACTACGGAAGTTGTCGGGCGAGCCGAAGACAACCTCCAAAGTGATGGTTCTTGTGCAGCGTTCCTCGATGCTTGGGATTATTCCTTTAAAGGTGGTGATGCTGGATTTGATCCTTGATGGATCAATTCCCATCTTCCCCATTGTATCTGACTAAATCAAATTGAGGCTACTGCCTCCGTCCATGAGGACTCTAGTGAGGTGATATTCATCTATAATGGGATCAAGTACCAGGGCCATTGTTCCTCTGTGACGGATACTGGTCAGATGGTCTCTTCGTTCGAAGGTGATCGGACAAGCCAACCATGGGTTGTACTTCAGGGCCACCAGCTCTATGACGTAGATATCCTGAAGTGCACGCTTCCTCTCCTTCTTAGGTATGTGCGTGACATAAATCATGTGCATGGCTTTTACCTTGGGAGGGAACTGAGTTTAGCCTCCATTGTTTGACCCGTGAGGTTCGTCATCATCCTCGCTGCGAGGGCCCTTGCCCCGTTCCTCTACTGTAAGCTTGCCAGCCTATTTGATCACCCAACAATTACGGTTGGTGTGGTTGGCGGGCTTGTCTGAGGTGTCGTGGATCTGGCAGGGCCTATCCAGGATTTTATCGAGCACGGTCGAACTGTCCCGGTTACCTTTAGAGGGCTTCTTCAGCGTTCCCGATTTTGGATTGCTAAATCCGGCATTTACTGCCATATCATCGGCTTCACCACCATTTTGTCGACGCTTGTTTTTGTTGCGCCATGGTTCCCCATTCCCATCCTGAACTTCCAAGGTGCCAGGATCTTCAGGATTGTTGCTTCTATGAGCTAACCAACTGTCTTCACCCGCACAAAAGCAGGTCATGAGGGAGATTAGGGCCGACATTGTTTTCAGCTTGTCATGGACGAGCTGACGAGCTAGCCATTCATCCCGGATGTTGTGCCTGAAGGCAGTTATTGCCTCAGCATTTGGACAGTCGATGATCTGGTTTTTCTTAGTCAAGAACCGATTCCAAAATTGTCAGGTTGACTCTCCGGGCTATTGAACAACATGGCTCGGGTCATCGGCGTCCGGAGGCCGGACATAAGTGCCTCGAAAATTAGCTCAGAAGGCGTATGTGAGCTCTTCCCAACTCCCGATGGAGTTTTTGGGGAGGCTGTTCAACTAGTGTCGTGTCGGTCTTTTAAGCTTTAATGGCAGATTTTTATGGTGTGGAGATCGTCTCCTGGGGCCATATGAATGTGGAGAAGGAAGTCTTCGATCCAATGGCCAGGTCGGTTGTCCCGTTGTATTGTTCAATGTTTACGGGTTTAAAACATTCAGGGATCTGATGCTACATCACCTCGTCTATAAAACACATCGGGTGTGTGGTGCCCCTGACTCGGGCCACGTCGTGCCAGAGATTAGTTGTCATCCGAGCACCGTACTGCCCCCGAGCTCTATCGTTCCTGTCATGCTAGGCCTAGTATCCATCCCGTCCAGTGGGAGTGTGTCCTATAGACTCATAAATGGATCTTGTTTGCCTTGCTCTGGCGTCTAGGTCGTGATGCGGGTAATGTGGGTCCTCCGGCTGTACTGGCTCTTTGCCCCTCCAGCGAGGAAGCGGAGGTGAGTTCTTCAGCTTCTCCAGCTGTCCTATCCCATCCCTGAGGGAGGCGGTCGGGCTGGTTTGCCTGGGCACATGTGGTGGGTATGGGCTCATGGGCTTCATCGTCGAATTGCGGAAGCAAACATTGCCATGAGTAACTCTTGTTCTGGTCCTGCTACTCATACTGAAGTACTCTTTAAGCTACGGGCGGCGGCTATGAGTTGCCGCTTGAATCGTTCCTGGTCCACATGGTCTTTGGGGATGATGAAATCTTCAGCTCCGAGACTTTCCTCATCCTCGGAAAGAGGAGGTAATTGTTGTCCTCAGAGTCATCGGGGTCTTCGGGATCGCCGTGGTCCTCAGGGTCACCATTGTCATAGTGGCCTTCAGGAGCGGCTGGGTGTTGTTTGGGAGTGGCATTGTTACCCAGCTCCTTCATGTCGTCTGGAGTGGTGTCATCCCTGGTGCCATTTATGTATGTGTTCAGGTTGTCTTCCCTGGCCCTTCCATGTCCCCTAGATTACTTTCGCTGGCCTAGGTGTTTGGATGACTCCCTACTGGGATCATCGTCATTCTCCTTGGGAGTGTTGACCATGAAGACATCATAGGTGGAAGTGGCACTCCACTTTCCCGTACTAGGAGTGGTTGGGGAGGTCGCTGTATAGGGCATGACGTCAATATCCTCGTCCATGTCCTCGTCATCCTCGGAAGCGTAGTCCAGCACATCGGTTAAGTCATCGATAGTGGCTACAAAGTGGGTGGTGGGTGCGATGTAAAATTCCCCATGATCCGCCTCAAGTCCGATCTGATCATAGGCCAACGACGGGCTATTCGTGATGCTCATCATCTGGATCCGATGTAACATCTCATTTAACAGCAAGAGGTCGGCCAGATCCCTCTTCTGGCGTTGTTCAGAGTTAACCTCTGATGTGCCAGCACAGGGTGTGTGTTCAACCAGGACTTACTCCTGGCTCTCGAACGCGAAGATCGCATCCGATCTCTAAGCCAGATCCGAGATAGAGGCCGACCCGGAGACAGGATCAGGAAGGAAGTCTGAAGTCAAAGCCTCGAGATTTTCGGGCTTCTCAGGTAAGGCTGAGAAACTAGTGAAGATGAGATCCCCCGGGCGTCGGCGACGTATTCTAGGTCGTCGAACCGGATTTCCTGCTCCAGGGTGAAACCGTCAATCTTGTCAAGGTAACCGGTTGAGTTGGAACGATGCCGCCAAACACGAAGAGCTGACCAAGAACGAAGACGCCACCGGTGTGGATGCCATCAACAACGACTAGACGAGCCATTGATCCTTTGATGATCCCACATTGGAACTCTCAATGGAAACACCAATGTCGGTGTCAAAACCGACAGATCTCGGGTAGGGTGTCCCGAGCTGTAGATCTTGGATCAATGGGTTAACAAGGAACACAGAGACAATATTTACCCAGGTTCGAGCCCTCTCGAAGAGGTAAACCCTACGTCCCACTTGATTGTATTTATGTGTATGTATGATGGTTACAGAGTTGATCTACCTCAAGATCGGATGAACTAAACCCTGGATGAGTAGAACGATGGTTCTAGCCTCCATGGACTAAACCCTCTGGTTTATATAGACACCAGGGGTACCTACGGTTACACATGGTCGGTTACCATTAGGGGATAAACATGCAATGCCATTATCTTGTCTTGGAAGATACACCAAGTCTTCGAAGGTTTCCTTCTGGAGTACGGGGTCGTCTGTAGCTCGGCCTTCCAACGATGGATTAAGAACAGCCCACCTGTATGGCCCATGAAAGATAGGCCGGCACCCCTCAGACCATGTAGTCCGGGACACCTTCACTTGGCACGACAAATAAACCTCTTCCAAAAAATAAAAAGGTTTCGCCTTCCTTTAATATTCTCGTTGGACCCGAAATTTTAGTTCCCTCCGCCCTTTCGTTCCCTCTCTTTTTCTTATTCCCTCCACCTATTTTGACATGTCGTGCTCATTTATCCCCCACCCATCGTATAAAGCTTCTTCCCAGTTCACCAAATTAAACCACATCTTCATTCGCACCCTCCCCTCATATATCTCTTCTTTCGTAGATCTAGTCCACTAGTGGCGGCCAAATGGATCCTTCCCCGACGTCCGGCATGGACGGCGTGCTTGGAAGCGGCAAACAATGTAAGCTTCCCCCGTCGAGCCCAAAACCTAATCCTAGACTACCAGGTAACAACTCTAGCCCCCTCTTGCCCCACCACCCCTTTTAAGATTTGCACATGCTTTATGTTTTCGTATGTTATTCTTTGAAAGAAGTAATCAAATTGTAGGCTCCGTACATCATCTAATTATATCTAAGATTGTACCAATTTAGTATGTAGTTTCTTAATGAATTAGCCATATTATATGGGGTACTGCAGCTAGTTCTATCTAGGGTTACAGTAATTTAGTATGCAGTTTCATGTTAAATCATATGTGCTATTTTCCACAATGGAATGATTTCTTCTTCTTAATATAACATGTCATTCTAGATTTGGTAGTGCAGTACTACTTCTTATTCTTACTAATACAATCTACTTATGGAGAATGTGTTACCATGTGAATCTTTGTTCATATTATTGATGACCATGTGTAGTAACAAGTCGTGTTTGAATCTACAGGTGTTGCTGCCATACTAGCACATATGTACTGCAGGATTAAAGAAGAAACACCGGAGGACGATTATCTTATAGCCAAACGTAAGTACTTACAAATTTGTAGGCTTCAAATGTATAGTCTGACAATAATTATTCATACTATCAAACAGTGCTCTACCAGTACTATCAATCGTATTGCAGAATGAGTCAAGGATCAAGCATACAACATCAAAACTGCTTGTTGTGACAGCAGTACCTGATGTAAAAATCATTGAGGAAAAGAGCTCCTCAAGCATGTTACTTTCGATCATGGGCGTCTCATCCTCCTCCGGGAAGAATTCATCCTCTGATAAACACATCTGTGAGCTAGAACACAGCATGGCAACTCAGGAGGCACATGCAAAAAAGGCAAGTGCTATGTTTCATGAAGAGCTGAATGAAATACTTTTTGCCTAGGTAGTAGATATTAAAGAACCCAGGAAGAAGGAGCTACAAGAGATCGAAGATTTCAAGATGGATTAGCAGAAGAAATCCACTATCTTTAAAAAAGGGAAAGACATATGGAGGCAATGCTCAGTCACCTATTAAGGAAGTCCACGCAGTCAGCACAAGACAACATCTGAAAAACAATAATGGCCCCATGCTTATAGTCAACTTAAGTTTACTTTGTTCGAGAATATGTCCTCTGCTTCTCATTGTAAAATGTCAGGATTTCAACTCTCATATTCCATCGAATCAAATTTTCAATCTATTTTCCTGAAATTACAAATTTAAAACAGATTCGTTGGCAAAATCAATAATATAAAATTTACAGCTTTTCTCCTTCGAGCGATGGTAATTGTGACGTAAATGCATATCGCCAACCATGTCTGGTCCCACGTGTAAGCAGCCATTCAACATCTTCTAGGCCCATATATCAGCATCATTGGCCGGTTAAAATTGACACCGAGTTATTACTAACAAGACCGTCGGCGATAAACCCATGGCGGACCCACATGAAAGAAGCCACATCAGCAATTGCTGGCCCTACCTGTCAGAATCTTCGACCAGTCAAACCCGCGGACCGATCACCGGTGACGGGATTATCGCTCACTACAACAAAACATACTTTAAGTAACACAATCTTGTAACAGATAGAAAAATGTGTCACAATAGAAATAACAGTAACGCATCAGTTTGTGTTACACGACATCCAGTAACACATATTATACAAGGCCCCCAAACGTGTTACAGAGATACTGTCTAGTAACATACAAGTTTGTGTTGGTAAGTATGTGTTACATATATATTCACATAGTAACACATAAGTATGTGTTGGTGTAATATGTTACAAATTAGCATAGTAACATATAATCATGTGTTGATATAGTGTTACAAGCTCTGATATAGGGGAAAATGGAAAAATTAAAATCAGACGCATACGTAGAGCACGAATAACTTGACACATAGTTGCCACGTGTCAACGTGATTTTTCTATAAATACGTTTTTGTTTTGGTAATAGATTTTTCATTCTTTGGTCAATGACACATAGTAACACACAAGGTTGTAAATACCAAACTATTCAGTATGGTTGCAGTGAATATCCTATTAGCCATATTTTACATTAATTTTGTGATGACTCGATGACCATAAATGCGAAATACACACTTTAAAATGACCATATAAAATTAAGTATGTGAGGACAGTACTCACGAACGAGTGGAAGACCAACAACAGATGTGAGCTTAGCTTTTGAACATAGTTTCCAAAACATGGCTGAACCAACGGTCAGAGGGGAAAAAATCGAAACCGAGGCCTCGTCCAATTTTTTAGGTAAGTCGGTCTTTTAGCAAAAAACCAGTGAGTATCAAGAAGATAATGTGTAAACTAAGAATTGAACCATTGTCCATGAGCCAAGGCAAGCCCAACGGCCCAATACCAATGAGGCTAGGTGCAATTTGTGATTTCAGAATGAATTAGAACCAATAATGGGTGGTTCATTCGGCCAGAGCTCAATTCTTTATTAGAAAAGTAATTTAAATTCTTGTCACTATTAAATCACTCTGCGCATTTAAAAACCAAATCAAAAAACTATAACAAAAATAAACCGAACCAAACAAATTTTACAGTTTTTATAGTTTCTGGTTTCGGTATGGTATGAACTTCCAGACCTTTTGCAGTTTTGGTTTTTATGGTATATGAAGAAAAACCTAATGTTAACCAAATAAAGTAAAGTAAAAAGTATATTTATATTTCTTGAGGCAAACAACCATACTGAGTAATCATTTTTATTGTACAGGCGTCGGATGACTTGCTGAGCACACCCATTTTTCCAAAAAAAAAAATCTTGGAATGTAGTAATTTTCTCTTTAAGAAAATGCTAATCACATCCATAGGTAATATGGCAGGACTCCATACCTTGACTCAACGTGGTTTGTATAAGAAGAAAACAACAATTTAGTACTAATCGGCAATCTAGTAGACCAGTGTAGTACTAGCATGAAACCTATAAAAGAAAGTTGTTCGTGTGCTAGTAAACATATATTTTTCAGAAGAACACCCACACATTCCAACTAGTACAGCACACGAATCATCCGTACCAAAAAAGTAAACTACGAGTGCAAGCCATAGAAGTCACACACGCAAAGATAGGTTCACAACAACAAAGAAGAAAACATTTAATCAAACATCGAGGTTTTGACACCAAACAAACATCCCACATAAACCAAAACATCAATTTCAAACAGAGGTAAGCTTAGTTTAAAAGATGATAAATCTGACATAATAGTTCTTTGACAAATATGTGTCTATCTATTTCCAATGAGAATCCGACATACATAAAGCTTAACTCGGTACAAAGTTTCGTATTTTTTTCAAGCTTCATGTTTGAAGAGAAAAACCTATGCAGACATATAAATGTGCGCTAAAAGAACGCATAGCTTCATGCACCAGTTTAGACCAATCCTTCTAATCTCCACTGGCAAAATTTCCTGAAAAATAAGATTCACTGATGTGCTTGAGCAGAATTTCATTACAAGTCAGAAGAGTCAAGATAAATTCAATACATATATGGTCTGTAATTATAATATATTGTTAACTTAGTGCTTTTTGGTAGAACATGTGATTTCCTAGTTAACACTAAATTCATGATAACATGTATGATGCAGGACATACGTGCTTAACAGTACAAACTAGACAGAAACACAAGAGGGCCAGCAAAAATAGTAGTAGTGTGCATCATGACAGAGTGAAATATACCAGCAAAACAACATTTATATCTAGGAAAAGGAAGCTTAAGAAAAAAAATGTATCTTTATTAAGAGGGGAATACCATCTCATATAGCTTCAGAAAACAAGTAGAACATAACATCTTGCAGAGCTTTAGAAAGCAAGTAAAAGGCACGAGGCCAAGCACAGAGCTACTGCTACATCTCTTAACAATGAATTATTTGAGTCGTGGATGAAATTTTGCATATTATTCTCAACCAAGTAACTGTCAGGACTGTAAGGATGAAGTACTAAAAGTTATCTAATCCACAATGGCGGCATCAATGGAAAATATAAACGAGAAACTTCTAAATCAATAAAGAAAAACAAAGGTTGGGTTTATATGTTTAATGGCTGACCTCATTCCTCCAAATACCCATCTGGAACTTTTATATCACGAAGTACTTTGCAAAACTGTTCCTTCTTTTTTTTTGAGTTCCCCGAGTAACCATCTGGAACTTTTATATCATGAAGTACTTCGCAAAACTGTTGCTTCTGTTTCTTTGACATGGTATAAGAAGCAGCTGGAAGAAAATACTTGTCGGTAGCTTTATTTTGAGGATGTAGCTCTGGCCTGATTTTCATGTCCTGCGGGTCTAGTCGTTCCTTTAAATTATCCTTTGACTTGCCCTCTATGTACGCAAAGTCAAGAAAACCAGCTACACCAGCCAAGCATTCCTCACTTGGTCTAGGAGAAAGCAATAACTCTTTTATAGATTCTAAATCCATTGATACACTGTGTAACAAAAAGTAATATAGTAACTGCGTTGAGTGACAGTGGGCAAAAATAACATGTCTAACAGCAATGGAGTGGTGGATTTCAAAACAGGGCAGTCCACCAAAAAAAGTGAGAACAAATATGGCATGCCAACGTTCTAATTAATTTAACAATAGCGCATACAAATAGATCAATATGGTATTACATGCATACTAAAATTATCAATTTTGCATAAGAGAACTGTACATAATTAATACCTTGAGAAGTTCAAAGAAGACTATGTGGCCTTGTTACTTTGGTAGAGTGGCATTGTTAGAGTAACTTGTTAGAATGGCAAACAATCACACAAATCATTATTATGTCACTGATCAACTGTTCATGTACTGGATATAGCAAATTTGTAGCAACATGACAATTGTCACCAGCAACTACATTATAACGTCTAATTCATATACATGATATTCTCTAAATCAAGCAACAAGTGACAACTCAATCCTACGGTTGCGAGCCAGCAATTTGACAAAGAAGTTCATAACAATCAAACAAATAGTAATTACCAAATACCAATACCAATATTGAATTCTTTTCTCCAATACCTCTCGTTATTCATCAACAATTCTCATTAGGATAGCAAAAACAACATAGTTTGATTCAGCAGTTCAAAAAAATCACACATGGATGCTTCACGCTAGGATAGATTGATCATTGATAGAAGAATGGAGAGGCACAGAAGAGCAGAGAGAGAGAGAGATCTTGCCAGCCGCGGCCGAGCGTCCTGATCTGGAGCGGAGGGAGGTCTGGAGGTGAGCGTCGGGCGTCCAGGTCGTCTTGGTTGTCTGCTCCTGGATTGGTCAACCGGAGCGAATTCTGGTCGGCGCTGTACTGGAGCAGGGAGTCGGAGTTGAACCTGGCGGCGGCGTACCCTCTCCCCAAGCGTCAACAGAGGTCGCGTGGGATGGCGGGATGTGGGAGGGGCGACGTGGGGTGGTGCGGCTGTGCGGCTGCGCAGGCCGCGAGCGACGAGGGAGGGGCGGGCCTGGCGGCGAGGCAGGGGTGGCAGCGGAAGGAGCGCCTGCGCCCGATAGGGCTACTTCGTGGGAAAAAAAAGGGAGAACTGCTCCCAATTCGGCCGCGAACCCTACCAAATAGTTTTTTTTCCAGTTTTTTGTACAGTACATTATTGTATCGTGTATTGGAGGTGAACCGGCCTACTTAGTGCAATCGCCAGTTTCAGATAAAATAGCACGATTGTCTAAAAAAAGATAAAATAGCACGGTCAATTAGTTTTTTTTAACATCAAAGTACTTTTTATTACAAGGTGATCACCATATTATCTGGGTGTTCGATCGGTACAAGGTCAGTTGTTTACCTCTTGGGCCGTTGGATCGTGTTTCGGTGTACGTTTAAGATCTGTTTTTTGAAATTGATCATCTTGTCTTGTCCACCCTACGCAACACATGCCTCATGCAAGGGCCTTGCTGCTGTCACCGAGAGATGTTGGCCGCAACATTATATTTCTGATCTAACTGCCAGTATGGTCGGTTTCTTAAACTATGGGTGCAACTGGCCTCGTCTTCCTTATTCTTTGTCATCGTGGAGGTGCAAGGAAGGAGACGACTTGATCAATGTGTCAACCTTTCGTACCTGTCGTACCAAGGGATTTGATGGTTTATTTAGATGTTCATTATTTGACCCCATCCCGCTACCCACTGTTCTTCATGGACAACAAAATTGGTTCCTTTTGTTGGGAGTTGGTGTGGTTTTATGGGAATTTCCCGATGTTATCCATCTCTGGTGAGAGCTATGTCTACACAACAACGAGGAGAACATAATCTATTATAGTTTTGTCGCAATCTATTTTGACCACTACTACCAATGTTCACAATCATTGGTGGTTAGTACAACCTTCACCGATGTTTTGGGTGCCGCTAACTCTCTCAAGGCATAGAAGCATGCTCCATTTGGCAGCCGAGATAGTAGACCAAGAATGTAGATGGTCCTGGCAAGTCGGCAACAACCTTAATGTTTTTTTATATCAAGTAGTGTATCATAATCTCACGCTTACAGTAAATCAAGAGTGACCATACCACATCACAATTGAACTTATGGTTTGATCCCTTGCATGCTACGGTACACAATTATAGTGTGCTCTCGGCACCCAATTTTCCATGACACTGACAGCAGCCCTGGCCCTGGCATTTGACGAGGGTTATAAATAATGTTGTGTCGATCTACTTTGAGCTAGAGTACGGGGCAAGATCCTTTAGAATGCCCTCGTTTTGACAGAAGCCTCGATGCGGTCTCTTATATAGTTCGCAAAGGCGGGTAGTTCAATAGCTATTTATGGGGGATGCAATACGATAAGATGATCCCGTGATTATGAGAAAGCTATCCTTGATAATCAATGGGTCTCTCACATAGATAGGTACCCTTACTCATAGACATGTAAACCATTAGTACAGACTAATAAGGTAAACTATTTTTGGTCATGAATAGCTTGATTAGATCACACGATTGGAGGGGTGCTCATCGCGGCATCGTGATCGTCGACATTGCTATTAGGCCAGCCTCCTCGACAATTGACTCTCTTGGTCATGGAGGCAACGCCGGAGAATACATGCGGGAGGCTTCCTTGCCGATGTGGAGCCACCCTCCCACCTCCTCTTCTTCCACCCGCCATTCACCAAACACCACCTTGGATGACTTCGTGCTCGCCCGCATCTTTCGCGTGAAGGAAAACATCGTCAAGTTCTTCTACTAGTTCGCCGACGAGGACCACCCCACCATCCTCTCCGACCGGCACACAACACCACCGCCGACAACTCCACGCCCCTCCTTCGCTGCGATAGGTCACACCATTACTCTGCACCCATATGTTTCTTATTTTAGGATATGCACCCTTTTGTTGTTGTCTGCAGCAGTTTTTGATGTTGTGTTTTTTTTTGAAATTTGATGTTGTGTGTTTTGAAATCATTGATACGACAAAACTGCGGTCCTGATAGGCGCGATAGGGCGACACGCCATGATACGCCGTGATAGGCATGTGTCCCATAGTATCCCATGATTTTTTGCATTAATAAAAAAACCAAAAAAAAATCAACACCAGGACACGGCTGGGATTCATGCGTGATAGGCTAGGGATACGGCTCGGCCCATAAACAGCCTGGGCCCATATAGAAAACCTATCAGGGGGGTCGCGTACGCTCTCTACACCGAACGAGCAGCCTCTTCCGCCGCCGCTGCCGCCGCCGCCGCCGCCATCTGGGCTCAATGCCGTCACTGCAGCTGGACTCGACACCACCTCCGCAGCCTAGACTGGACCGGCGACCGCTGTCCCAAGGATCCTCTCCTCCAGATGGCAGGTTTCCCCAAACCCATCATCCTCTCATGTCTCCATCTCTGTGATTTGGTTTTCATCCATCAAGTTGCTGGCTGCTGCTGCTCGTTTGATTGAATGCTTGGGCTCGTCTAGTGAAGAAGACCTGCGACGGTGCAGCGTGAGGGAGCCATCAACTTGTTCAGTTGAACTGCTCAAGAGTTGTATGTTATTGCTTTGTGATTTGGAGAGTAAGTGGTACTCTGGGATGTGTGTATGGCTACTATGTACCAGTTTCTCGTGCTGTGAGGTGTAAACTTAGTGGACCGCATATTACATGCACTTGATCAAGTGGAATTATATTCTATAAATTTTAAAGATGTCTTGTTTTCTAAACAAGCGCTTATAATGATGAATTAGATTGTGTTCATCTGGTTTTGGGTGCTCTGTACTTATAAGATGTCCCGCTCTGTAAACATACGCCTGATTAACTAACCACGAACACATGATATGAATCCCGCTGAACACATGCATATTATGTTCAACAATTACGATGACCCTTTTGTATTTTGGTAGCTAATTAGGGCGTATGATACACTGTCATTGCTATCTCGACGCCTAGTTGAAATCTGTTTCTAGGTTCTGCATGCCATTCATGATCAGGGTATGTACAGGTAGGCATGCACCTCACCTGGCCAAACTGTCCAGTGATAGACAGCTTAGAATTAGGATTCACACGCATGAGCTAGCTATGCATTTTTCAACTTATTGATCTGTTAATAACACTAGTACTTTTCCCTGTTAAGCATCACCGATTGAATAATGTCGAAAGCCCGAAAGGCCTGTGGTGGACATTGTCATTACCTAAAGATATACTGTGACATTTCTTGGAACATTAAACCGTGGGTGCATGCTTTTATGGCATCTCGTGGAAATTTACTAGGTGTACTGTACCTAATTTTTGCGAGCTGTCCCCAGATTTACAATGAGTCTGCTGTGGGTGGCTCGCAGGTCTTGTGGTCGGTTGCTCACTTGATTGAATACTTGCGCTGCTGCTGCTTACTACCCAATACCCATGAAAAATTGCTGCTTGGTTGCTTGTTGTTCCCAGTCAATTGGCAATTTCAGAATTAAATTAATTGGGCACGCAATGATTTTGCGCAAATCATCGTTGTATGTGTCTTTCTAGTTCGTCTAGTGATAATAATCTGGTACATATTCGGTCTAGCCTAGCACATATATTTCAATAAAGTAAGTATCACATATTCTGCATAGCCTAGCACATATCTTTCAAGTATGCAAGTATCACAGATTCAGGCTAGCCTAGTGCATACCTTTTAGTAACATAAATATCTTGCAGAAAGTTTGTAATCATTACTTTGAGTTTGTTTGATGAGTTTACTCTTCTACTCGATATACTTACGTGCTCATATCATCTATGAATTAATGCAGAGGCAGTGTTGGAGAAGATTGGGTAGTACAGATTGTGAAGAGCAATATGGATATCTACTTTACTGATAGGGAATGTAAGTGTAATACATAGTGCTTTTCATGGTAAGTGTTCTGCAGGCCGTACAGTAGTAGATGTACGATCATTTTAGTGTAGAATATCCACTTTAATTTCTATGTTTCTCGTATCTCAATCTCATCTGCTAGTTTGATATAATCCAATCGGTGATAGCATCACCTTTTACCAAGTACACATCCTGGTTACTTTGTTATTTTGTTAAATGTAAGATACCACCACCTTTTACCAAGTACCCATCCTGGTAACATTATGAAATAGGCTATACATTAAATTCCAAATCTGTTGAATATGGTTTTACTCCATGCTTGTAGTTTGTAGCTTGTGGATGTACATGTATTTCTGTCTCAAGTTATTTATCATTCTACTCTTACAGAATGTTTGCGGGGAGCTCGGTTAGTGTCGACGCCTCAAGGATTTATGAATAACAGTTCCATGTTGCTTAAAGGCATTGTAATGATGGCTACTGCTTTCCAGGTAAATGTTTGTTTAGTCATATAGACACGCTCATTGATAATTCTTATAGAATGTTTATATTCTTTATAACTTTGCCATGGATGAACATATTCTGGCTAGTGACTTAGAAAGGGTTGTTTCTAATTGCAAGAGAATTGGTGATGCTTTTGCTTCACAATACTTAATTGCACGGCCTTGACCTTTTGTAAGTTAAAGTATTTTCCTTCATATTCCAAAATTCTGATGCTTGAGCTTTTGTGTCCAATTTTCTTTTACAGATTTGAAAGAAGGATAATTGAGTTGCAGCAGAATTCTTCGGTTGGAGCAAGCAACAAATAAAATTAGAAGATTTTACTTAGCAATACCTGTAGTTTACATTGACAGATTGAAAAATGTAATATCATTCACAAGATCCTTTTTTTGTCGAATTGATGCAAATGCTATGGTGTAATATTGTTCCCCATAGTCAAACTGATATGAATGATATGTTGTTGCACCAATAATATTGGTATTTGTTTAGTATAATGCATATTCGTATTTTGATATTTTTAGTTTGTGTATGTGTCGTGCTTCTGTTTCTCTTTTTTTATGGTGCCAAGCATCATATCATAACAAAATAATTAACTATTTGAGAAAATGCATTGGTTTTATTTTAAATAAATATATATAGTACATAAATGGATACATAATTTTGTGGTTAATAACTAAAAAAGAAATACATTAATTATGTTGCCATACTAATATAGTAGCTTTACTAATGGTGTTACTAGGGTAGTCCACGACTATAGATCGTTGTGTTACAATATTGGAATATTGTGTTACAAGTTATGTTACTATAGTTACAAAAACATGTTACCGCAATGTTCTACATCAACGAAAATATGTTACTATGGGTGTTACTATAGTTACAGAAATGTGTTACCAGTGCGTTTGGTAACACATAATATGCATGTTACTATAACGTAATTGTAACACAATTTTTAATATATTGTAACATTTACTATATGTGACAGTAGACACCACTTAGTAACACGGTCTAATGGAACACATTTCAAAATGTGTTACTAACTGAGCTACTAACACTGTTTTGGGCCTGTTGTAACATAACACCGTGTTACAAAAGCTCTGTCCTGTTGTAGTGGCTGCCAAATATATCTTAGGCGGCGGATTGGTCTATCTTAGGTGACAATCTAGGCCATCGCCGAACACTGCCACGGTGACATTTTTTGGTTCGTCAACTAAAATGCGAACATGCGTGTTGACAAAAGTGGTACCGTCAAAAATAAAGACGGTGCTTCGGTGATGGTGGGGGCGAAAGGCGGAAAATGTCATCAGAGTTTTTTCCGTGACAAAAAAGAGTTATACATGACACAAGTGAAACATCGCAAAATAAAGAAAAATTTGTAGTGGTAGGCGTTGCTAGCGGCCATGCCGACGATCAGCAAGGACAACGCCCTCGCCTCCACCAACAACATGAAGCTGATCAATGCCTTGGTGGGGAAGGTGGATGAGGTTCTCATGTCGCAGGCAATGTTGCCCACCGAACATCGACAGAATACCTCAACTATATAACCCGGCTGCTGGAACTCCACCAACAGGATCTCCAAGCAAGTCCATGAGCTGGAGCCCCGAGTCAATGCTCTCAAGAGCACAATGTATTTCAAAGAGGGTTCACGAATTTCAAAAAGGTTAATGAACTCAGAAAAAGTTCATGAATTCAGAAAATGTTCATCAATTTAAGAAAAATGAAAGAATTCAAAAAAATGTTCATGAATTTTGGAAATGGTATGTGGGTTTTCAAAATATTTAGTAATTTTTAAAAACTTTTGTAAATTCAAAATTTATTAAAATATGATCGTATTAAAAATATTCACGCATTCAAAGAATATTCATGGGTTTGATTTTTGTTTCTAACTTTTTGATAAAAAATACTACGTAATAAAAATAAAAAGGAAAGAATGAGAAGATAAAAGAAGAAAAACAGGCAAAAAACGAAAGAAAAAGAAAAAATGATTCATGGAAGGTTTGTGGTTCTTGAACCTTCCCAAACCGGTCGGAAAGTAACCAGAATGAGCCGACCCATACAAAGAATGTAGCACATGGGAGGGTTCGCGTTAGGTTGCGACCTACGCACCAAATAGAAGCCGCGGTTTAATTGCTCGTGTTGCTGATGTGTTCCCTCGTATAGTGCTCAAGGGCCATATAGCTACGCATCTTGGCCATTCAAGAATAGCCTTGTTTGCACATCCAGATATGAGCAAGTCTGGATTATTTGTCCAAAAGGAACCCCTGACGAACAGAATTGTCAAAATAGACCCCCTCTGAACGGATTTGTCAAAAAGGACCCCCTAGCCAGTGGCGGCAGGCGCGGCAGGCGACACGTGTCCACCTGCCGCCACAGCAGGAGGCGGCGGACCCTGCCGCCACCCGAGGAGGCGGCCTCTTGCCCAGAACGGGTTTCGCCCGCCGGGACGGAACGGGGCAGGGCAGGCGGGCCCTGCCGCCACCGCGCGAGGCGGCCGCAACTGTTGCTGTCCCCGGCTGCCCGACCGCATGTGACATGACTGCGGGCCAGGCCGCCACGGCGGGAGGCGGCCGCGCTGAATCACGTGCAGTGCGCTTCTTTCCACGCGGCGCTGATTTCGATTTCGCTTCTTTCCACGCGGCGCTGATTTCGATTTCGCTGATTCCCGCCCGCCTAAATTTGGACGTCTTGTGCCGACACTCAGCGGTGGCTGCTACTCGAGCGGGAATCACGCATTTTGCTTTACCGGACGCGGACGCGACCGCATCAGTCACTCAGTTATGCTTTTGCTTTACCGGACGCGGACGTGACCGCATCAGTCACTCAGTTATGCTTTTGCTTTACCGGACGCGGACGCGACCGCATCAGTCACTCAGTTATGCTTTTGCTTTAGCGGACGCGATCGCATCAGTCACTCAGTTATGCTTTTGCTTTAGCGGACGTGACCGCAACAGTCATTCAGTTATTCTTTTGCTTTAGCGGACGCGACCGCATCAGTCACTCAGTTATGCTTTTGCTGCAGACGACAGGACGGCATCAATCAATCAGCACTGTTTAGTATCACGCGTGTTTCCTGGCGAAAATTTTGTTAATGCCTATTTTGTCCCCATCAGTTGTCGTCTGAGCCTATAAAAGGAGACACCGAGTATCTCGTTATCCTCATCCACCCATCCTCGAAATATCCACTGCGCAAAGTGTGTAACATATTATTTTCAGTCGGTATGAGTTTGCCTTGCTCGGATCAAAGCATTAGGCCTAGGAAAATGAAGAATGCAAGTTTGCCTCCGGGTGTGGCAGTCTTGCGATGTTGGTGTGGCGATCTTTGCAAGGTGAAGGAGGTGACGGATTTCTCAGATTGGTTGGGCATGAAGTTTTTCATGTGCGCCAATTATGAGGAGGATCCACCCGTACCTTCTTCAGAGTATGACAAGCCTCCGGTATGATTTAACCATCACGAATAAGTATATTGTTGTTTTTTTGTTGTTTCTTTATTAACATTCTTGTTTTGTTTGTAGTCTCCCCCACCACTGTGCATGTACTATCATTGGATCGACACGGAGAAGCCAGCTTGGGCAGTGACTGAGATTCGTGAAAGGAGTCGCCGTGCATGGGATAGTTTATTTGCGGAAGAACGACGTGAGAAGGCGGAAGCTGAAGAGAAAGCAGAGCAAGAAAGGGAGTTAAGAGAATACTACGCGGAGCAACGCCGTATTTTTCAGGAAATAGGGAAGAAAAACAGGGAAGAGGCTCGTCGCATGGAGGAGCAGGAACGACAGCGAAAGGAGGCTCGTGAGGCGGAGAGACAGAGAAAGAAAGAAAGGGCTCATGAGGCGAAGGCAGCAGAAGAAGCTGGTGATGGAAAAGGAAAATATCCACGCTGGACTCAGTAGATATCCGGGGTAGTATTTTAAATTTCACAATCGTTGGTATCTTAGTTTTATAGTTTAATGTATGTTTTTTTCAGTACTTAAACGTAGCTTTATTTCAATTGCACGATGTATCTTATTAATGTTGTAGCGTGGCGTAATAAAAAAATGTAGTTTTAGGAGGAAAATGTGGCATTTTATTTCTCTCAAATAATTATCGACCGCCGTGCAACAATACAACATGAAATTAAGATAGAACATAATGCCGTACAATAAGAAAGTACAAACTAATAATGCAAGTACATCTGAATAAAACGGTAGAACTGGACTTGCTTAAAAACTACATGAAGTCATCATCGTCATCCTCCGTCGATGCAGAACTCTTACCCTTCGAGAATGCATAACTCTTACCCTTGGACGATTCAGAACTCTTGGTCTTCGTGGATGCAGAACTCTTGCTCTTGGATGATGCAGAACTCTTGCCCTTAGACGATGCGGTAGTCGTGGCCTTGGTGCTGGGCATGAAGATATCATCTTCGTCCTCGCTGTCGTCAATCCATAAAAAAGGATGTTTGGCTGCAAACTTCAAGTCTGACTCACTCTTATGTTGTATCTTGTTCCATCTTCCATTCAACCTTAGAAGTTCTTTTCTTACCTCCTGAAAGGTCCTGGAAGGCCACCCACTACTAGATAATGCGAGACTCAGCTCATTCATGACAGTGTCACTACTGATGAGTTCATCCCATGGAACGTCTTTATTTTCTATCTTGAAATTGGCGGCTAAACGAAGAAGACATTGGGACATAGTAGGGTGAAAACTACGATCAAAAGGAAAACCGGACATCTTTAGGAGACTACACTGAAGTGTGTATCCACCATAGTGTGGAGGGGTATTTATAGGTTCAGAAGAGAGGAATAGGCGGGAACTCATAAGCGGGAAAGTATGACGGGAGATAGGGGCGGGAAACGACGGTGCGAGGAATAGGCGGGAACTCAGGAGCGGGAAAGTAAGGCGGGATATATAGGCGAGAAACGACAGTGCGAGGTATACGCGGGAACTAAGAAGCGGGAAAGTATGGGGGGAGACATTGTTGCCGACTGGTGCATTTTTATTTCAGCGTACATAGATGTTTCTTACATAAAACATAAAGTCTGATACTGACATATAATGGGTCACATGCGTAGATAGATTAATCACCCTAGTCGACGACGGCCACCTGGCCTTTCCTTACGACCGGAAAGCGACAAGCGATTAGGTGCTTGAGGAACACGAAAACCGCGACCGTACTGCACTTCGGCTTCCTGTGTCTGTGACTCCTGCGCAGGTGGTGGAGTCTGTAAACCTTGTTGCGAACCTGATGCGAAATTGTAGGCGTATGCTTGTGACTCCTCGGGGATAAAAGATGGGCCAATAACGTCTCCTCCGAAGAAATCTGTAACTGCAGCTGTAACCGGGTCGGCGTGATAAGGTAATTGTAGGATCGAAAGTAGGTCTAGAGGGGGGGTGATTAGACTACTTGACAATATAAAAAATCTGCCTTTGGATCATGCAATGTTTTTGGCAGTTTCACAATTAAGAACAATCCAAGTATCACCCTACACATGCAATTCTAGAGTATATGCAGCGGAAAGTAAATTGCACATGTAAAATAGGAGGTGGAGAAGATCAAACGCAGTTTGGTGACACGGAGATTTTTGTCGTGGTTCCGATAGGTGGTGCTATCGTACATCCACGTTGATGGAGACTTCAACCCACGGAGGGTAACGGCTGCGCGAGTCCACGGAGGGCTCCACCCACGAAGGGTCCACGAAGAAGCAACCTTGTCTATTCCATCACGGCCTACGCCCACGGAGGACTAGCCTTACTCGGGGTAGATCTTCACGAAGTAGGCGATCTCCTTGCCCTTACAAACTTCTTGGTTCAACTCCACATCTCAAAGACGGAGGCTCCCAAGCGACACCTAACCAATCTAGGAGGCACCACCCCCCAAAAGGTAATAGACGGTGTTGATGATGATGAACTCCTTGCTCTTGTGCTTCAGATGATAATCTCCCCAACACTCAACTCTCCTTACTGATATGGTTGTGGTGGAAGAAAGATTTGAGTGGAAAGCAACTTGGGAAGGCTAGAGATCAAGTTTCATATGGTAGGAATGGAATGGCTTGATCTCAACACAAGGGTAGGTGGTTCACTTCTCAGAAAGTGTATGGTAGAAGTGGTGGTACTTTCTGATGGCTCTCCTCACGAATGAAGAGGGGGTGGAGGGGTATATATAGCCTCCACACAAAATCCAACCGTTACACACACATTTGACCAATCTCGGTGAGACCGAAGTTGAAACTCGGTCAGACCGAAAGTTCAAATATAGTGAACGTTGGGATTTTCGGTGGGACCAAAAATACCATCTCGGTGTGTCCGAAGTGAGTCAAAGGTTAGGGTTTGCCATCTCGGTGTGACCGAAAACAACAACTCGGATATTCCGAAATGCTGTCAATTGGTTACAGAAGGTTGGCAGACCATTTTCGGTGAGACCGAAAATAAGAATCGGATGGACCGAGAAATTAGGGTTTGAGGAAATAACTGAAGTGGTTCATCTCGGTGGGACTGAGTTTGCAGAATCGGTTTGACCGAGATTACTTATGAGTGTGTTGAAAAGTGAAGAGTGCTGATAGTTGAGGGAGCTAGATCACCAAGCACTTGAGCAACAAGAACATTAACACAACCTCATCCCCTTTTAATAGTATTGGCTTTTCCTATGGACTCAATGTGATCTTTGATCACTAAACCAAAAATGGAGTCTTGAGCTTTTGCCAATGCTTGTCTTAGCATTTTGAGGGGTCCACTTCTTCAGACATTTCCATACCCATATCATCGAACTTTTCTGAAATGATTCTCAAGTAAATATTAGTTCAATGATATATATGTTGTTATTAATTACCAAAACCACCCGGGGATTAGTTGCACTTTCAATCTCCCCCTTTTTGGTAATTGATGACAACATATAGATCAAAGCTTCGACAAAGGATATAATCAAGGAATAATATCGTCGCTTTGAGAAGTATGTGATAAACAAGAGCTCCCCCTAAATTTGTACATTATTTAAAATTTGCGTTTGAATGCAAATGCACAATCGATTAGGATTATGGGTCACTCTTCCATGTCACATACATCTTGGTGGAGCGCACAAAATGATAAGAATGAATAACATGCACTTAATCACCAAGACAAGAGTAAATAGCCATACAATAATGAATAGCATAGGATAAGCAATAAGCACACATTAAGGCATAGTATGACTAAGCACTCATTAAGGTAGCATCAAACGTAGTAGCAAGCACACATAAAGTATCAGGAACCAAAAGAAACCAATGTATCTCAAGGAAAACCGGCAAAAGAACGAAAAAGACGAAAGAGCACTCTCTCTCTCGAAGCCCTATGATCTATAACAATTTCTCCCCCTTTGGCAACAAGTTACCAAAAAGTTCGAAAAGGTATAGAGCTAAACGTCACTGCGGGCTCTGCTGGCGGCTCCCGTCTGGGTAGATGTCGGTGTAGAGATAACTGCATCTGCGAAGACTTCTGCTGAAGTCTGCGGTGGAGGAGTGGATGCTGGAGCTGTAGGAACTGCTGGAGCTGTAGCTGGTGCTGAAGTGGTAGCCCTGGAGTCTGTCACTGGGATAGCTGCAGATCTGGATCCTCTGGGAATCTGAGCAGTCTGGTGATGAGAGTCCTGGACTAGATCATCCTGCATAAGCTCTGCTCTCTCCTGCCTAGTCTCCTCCATGTCTGCCTCAAGCTTGTTGACAGACACCTGAATCTCAGTCAGCTTCACGTCCAGAGCGTGGATCTTGTCCTCGACAATCCTCTCAAGGCTCTCCTGAGATTGCTCAATGCTGGCCAGGCGTTGTTCAATCCTCTGGGTAGCTTCAAGAATTTGTTCTCCAAAGCTCTTTGGCTTAGCTGCTGCTGCTGCTGCCTCTTTGTCAGCTTTAGCCTTTCCTTGGCTGCTGACCTTGGTGCTCTTTGGCAACCACATTCCTCTTGGGCTTGGAGGTAACTTCCTCAGCAACAAAGTCGGAGTCCTCATCATCAGAAGTTTTCTTCTTCCTGGTTCTGGTGGCTGCAGGAGGCAAACCACTAGGGGTGCTCCTCTCACCATCATCACTAGAGCTGCTCGCAGGACTTGTGTCTGCCTCTGGAATTTCAGCAAACGGTGATTCAGACCTGTTCTGGCTGTCACTGACATCTGACATGGCTGAAAAACCTGTGAAAAGATAAGGTATAGGCAGAGTAGAAGAGTTATCACAACTGCAGAAGTTTTTGCAAAAAAATGAGTTAAAAACTTAGTTTTGAGTTTTCACAGAATGTATTTCGGTCAAACCGATTTCAGGTTTCGGTGCAACCGAAGTGCTCAACAGAAACCTACACACCACTTTCGGTCAGACCGAAATGGGTTTCGGTCCTACCGAAAACTTAGGGTTTCACTGAAACTACTTTTCGGTCGTTCCGATTGGCACAACTCGGTTAAACCGAATTATGCTGTGCAATGGCCAGAGGCCAAATCGGTCATTCCGATTTTCAAAATCGGCTTCACCGAGATGCATTCCGTGGAAACCTAAACCTAAGAATTTTCCTCGAAACTAGAAGATCTGAACTATTGTATAGGGAACATATCAAACGTGGATTGAATCATGGCAACCTATCGTGCAAGAATCAGAAGTGGAGCACGAAAAGGGGTCGAGACACACCCTAACTTGGTGGTGTCCCTCTACGGCGGCAACGGTGGAGATGATTACCGTTGACGGCGGCGGAGACCTGCGGCGAGGGCGCACAGGTGACGAAGGCGACGATCCGTAGACCAGGGCGGCGGCAGCAGGGGTCTTGGGGGCGAACGGTTTGAAGAAAGAAATCGCGCGCAGCCCCTCAGGTATATATAACCCCGTGCTGTCGGTGGGACCGAGTTGAAAAACTCGGTGTCACCGAGATGTATATCTGCTGTGCAGTTACACATATCGGTCAGACCGAGAGTTTGAACTCGGTTTCACCGAGATGAAACCTAGATCAGTCTAAGCATTTCGGTTGGACCGATATTGAGAAACCGGTCAGACCGAAATGGACTTAGAAGGTTTTGGAAGTCAGCCTTAGACGAATCGGTGGTTCCGAGTGCTCCTCACTCGGACTGTCCGAAAAAGACTTGTTCAAAGTTGTGATATGAGCATGAATAGAATTTTGAGACAAGAAAGCATAGATAGCTAGGGAAAGGTGCTTAGGCATTCTTGTCCATCCATTTGGCCAGAAAAAGAAACCAAAACAATCAAAACAACAAATGGATGTCCTTGAACGAATAAAATCATGCATTCAACATGCTCACACAATAAGATAGCAACTGAAATATGTGTCAAACATGCACAACCAATCACTCTAGCTACTAGCACACAATTTGTCGATGACTAGGTCATCTATATATGAGTATATTGACTTAGGAGCCAAATGAGAACATTTGATCATAGGTCATACTCATCGTTTAAGCACAAGTGGGGTTACCACTTTTACATAAAGCATTTATGTGTTCACATCACTTGAAGATGCTTTAGCTCAATTTTTAGAGCAAAGCTCCCCCTAGATGTGAGAACCCCTTTTAAAGGGTCAAACTAACCTTGGGTTGTCGTAGAAGACTTCATGTAGATGTTGAAGATGTGGATGCTCAATGTTGATGTAGATCATCAAGAGTTAGGAGCAATCCTTTGGATTAGGGCACTTTCAATACCTACATGGGTTAGTCCCACAAGGAACAAACAAGAATATCCATAGACATAGAGTGAAGTTCACTAAAGATGATGTCCATGAAAGCAATGATTACCTTGTCCCTTGACTTACCAACAAGAGGGTTTGTGACTCCATGAACAAGTGCATGATGTGGAAGTTGATTGCACAAGTTCTTGCCAAAAAGAATATGAGTGAAGTTTGTTGGCGGAGTCACCCTCAGGAACCTACTAGTTCTTCTTCTTTGGGATCCACATCATCTTGATGGGAATCCTTGGTGTTGTAGTTGAGCTTGACGAAGTAGAACTTGATGTGTCCTTGGGAACCCACTTGACCATGGCTTGAGGTGCTTCAATGAATGCATCAATCTCCTCTTGAAGCTTGTCCTTGGCCTTTAGCTTGTGGTCTTGTGGTGGAAGGTCATCTTGAGCTTGTTCCACATTGGAAGAAGTAGGATCATACTTCTCCTTTTGTGAGACAAACTGTGGAGTAGGGTATTGACCTTCTTCCCACTCAACACCTTCGGCGTTGAACTTTCGCTCAAAACCAATCCCTTGATTCTTCCGGTGTCTTCCTTGTTTGCGAACAATCTCCTCAAAGTTCTTGCTTCCGGCAAGACTCTTGTAGACACCTTTCTCTATGATTTCCTTCAATAAGCTATTTTCTTGCTCAAGTGTAACTTGGCTTGAAACATTGTTAGTGGAATCAAGAGAACTAGTAGAAGTAACAACATTTGATTTAACATTGTTATTGTTACTACTAGAGGAAGAATTTTTCTTATGCTTGTCATGCTTAGTCTTAATAGGTGGCAAGAAATTAGACAAGAGAAGTCGTTTGGCAAGATATGAAGAACTCTTCTTTCGAAGATCGTCATTGATCGCTTTTAGAAACTCATGTTCTTGCTCTAGAGTGAGCTTCTCGAAGCGTAGCTTCTCATGAGATCTTAGGAGCTCTCTATGATCTTCTTGAGTTGTTTCATGAGCTAACTTAAGAGTGTTTAGTTCTTTAGTTAGACGCTCAATCTCCTTCATAGCATTGTCATTCGACTCTTCTCGACTATAAAGACTACTAGCATTTTCATCATTACTAAGCTCACTAGATTTATCATGCAAGAGCTCATCTTCACCAAGCAAGTCATCCTCATCACTATCAAAGTCAATGAATTTAGGGTGTGTTACCTTGGGGCCTTTAGCCATGAAGCATCTTCCAATTCCCTCATTTGGTGAATCAAATAAGTCGTAGGAGTTGGAGTTGGAGGATACTAGTGCAAGTCCGGCAACACCTTCATCTTGACTATAGTCGGAGTCGGAGTGATAGCTTCCATCGGATTGATTGTCAGAGTCGGAGCCGGAGACCCATTCACCAACATGAGCTTGATGTCTTCTTCTTGTGTAGCTCCTTGATGACTTGTCTTTCCTCTCCGAATCCTTGCTTCTCCGAGAAGGTCTTCGTTCATAACGATCATCTCTACTCCTTCTCTCTCTCCGAGGTGACTCATCTCTTGCTCTTCTTCTTGGAGATTCTTCTCTTCTTTTGTGGGGAGCCGTACACTCATTTGAGAAGTGTCCGGGTCTTCCACAATTGTAGCAGTTTCGATCACGACTAGAAGATCTCTTTTCATCATATGATCTAGACTTTGAGCTTCTTTCTTTGCCATTATTCTTGTAGAACTTGTTGAAGTTCTTGACCATTAGGCTTATCTCTTCATTGGAAATTAGCTTGTCACTTGAGGTAGTAGGAGCATCACTTGTAGCTTTGTAAGCACCACTTGACTTGTTGTGAAGCTCTTCCTTATCCTTAAGTGTCATCTCATGAGCAACAATTCTTCCAATGACTTTAGTTGGCTTGAGAGTCTTGTAATTTGGCATCATTTGGATCAAAGTGCACACGGTGTCATACTTTCCATCCAAAGCTCTGAGAATCTTCTTAATGATGAATCGGTCGGTCATTTCTTCGCTTCCTAAGCCAGCAATCTCATTTGTGATGAGAGCAAGCCTAGAGTACATTTCAGCGACTCCTTCACCATCCTTCATCTTGAACTTGTCAAGTTGACCTTGAAGAATATCTAGCTTTGATTCCTTCACAGATTCAGTACCTTCGTGCATTTCTACCAAAGTATCCCAAATCTCCTTAGCATTCTCAAGACGACTGATTTTGTTGAACTCTTCGGGACACAAAGCATTGAAGAGAATGTCACAAGCTTGAGCATTGTTTTGCAACATCCGCAACTCTTCGGGTGTAGCTTCGCGATCCGGAACTTTTCCTTCTTCAAAGAAATCACCTTGCATACCAACACAAATAATGCCCCATGCGGCTGGGTTATGACCAAGAATATGCATTTTCATTTTATGCTTCCAACTAGCAAAATTTGTACCATCAAAGTAAGGACCTCTACGATAATTACCCTGACTAGACGCCATACTCTCCTAGGTTGTGAAACCAAGCTTATGGAGTCCAATGCAATGGAAACCAAGGCAATGGAGACCAAAGCTCTGATACCACTTGTAGGATCGAAAGTAGGTCTAGAGGGGGGGTGATTAGACTACTTGACAATATAAAAAATCTGCCTTTGGATCATGCAATGTTTTTGGCAGTTTCACAATTAAGAACAATCCAAGTATCACCCTACACATGCAATTCTAGAGTATATGCAGCGGAAAGTAAATTGCACATGTAAAATAGGAGGTGGAGAAGATCAAACGCAGTTTGGTGACACGGAGATTTTTGTCGTGGTTCCGATAGGTGGTGCTATCGTACATCCACGTTGATGGAGACTTCAACCCACGGAGGGTAACGGCTGCGCGAGTCCACGGAGGGCTCCACCCACGAAGGGTCCACGAAGAAGCAACCTTGTCTATTCCATCACGGCCTACGCCCACGGAGGACTAGCCTTACTCGGGGTAGATCTTCACGAAGTAGGCGATCTCCTTGCCCTTACAAACTTCTTGGTTCAACTCCACATCTCAAAGACGGAGGCTCCCAAGCGACACCTAACCAATCTAGGAGGCACCACCCCCCAAAAGGTAATAGACGGTGTTGATGATGATGAACTCCTTGCTCTTGTGCTTCAGATGATAATCTCCCCAACACTCAACTCTCCTTACTGATATGGCTGTGGTGGAAGAAAGATTTGAGTGGAAAGCAACTTGGGAAGGCTAGAGATCAAGTTTCATATGGTAGGAATGGAATGGCTTGATCTCAACACAAGGGTAGGTGGTTCACTTCTCAGAAAGTGTATGGTAGAAGTGGTGGTACTTTCTGATGGCTCTCCTCACGAATGAAGAGGGGGTGGAGGGGTATATATAGCCTCCACACAAAATCCAACCGTTACACACACATTTGACCAATCTCGGTGAGACCGAAGTTGAAACTCGGTCAGACCGAAAGTTCAAATATAGTGAACGTTGGGATTTTCGGTGGGACCGAAAATACCATCTCGGTGTGTCCGAAGTGAGTCAAAGGTTAGGGTTTGCCATCTCGGTGTGACCGAAAACAACAACTCGGATATTCCGAAATGCTGTCAATTGGTTACAGAAGGTTGGCAGACCATTTTCGGTGAGACCGAAAATAAGAATCGGATGGACCGAGAAATTAGGGTTTGGGGAAATAACTGAAGTGGTTCATCTCGGTGGGACTGAGTTTGCAGAATCGGTTTGACCGAGATTACTTATGAGTGTGTTGAAAAGTGAAGAGTGCTGATAGTTGAGGGAGCTAGATCACCAAGCACTTGAGCAACAAGAACATTAACACAACCTCATCCCCTTTTAATAGTATTGGCTTTTCCTATGGACTCAATGTGATCTTTGATCACTAAACCAAAAATGGAGTCTTGAGCTTTTGCCAATGCTTGTCTTAGCATTTTGAGGGGTCCACTTCTTCAGACATTTCCATACCCATATCATCGAACTTTTCTGAAATGATTCTCAAGTAAATATTAGTTCAATGATATATATGTTGTTATTAATTACCAAAACCACCCGGGGATTAGTTGCACTTTCAGTAATGCTCCTCGGATTTGTGTGTTTAGGCCAGTTTGGTTGTTGTCGTCGTCCCATGTACGATCAGGTATGTCCTGCACATGGAAATATTTTAAACAAATTGTGAGAGGATAATATGTGATATCATTGTCCCATGCATTAAAATGTAAACATGAATACCTGATCAGATTCCTCGTCTGTACTGTCTGGCCATTGTACGTGGTACTGATTTATGTCTGGGACACGAGACTCCTCAGGCATGGAGATCCCTCGCGTGGAGAGATACGGCTGAGATCCCTCACCTTGTGTGTATGCGCCGTATTCTATGAACGCATATGGGTTAGGGGAAAGCGTATGCTCGGGCATCGAATCCAAGCCCATGCCATGGTCCTGAGATGTCTGCCCCTGACGAAGATGCATCGAAGAAGAGCGATGCAGTTGCAGAGACGAGTCATGTCGTGGCAATGTCGTTGTACTACTCGGACCCTCCCCCCACTGCCCATGGCTCCTACGCGCCTCGCTTGGTCTGGACGACGGCGCCACACTTGGTCTGGCTGAACTCGCTACCGGCATGTTGTACGCTCCGGTGACAACGTCGTCGCCTCTACCACATCTCAACTTTGTTGCCACGTAGTCTTGAAGACGTTTGTGGAATGCCTTGCGAGCCGGGCCCCGTGCCGACATGGTTTCCGCCGCCATCTGCCCTACTTCGTTGCAAGTTTCAATCTGAAAAATATTTGGTTGTTATTTGGTTCAAATGATTATGAAATGATGGACCTGAAAAAGTTACTAGTGATTACCAGTTGGTCACGATAGTAAGCTGCATGGAGCTCAGTATTTCTCTTCATCTGCTGCTCCTGTGTGAGATTTATTGTATCATAGCCGGTTGAATGGTCAGGCTAGTACGTGTGCTGATGTTGTACCACTGCATGTACGGTTGATATGTACGCCGATCGTATGGTCTGCAAAAATTAATAATTACATCAACAGTTGTGATGAAAGCAAAACATTTTCATGCATCGTATGGTCATCGTAATAAAATAACGTAAATATAATGTACCTAAGTTGATGCACTATATCCAGTAGCGCTTCATTTTCTCATTTCTGTACAAATTGAATGTTCTGTTCCCTCCAATCGTAAGAACTCCAACCCATGCCCATATTTGATAGCCTGCAAATTATGTAACAAAGTGTGAGTTTAGTAAATAAAAAAACCACTAACTATTTAGGAATGTCACATCATACTTATGGGTTTCCACGTCGAGACATCTTGGAAAAGGTGGTGGAATCTCTTGATAGAGACCGAACTGTCTCATGACACGCTCTGGGTTGTAAGGCTCAACACACCACAAGAACAATAAGTTGCAGCGAGTCAGCCAAAATGCATTATCGGTCAACATGCCTTTTGTGATGGGTCGTGCATCGAACACCATATCTATCTGCTGCTCAGTCCACGGGTTCCATGTGACTACTGACTCATCAAGTATCTCAAACTGCTGGTGGTATATAGGGCAACAATTTTTTGCAATATCTGGAGCCCATTTTTTCCTCGGCTTTGTCCACCTGCTGGCCATAGTTACACTGTCGCCCTCGCCACAGTTGTATGGGTGTATGGGATTTACTATACGAGGTCGTCCTACAGGGAGGTATTCCCAGGACCACAACTGTAGAAACTCATAGGCGACACAAAGTAACGGAGCTTTTTTTGCGAATGAAGTTTTTTGTGTCGCATCACACAAGCCTCTATATGTATGACATAGCATGGCAGAACCGAAGCTGTATTTTGGCTGCTCCGGTAAAGGTTCATCTACCATCTTCTCTACAATGTAGATCAGACCAGGGAGAACTACGTCCCCGTGTGAATTTGGGAACATAGTCCCGAGGAGCCACAACAAATGCGCAAACAGATGTCTTTTTCTCATCTCAGAATCCGCGTAGCAAGATATAGTATCAAAGTTATCACGAAGCCATGAGAGCGGGATGCCCCGAGGGCCACCGGTACGATGTGAATCTGGCATTGTCATCCCAAGACGGGCTGATATATCTAATGCCCAGGATGGAGACACTCGTGGAGAGACTAACGGCTCACCTCTAATTGGTAGAGCAGTGATCATAGAAATATCTTTGAGTGTAGGTGCAAGCTCCCCAAAACGAAAGTGAAAGGTGTGGGTTTCAGGTCTCCACCGGTCAACTAGGGATGTCAAAAGGGTTGGGTCTGAACGTAAGTGGTCATCGCATGATGTGAGGTTAGCAAAAGCATCTAGTCCATAGGCCTGAAGGTGAGCAACGAAATTATTGTGTATTGGCCATGATTTTTTTTTACGGTTCGAAGTCTGAAAGTCCGATAATTATGAGTAGTATTTGAGTTCAAAAATAGATGGCAACGGTGGCCGGCGTCATGGGGCCCCTTCAAAAGCTCTAGGACTTCGGCCATAACCTGCACACATATTCAAAAGATAATCAGTTTACATTAATTATCCGTAGTTAACAACACGAGTACAATAATACAAAAAAGAATCAGTTTACATTAATTATCCGAAGTTAACATCACGAGTACAATAATACAAAGAGATGCAATTTACATTAATTATCTGAAGTTAACATCACGAGTACAATAATACAAAGAGATGCAATTTAAAATAAATATAAATACACATATCGAGTACAAATATAAGTACACATAACGAGTACAAATATATCAACATCAGGCGGTGTTGTTGGCTCGATACGGGCATTCCCTACGTGAATGTCCAGGACACCTGCAAACGCGGCATCGTCTTGCTTCTCCCATCTGGTTATAGTCCATGTCATTGCGATGACGCCTAGACTGACATCGTCCCTTGGCGGTTCTCATCAAGTCGACATTCGGAACCCATTTCGGCCCATCTGGCCACAGCATTTTGTAGTTCATATCAATGCCCCATGCCCAGAACTCACCGTTCCAAGTGTTGTACAGATTGTACATGTTGAAGTATGACGATATGTATGGCTCGACACTGATTTTTTGATCAGCAGCCGCCCGAAGCACATGACTGCAAGGGTAGCCCTCAAGCTTGGGTTTGTTACAGGTACACTCACAGGACGTTGGGCCGAGGGTGACAGCTTGCTTTTTTGATCCTCTGTGGTGACCCTTAACGTACTTGGCTCGCACGTTGACCTCCCACTTATTCCTAAGTGCGTCCACTTTCCTGCAGCCATGACTTTGGGACTTTTGTGCTTTCTCGTCAAGATGTCTTTGCATTTTCTCTGACCATGGCTTGTTCAATTCAACTTGTGCATTGGCGATGGTGACCCTGTCTGCAAAGTATGACAGGGTCCGGTTCCAAGTTTCTTCAATTAGGGCTGTGATAGGAAGTGCTCGCACCCCTTTAAGAACACCATTGTACACCTCTGACATGTTGCTGGTCATTATTCCATATCATGCCCCGGTGTCGTGAGATTGCGCCCACTTGTACAAATGAGGGCAATTCTCGCCGATCCACTGCTCAAATTTATGGCCGTCCTACGACCCCTCCGGTCTTCTCTCTGCGGCAAGGCCGCGCGCTCGATCTCACCATTGATACCTGCCCAGATCGCATTCATTTTGGCTTCGGTTTTCTGCATGCACATCCTCTTGAATAACTTGAACCAATCCTTGTTTTTGAATTTGGAGTAAAAATTAGCTGCCAAATGCCTCATGCAC
Source organism: Secale cereale (assembly GCA_902687465.1). Taxonomy (NCBI): domain Eukaryota; kingdom Viridiplantae; phylum Streptophyta; class Magnoliopsida; order Poales; family Poaceae; genus Secale; species Secale cereale. Next base: position 202,280,530 of record LR738710.1, on the reverse strand, counting down.
CACCTTCCTTCTAGATCCGGCCACCTCCACTCTTCTTTCGACACCTTCATTATGTCGAGAGCGCTTAATAATCCAGTGTTGCGATCAGAGATGATGCAAACACCTTCACGGTCTTTCACGACACCCATCTTCAGGCAGCACAGGAACCACAACCAGCTATATTTGTTCTCGCTCTCGACCAGTGCATATGCAATAAGAAGAAGCTGATTATTTGCATCTGCTGCAATCGCCACCAATAGTGTGCCCTTGTACTTTCCAGTGAGAAAGGTACCATCAACTGATAAAACCGGGCGACAATGACTGAAGGCTTGTATAGTCTGGGTAAATGCCCAGAATAAGCGATCCAGGATTAGCTCACCCGGGTTCATTGGGTTTGGACGATCTCTCCGCAAAACTTGAGTCCCCCTATTAGCACATGCTATCTGATGAAGCATTCTGGGGGCATAAGAATAGGCCTCCTCATAGGTTCCATACAAGTTCTGAAATATCTTTTCCTTCGCACGCCTAGCCTTGCTGTAGCTGACAGGGAAGCCAATTTGATCTTCTGCAGCTTTTTGCAAAGCCCTAATACTAATGTTGAGACTTTCCTGCACGATCTTTTCCATCTTCTGTGCCACATATCTTGCAGTCACATTGCAGTGATTTGCAAGAGTCCCAGTTTGCTCACAACTATGCTCCGCTATTTTTGTGATATGCCATGACTGACATACCCCAGGCTTCAGTCTAGCGAGAACTCTTCCGCGGCAACCATTCGCGGAGTGGATGCATATGACCTTCAACTCTTTTTTATCAGACTGCTTCACTCTATGCTGACGGTGGAGGGCGATTGCATAGCTATCTATTGCCTGGTAAGCAGACTTCTTGTCTGGGAAAACCTGCCCAACCTCCAGGTTGCCCGCTTCTAGGCCAGAAACATAGTGAAATTCATTGGTGATGCTCATATCCTGTAAAAACCCAGGTTGTAGTGCCGCCGCGGTCGCCCTTTGAGGAGGAACATCTTCTTCTTCGCTTGAGTCCGAAGATGCGGAAGAATGATCGTCATCATCTAGCGCCTCCGGCAATCCCTCAACGTGTTCGCTCAGGTCAATGGCCGCTGACCAATATCCTGTGTCATACACAGGCTGGCCGCCGGTCAATTCCGATGGGCCGGCGCTAGGGGCTGATGTGATGGCCAACTCGACCTCAACACCCCTGCTACTGCATTCGGCAGCATCAGTGACTGAAATGAACTCCACATACACCATCGGCTGACCAAACATTGAGTTATTGGGATTGCTTGCAAACCTCATGTATGAGCCCCATGACTGGTCACCTGTGACAGGCCGCAAACCCCAACGGGCATCAGTCCCATCATTTCCTCTATCAACGACAAATGCCTCCGTTGTCATTTTTTTCCCTGCATCCCTGGGCCAAACACCACTCGGATGCACCTTCTTACTGCTGCGTAACCCACGTTCACCATGTCTCTCACTACAACTGTAGTCAACTCGCACAAGGACACATCCACCCCGAAAGGACCGTCGTGTAAGACGTTCCCATAGTACACTAACAAATTTTCCATAGTACCTAACCAACATCCATATTTACATTTCAGGTAATTAGTAACTGAACATTTAGTAGTAGTACGCTGACAATTTTTACAGATCATGCGAGTATTTACATATCTATTGTTTTTTCCGAAACTCCTCTAGCAGCGTAATATACTAAAACTCTGTTTGCTTTTCTCTAACTACCCTAGAAAAATCCTAATATGTTTCTCGTAACTTTTTAATATCATATGGATAAAACATTTAATATCTTCCGGTTTTCATATCATACTATAAAATTTGTTTTTTTTACAAATAAAAATATTCCCAACAGCATGCACATTTTTCACAACAATACGCTGACAACATTTACAGATCATACGAGTATTTACATATCTATTGTTTTTTCCGAAACTACTCTAGCAGCGTAATAAACTAAAACTCTTTTTGCTTTTCTCTAACTACCCTAGAAAAATCCTAATATGTTTCTCGTAACAAGTAATATGGGTAAAAAGTTTAATATCTTCCGGTTTTTAATAATGTTTTCATATCATACTATAAAATTCATTTTTTTACAGGTAATATCATTCCCAACGGCATGCACATTTTTCACAACAGTACATCAATATAAAAAATATTAACATAATTACATCGTCATTTATACCTCAGCCCCAATATGGATGTGCTTGCGAATGCAATGAGGTGTCAAACGAGTTTGAATATATGTCCGTCACCAGTATTATATGAACGAAGTCAACCTATTATCACATGAACATCAATATTATACACGGATTTTTCTTTATCTTATTAAAAGCATGAAAATAGTACTAGCATGTATGTGCTTCTTACCTCAAAAGGGACAGCGAAAATGGAAACACAATTTCTTCAATCACGTCATCTCCTCCTTGATTGCTACTAAGATGAATTATTTAACCTAATTACATACAACATGAAGTACATTAGCACGTTATTTTAACACAGAACATTTAGATTATATAACAAAGTTCACCTACGGTTTCCTAAATATAGACTTATTAATAAATATACCACATGAAATAATATACCACATGCAAATGAACAATTACAATACCATTTTTTTCATTATAACCAAATAAATATTTTCTCGCATGTCAATACTAATGGACGCAGCTAACATTGATACAACATATCTAAGCACCAATGAACCTACTCTTCTACAAAATATAGTATAAATGCAACATCTGTCGTTTCAAATTTTTCTAACCTCTAAGCACTAACATCGCATAGCTATGACGAGCTAAAAGACTAACTAATTACCACCCTGCATGCGCGAAAAAATCAATGTATTGCAAAGCTCATACCTTAATCTTCAACTCCGTAGTTCACTTCGCTTGGCAAATCCTACTCCCGAAGCTCTAAATGACTCCAAAAAGTTATGAAATAATGTCTAACACAACAAAAAATACATAGTTAAGAACTAAACAAAACGAGTACAAACATCATGCATGCAAACGAAACCAACAAAAATGGATAGATCTAACCTTCGTCTATCTTTTCTTCAACTTCAACATATTCAAAATCCAACTCCAAATCGCCCTAAATCATGAGTCAAAGTGCCTACGAAGGTTTCTTTCTCAGTGTTCTTACACACTCACACACTAGAAGAGAGAAGAGGAGGAGAAGAGAACGCTACGGCTAAGCCAGCGAGCAGGTATATATAAGGAAGAGGATTCCTGTAGTGTCGGCAGAACAGGTTCCCGCGTGCGAATTTGAAATCAGCGAGTCGGGAATTATGCGCCGTCAGCCGTTGAAATCAGCGCCTCATATTACGCGCTGTCAGCCATGGAAGTTAGCGCCTGGCGAGGATTCCCACGCTGCCGCCACTCCCTATGGCGGCCGGGCCCGCCGTCCCGTCGAGCGCACAGCCGAATCTGTCGGCCTGGGAGCGACAGCGGCAGAGGTGGCCGCCTCCCTTGGTGGCGGCAGGGCCCACTCCCGTGCTCCGTTCCGTTCCCGGCTCGACAAGTCGCTGCGAACACGTTATGCACAGTCGGCCGCCTCCCCGGGTGGCGGCAGGGCCCGCCGCCTCCTGCCGTGGCGGCAGGTGGCCACGTGTCGCCTGCCGCGCCTACCGCCACTGGCAGGGGGTCCTTTTTGACAAATTGATTCGGAAGGGGTCTCTTTTAGCAATTCTGTTCGGGAGGGGGTCCTTTTGGACAAAAAATCAGCAAGTCTGTAGTATTGATTGTATCCGAGTTTAGAGTATCTCCAGTAGCCTTTCTATATTTTACTAATTTGCTATTTTAGCAATCTAGGCCAAACAAACCTCCTCCAACAGCCAATACATAAGTGCCCCCCCCCCCCACCCCCACCCACCAAAAACTTTTACAAAGCTTGGAAAAACTGTCATCCCACTTTACGTATTTGCAAACCCAAAAGCCACTTGCTAAATTTTGACAAGGCTTTGTAAAGTGGTCCCCTTCATATTTTTGTCACAATGACTAGTGGGCTCGTGATGTGTGCGTGTATGTGTGTGATGTGTGTATGTGTACGTGTACGCGTGTGTATGTGCTTGTGTACATGTATGCATGTTTGCTGCGTGTGTGTGCATGTGTGTGCGCTTGTATACATGTACATGAGTTGTGCTCGTATACGCATACATATACGCGTGTGTGCTATGTGTCTATGAGAAACTGTGCCCACTTGTCATGGTATGTTTCGTGTGAATATAGCACTCCAATACACATAGACTACCGAAGAAAAAACATGTTGGCTTTGTAAACCTTCTCTCTCCTCCTGCTATAACAAGTTTTTAGCAATCCAATATATCTCTACTCTTAATGGAGCAGTTGGTAGTCTTTGTTCCAGGGTTTTTTTCGTCACACCTCGTCTGGTTTTTTTTCAATCGGTTTTTTTGTCACACCATCCTCACCCCCACCCCGCCTCACTCACCGCACGCAGTCAGGTACCGTTTCCCCCCTTACGTCCCCGATTCATGCATGACAATCAATTCTTTCCAAACGCAATAATGCATGACAATCAATTCTTTCCAAACGCAATCAATTAACTTAAGGTAACCAGACACAATCAATTCATTCATGATGGTCATCAATCTCCTTTCCTCGGGCGATTTTCAAACGCGATATCAAACGCGATATCTCCTTTCCAAACGCAATAAAGCATATCTCCTTTCCAAACGCAATAATGAATGACATCAATTCTTTCCAAACGCGATATCTCGGGCGATTTTCATGCTCCCGATATTTTTGCATGCGATAATGGTGCTAGCCAATCTGTTAACAAATCAGAAAGAAACAATCACGTGTAGGGAAGATAATCGTGGAGATTGCATGGCAGTTAAGGCCGTGCGTCACATTCAGGAAGGATTTCCCGAGTTCAGCGGAAGAGAAGAAAATAAATCTCTAGGCTTCTCTCCCGACCCCATTGACGGCCCTGCATATATCTCTTTCTTCTCTCTCTCTCTCTCTGGCCGATCCTTTGTGGGCACGTTCATCAGGTGTGGAAGAGAAGTTGTGGACGGTGGCGACCAGACGGCAGCCGGGACGGGCTCACTGGTGTAAAGCACCTCAAGACCGTCCTCCCGGTGACGCTGCGCCACGACCGTCGTTGCCTCTGCGCTCCGCTCGTCACGTCCGTCGCACCCACCGAGGTAAGCTCCTTGCATTCACGTATTAGCAACCGACGGATCAGCTTCTACATACGCTTATGTGTGGTAATCATTGCATGTGTTCCGTTGTCGACTAATGTCTATATTGTTTCAGATGGATCTGAATGACATAAGTGAAAATGCATGTGCTATTAATTTTGCTGAAATGCATGTCGATGGAGACAAACAGCACGGCGTGGTTGACGACGCCCACGGTTCGGTAGGCTTTTGGCTGCGCCACCGTTACGAAGGATTACAACTTACATGAAATACCACGATCGCTAGCAACAAGGATTCGGGGAGGACAAGATGATAAATGCCGACAAGGATTCAAGAAGGACAAGATGCCACAACACCGGCTGTAATATTAGTCGAGATGAATCTTATAAAAAAATTGAGATGTGAAGGTGTGGTGGATTTATCAAAAAGAAAAATAAATCTGGTAGATTTTTGCTATAGAGAACAAAACAGATCGATTGCATTTGCTTCTTTACGCAATATGTTTATTGTGCTATTAAAAAAGTACTTGTATGTTATTTTCTGTTTGTGTTATAAAACATATTAGGAATATAATCATTTATTATTTATTTTGTGTTATAAAACATATTAAAAGGAGTAATTGACCGTTGGTTTTCTAGGTTATTTTTATTGTAATAAAAGTTTGATTATTCAACTGAAAATGTTGGGTATTACAATGATAACCATATGGATTTGGTAGTAGGAAAGTAGTGGATGCACCCAACTTCGGTGCATGCACCCAATGAATAGTAAATTCACAAAAAGAAAAAAAAATGAAACTTTGTGGATGTGATTATGCGCAAATGTTTTAGGAGGTTCCAAAATTTGCTCACCAAAAAATTGATGACCATACAAAGCGAAATACAAATGATGCTCTGAACCCAAGTTTACTATTCACAGGTTTCAACACAACTTTTTTTGGTACCGAGCTCCTCGGATGTCATTTGGCCACCAAATTTTGTAAGCACCTAAAACATTTGGTCATAATCACATCCACCAAATTTTTGGATTTTTTTAATGTTTTGCTAAGTTTTTTATCATGGGTGCATGGGGTGACTGAGTGCACAAAAACCACACTCGTTGGTGATTTCATATAAAATGAAATATAGTTGTTTATGTTTTTTTTGGAGTTAGAAAAATTAAGGGGAAAAGGTGAGAGAGAGATGTAATTACTTAATTATGTGGAAAGTTAATTAGCATGCATGTAATTAATTAGATATGCGCTGAAACTCGTGCTGAATCTATTTGAAAGTGCTCGTGGGTAAGGACGGCCAGCAGGCTCTCACCGATATAGGGACCAGCTTTACCAATATGGACTAAGGCCATGATGACCGTGCTTTGCATGACATACACAAGTTGATGGTTGTCGATACGTTCACAGGTGTGGGCACTAGGCGCTCGAGGACAACCAATGGTAACAATCGAGGTCTCTGACCGCACCTTCGAGATGTCAGTGATGACTGAGGACAATCGGTCACACATCATCATTCTTCAAATATTGTTTCATCCCGTAGTGTAACGCCCCGGATGTAATATTTTCCCTTTTGGGCTTATAATAAATCTCCGGCTTCATCTATTTCCATTTCGGGTTCTTTGTCTCTCGGGCTTTCGTCGTTTTGTTGTGTGAGTGTGTGGCATTCATTCATATCATGTAGACATGTGCATTGCATTGCATCTGTGTTGTGGGTTGCTTCCGGTTCGTGGCGTTCCTTCCCGTTGTCCGTTTCGTGTTCCGGAGCTTCCTCACGTGTCCGTGACATCCCGTAGGCCTTCTTTGTTGTTCGGGCGTTTTTCGTTACCGGTGTGCCGTGAGGTTGTGTTGTGTGTTGTTGTTTTGTTGTGTGCAACCCGCCTCTCAAATCTCGTCTCGTTTGGACTCCGTTGACTTTTCCCTCCGTTGTCCGTGTGGGTCCGATGTGCCTTCACTTCGTGTCCCGGAAATACCCCTGTGGTATTCTTTTAACTCCGTCTGGTCCTTTTAAAAATCATCCCGCGATCGGATCCGTCAGATCCAGATCGGAGGGCTCCTAAACACCCCTATCCCCAAACCCTAGTCTAAAACTGCTATATATAGACCCCTAGTCTATTTGGCATGTCCCCTTCTTCTTCCTCCTTCCCTCTATATTTCTTTCTTATCTTCCAAATCTCAGATCCCCAAAAATTATCAGCTGGATCCCGAAGGATCCTGGGATCCATCGGATCGAGCCGATCCGTCGCCGCACCGCAGCGCTCGAAGCCCCAGGTCAACGCCTCGACCGCCGTTTTTCCTCCCCGCGATCCTCTCCGCGTCGCGCGCCAGATCGCTTCGCAGCCGTCGGGGCCCGGCTCGCCACGTGGGCCGTACGCCACTCCAGCCGTCGGCCTCCCGCATCGCCCCTGGGACCAGATCGCTGGCCGAGCTCCCGCGCCAGGCCGCCGCTCGGGCAGGCCGCCTTCCCGCTCCGCGGGCCGAGCCCAGCCAGGCCACCGGGCGCAGCCGCGCCGCGCCTTCTCCGCTGGGCCGCGCCGGCTCGCCAGCCGGGCCGCCGCATCGCTCGTCTGCGCTGCCCCGCGAGCCCCGGTGGGCCGCCACTTCTTCCCGCCAGCCGCGGTGGGCCGCCGCCGCTTGCCCCCGTGGGCCGCGCCGCCGCCCCGCGCGCGGGCCGCCGTCTCCCACCGCCCTGGGCCTCTGCTTCTCCAGATCCGGCGGGCCCGCTACTGTGCATTCCGGATCAGATCTGTTTTTTTTTCCCTGAGGTTGTTTCTTTTCCCTCTAAGTCCTTTTATTCCTGATCTGTGATGCAATCTTCAAACTGCTGTAACTTGGTGCCTGCTGCTCCGTTTTGCGCGTGTAGCATGTCCAGATGTTCGTGGAGATGCCCTCTACGTTTTACCTGTTGTAGTCATGCATGTTAGATGTCATCTAGGTGCTTGTTTTGCTGTTGCAAGAGGGCATCTTGTTATAAACTGCTGTTGTGTGTTATTTTTGTGCCTCCTTTGACATGTGATATCTTTTAGCTCGTTTGTCCAAACGAAGCAAATGACATGTCCACGTGTTCGTCTTGCCACGAACTACGTGTTGTGTGTGATAGGTTGCATGGTAGATGTATTGTTTCCTTGTTATCATCGTTGCAAGATGCCATGTTCACATGTTGTGTTTTCCCTTGTTATGAAATGCCATGTTGTTGAGCTCGTTGTAATCGGTGTGTTCACCACATTGATGCATGCTTGTGTGTTTCGGGATCACCGTCATATGTATTTTGATGAGGTGCTTACCCTTTGCCATGTTTAGTTTCGAGGTGTCTTAAACTTGCTCTTTTTGTTGCTATGATGATGTTGCTGTTTTAGGACTTAGTGAAATTTCACTAAGTCTGAAATCTGTAACGTTCCGATGCCATGTTCGTGTGATGTTGTAGGACAAAGCATGATAGTTTTGGGGTGGATTTTGATTGTTCCATGAAGTATATATTGTTGTCTTTCCATCCATGTCCTCACATGTCCATTTGAGGTGCTGTAGCATGTTTATCTTTTGCTCCAAACTTTCAATAAAATTCTGCTGCCAGAATTTTATTTCAAAGTTCAATATGTCCAAGATCATTGCTAGTGATCCGTGACTCCGTTGGGGGTGCACTTTGGACCTAGTTGCTGTACATTATATCTAGTTTATGTTCAAGTCCTTTGCCATGCCTTTTGGGTGCTGTAGATTATTTATTTTGTGCTCCCAAGATGCTATGTTGCTGTAATTTGCAGTTTTCGCTCAAATCTTGTTTCGGGCATAACTTTTAGCCCGTAACTCCGATTTCAGCGATCTTTATATCAAACTTGGGTGTTTTTCTGTGTAGATTAATAATATCAGGTTGTTGTCTTGTTTTGAGGTGTTTTGCTTGAGTGATGTTTTACGTGCTCCATGTGCATCTCTAGTGCATCCTTCATGCATACATGTTTATCGAGTGCGCATTGCATCGTGTTGATTGGTGCTTGGTGTGTTTGTCTTGTTTAGACCCGGAAGTTGAGCACGAGTTTTCCAACGAGGTTGAGCACGAGGTTTCCAACGAGTTTGAGCAAGAGGACCCTTCTTTCGATCCGAACTTCTTCTCTTCAGGCAAGATGACCGAACCCCGATAACATTACTATCTTTGTCTTCTGCTAGTAGTCTCGATCTATAGTTTTGCCTCGATGCCCATGTTCTTCTTGTCAGCCTCCTACTTGTAACCAATTGCCATGCTTAACCACCCTACCTATGCAAACCGTTGCTTGGCTAAGTACGCTTCGCTCAGCCCTTCTTATAGCGTTGTTAGTTGCAGGTGAAGTGAAGATGCTTGCTCCATGTTGAAGTTTGGTTGGGTTATATCACACTATATAAATGCTTAAATTGAAATCACATATATATTGGCAAGGGTGGAAGGCTAAGCCTTTTGCTTGGTGTTTTGTTCCCCTCATGCCGTTAGGATCCGTATAAGCCGGTTTTATGTTCCTTGATTATGCGTTCCTAACACGGTTGGGGTGTATGGGACCCCCTCGATAAACCGCTATGTGCTAAGTCTTTTCCAGCAAATCCCAACATTGGTACTATTTGCCTAATAACAAACTAAACTTGCATAAGGGAGTAATTAACCCTCTTTCTTAATCAACAACCCCGGGCCAGTGCTCCACATGAGTGTTGGTCCGAAACGGGGAGTCTGCGGGGCCGCCTTGAGGCAACTCGAGGTATTTGGTATCCACCCGTAGAATCGCCCATCCGGACGTGTCCTGAGACCTAGATACGCGCGGCTACTATCAGGGTGACGACACGCCGGGAGGATTTGCTGGATTAGCCTTACCTTAGTTCGGTTTAACGTGAGCACGGGATTCCGAGGATACTCGGGTCTTCCCACTTTGGAGTTGCGACTCCGCGGATCGTGGGCTTGTAATGGGTCAAGTTGGAACACCCCTGCAGGGTTTGAACTTTCGAAAGCCGTGCCCGCGGTTATGTGGCAGATGGGAGCTTGTTAATTCCGGTTGTAGATAACTTGACACAATGATACTAATGCACTACCAGCGTGAGTTCCGTGACTGTCAATTTCCGAATCGGGATTCGGGAGTTGAACACGGAGGGGTTATGTTTGTGAGCTTGTAGCTAGGATCACTTAGTGATCACTTCTCGCGTTGCCTTCTCTTCTCGCTCTCTCTTGCGTAAGATAGATGCTAGTTGCTGCTGCAGACTCTTTGTTGTTCCTTCACCTCATTTCTTTCTTCAGCCTTTCCCTCACCTAAAGGCTTTGATAGTTCTGTTACCCGGGAACGGGATTGCTGAGTCCTCTGTGGCTCACAGTTACTTCACACACCAGATGCAGGTCCAGCTGTGAGCTATCCAGGTGATGGCACCGAGCTGGATTGGGAGTACGATGAAGAGCGTAGTCGGTACTACGTGCGCTACCCGGACGATCAGTAGTGGAGCCTCTTACTAGGATTCGATCCGCCTGTGGTTGTTTTATTTATCTGAGTTTGGTACTTTGACATTTGGATTTTGCCCTTAGAGGGTTGTAGTGATCTTATTGTATGATGTTTTGAGACTTGTACTGTTATTCTGTGACGTGGCGATTGTAAGCCGACTATTTTAAGTTTACCATCCCTCTTTTACATGAGTTGTGCAAAGATTACCAAACTTGAGATCATTCTAGGATGGACTTATGCCTTTAAGTCGGGCCTCGACCCGTAGGAGGTATAACTCCATCCTGGGCATTACAAGTTGGTATTCAGAGCCTTCTCCGACCTAGGAGCCCCCACTGTTTGATCGAACCGTTGACGGTTGAGTCTAGGCACACACTGAAAACTTTTTGAGTCATATATTATATCGGAGAGTAGGATTCTTTGCTTCTCATCCCCTTTCTTTCTGGTGAGGACTCCTGACGTCTACTCTTGTCTCTCCTATCTTCAAAATTTGCACAAAATTTTTTTTAGGAATCTCGCGAGTATTCTGGGATTGTTTCGATGTTCTTGTGACAAGGATATTGTTCCCGATGCCTCCTGTTACCGAGGAGTTGAGCTTCGGGGTATCACTGTAACAAGCATATCGCGACAGTACTAAATACTTAAGACGGCCGACATCGAAAATCTCCCCTATACGGCCAGTGGCACGATAACCCCGACATCACCCAGTACTGGGGAGGTAGTTCGGGAGTATTGCCATAGCTTGTTATAGTGGATGTTTTTCGAAGGTCCGAGGTACACAGCTTCCGAGAAAGACTGGTTATGTGTTGAAGGATGGATACACCTGGATGTAGGTTAGAGTTGATTGCGCGGTGCTTCCCGTGTATCCCCAACACCTGATTGCATAACTGGAATCTTTCGGAAAGCTATAGGTGGGTTTTATCCAATAGATCGTAGGCATTCTTCCAACGAATGCAGGTTAGTGAGTTCGGGGTTCGACATTGAGTGAAGAGGTTATATGACCGAGGTTACTATCAGGAGTTGCATCTTAAAGGGTCCTTGGCTATGCTGATCCGGGGATTGCAAAACCTTTTCGTAACGCGTTCATATGCTTTCAGCACAAAGATGTTAGAACGAAACTCCTCTCTTGTGTTTGTTCCTTTCCGTACCTTGTTGTTTTTATTATTTTATCCTTTTGATCCCTATGTGGCTTCTCGTGAAGACTGATGTTATCATTTAACTAAGAAATTCATTCGTTCCTCTTGTTCGGATGATTTCATTCGTTCTTATTGTTCGAATGATTATTGTGAAGACTTGTTGCAATTCATTCCATTGATTCAGCTTATTCCTTTTGTCAATCAATTGCTGATTCGTGGTCATCTCTTACAGGATGGCTCCGAAAAGGGTTCCGAATGCCAACCCAGAGGGTGAAGAGGTTCCAGAACGTCCTCCTTCACCTCCTCCTCCGCCTGAGGCTTGGAGAGCAATTATGCAGACTACTGCTCAGAACACTCAGTTGATGATGCAGATGATGCAGCAGATGCAAGCTATGCAAGCTAATCAAGCTAATCAGGGCATTCCAATGAACCAAGGCAACTTCTTCCAGCAGCACCATGCTACTCTCAACCAGTTCTTGGCCAACAATCCTAAAGCTTTCAGTTACTGTGTCGACCCTCTTGATGCTGAGGATTGGCTGACCGATATCAAGAAGCATTTTGAGTGCAGTAACGTGAAAGAAGATGACTATGTGAAGTTTGCAGCCTTCCAACTGAAAGATCAAGCAGCTGACTGGTGGCAGCAGTATAAAGACTCAAGGCCGGGTCAAGTGATCTCTTGGGAGAATTTCTGCAAGGATTTCCGCTCGCATCACATTCCTACAAGTGTTATTGAGGGTATGCGTGAGCAATTCCGCAACCTCAAGCAGGGCTCCATGACAGTCTATCAGTATAATGTCAAGTTCCAAAACCTCGCTCGCTATGCAAAGCAAGACATACCTGATGCAAAGAGCAAAATCTATCAGTTCCGTGGAGGTCTCAAAGATGAACTACAGCTTGCTCTCACTTTGTTCGAGCCAGACGAATTCGATAAGTTCTATAATATGGCTCTGAAACAAGAAGCAGCTCAGCTTAAGATGGAGGCTTCTAAGAAGAGAATTCGAGATGCTGTTCACTCTACCTCATCGTCTCAGTTGGCTGCGAAACAACAGAAATTCTGGCTTCCTCCTCCTCCAATGATTCGAGCTCCATTCAACAACTCCAGCAACTTCAACAACTCCAACAACAAGAACTCTAGTGGTCGTGGTTTCTCCCACCCACCCAACCCAAGCAACCAGTCGAAGAAGCAGTTTCAGTCTCAAGGCTCTAAGTCCAGTGGCTCTCATTTCCGTCCTCTCTCTGAAGTGGTGTGCAACAAGTGTGGCCAGAAGGGTCACTATGCAAACAGATGTCCGAATCCGAAGCGTCTTCCACCTCCTCCACCTGTGAGTTCAGCTATTGTCAGGCATGATCCAAAGGCTGCCAGGGTCAATCTGATGAATGCAGCACAAGCGGAGGCTTCTTCTGATGTCATTCTGGGTAACCTTCCAGTGAACTCTTTTCCAGCTAAAGTGTTATTTGATTCGGGTGCATCATGCTCTTTCATGTCTCAACCATTTGCATCCAAGCACAGTATTGCCACTTCAAATTTGCCTCAGAAGTTACAAGTTGTTTCTCCGGGCAAGATTATGACTTCTAGTGTTTATGCTCCGGATGTTTCTATTCGCATGGGAGATTATCGTTTTCTGGCTAAACCGGTGATTCTGGGTCATTCTGACATCGACCTCATTCTCGGAATGGATTGGCTTTCTCAGCACGATGCTCACATTGATTGCGCTCAAAAGGAAGTCAAATTGACTCATTCTGATGAAGATGTGATTATCTTCGCCTCCAGGGATAATACTATTCGGCTTTTCTCTCTTAATGATAAGGGTGAAATTAATGCCATAGAGCAAATTCCAGTGGTGAATGAATATCAAGACGTCTTTCCAGAAGAACTTCCAGGAATGCCTCCACACCGTCAGGTGGAGTTTGTCATTGAACTCGAGCCGGGCACCGAACCTGTTTGTCGGCGTCCATACAAGCTCTCTTCAGATGAATTGAAGGAATTGAAGAAACAGTTGGATGAACAGGAGCGTATGGGTCTCATCAGACCGAGTACATCTCCGTGGGGCTGTGGTGTCTTGTTTGTCAAGAAGAAAGATGGCACGGAGCGTCTCTGTGTTGACTACCGGCCACTGAACAAGAAGACGATTAAGAACAAGTATCCGCTCCCCAACATCAATGAACTCTTTGAGCAGCTCAAAGGAGCTAAAGTATTCTCTAAGCTTGACCTCCGAATGGGCTACCATCAAATTCGCATTCGCGAGGAAGACATTCCCAAGACGGCGTTCAGAACGAGCTACGGTTCATATGAGTATACCGTCATGTCCTTCGGCCTCGCCAATGCTCCTCCTACCTTTTCAAGGATGATGCATTACATCTTCAACCCCTATACAGGCGAGTTTGTGCTTGTGTATCTGGATGATATTTTGGTGTTTTCCAAGAATGAAGAAGATCATGAAAAGCACTTGCGTCTGGTTCTTGATCGACTCCGAGAGCACAAATTCTATGCCAAGTTCTCCAAGTGCGAGTTTTGGCTCGATAAGGTTCTCTACCTGGGCCACATTATCTCAGCTGACGGTATTGCGGTTAATCCCGAGAAAGTTGAAGCAATTGTCAACTGGGAAGCTCCTCAGAATGTCAAGCAGCTCCGCAGTTTTCTGGGTCTTGCCAGCTATTGCAGAAGGTTTGTGGAGAACTTCTCCAAGATTGCCAAGCCTCTTTCCAACCTCCTCCAGAAGAATGTCAAATACTTTTGGTCTCCCGATTGTGAAGTGGCTTTCAAAACCCTCAAAGAGAAGCTTGTCTCAGCTCCAGTTCTGATTCCTCCGGATGAATCCAAGCCCTATGAAGTGTTCTGTGACGCTTCTCTTCAAGGTCTTGGTGGTGTGCTTATGCAAGAGAAGAGAATTGTGGCATACACTTCACGTCAGCTAAAGCCAGCTGAGAAGAACTATCCCACACATGATCTCGAGCTAGCAGCTGTGGTACATGCTCTGATTACGTGGAGACATCTGTTGTTGGGCAGAAAGGTCGACATCTTCACTGATCACAAGAGTTTGAAGTACATCTTCACACAGCCGCATCTGAACCTCCGCCAGACTCGTTGGGTCGAGATGATCCAAGAGTACAACCCCAGCATTGAGTACACTCCAGGCAAGGCGAATGTGATTGCAGATGCTTTGAGCAGAAAGGCATATTGCAACAGCCTTCTTATCAAGCCTCACCAGCCTGAGCTTTGTGAAGCTTTCAGGAAGCTCAACCTTCAGGTTGTTCCGCAGGGTTTTCTTGCTAATCTCCAGATTGCTCCTACCTTGGAAGATCAAGTCCGTGAGGCTCAGCTCAGTGATACCATGGTGAAGAAGGTGAAACATGGGATTGCAAAGGGCACTCCAAAATATAAGTGCTTCCGTGTTGATGAGAGAGATACCTTGTTCTTCGAGGACAGACTCGTTGTTCCCAAAGGTGATCTCAGGAAGCTCATAATGGAAGAAGCTCATGACTCTCTCCTTTCCATTCATCCTGGCAGTTCCAAGATGTATCAAGACCTCAAGCATTCTTACTGGTGGACACGCATGAAAAGGGAAATTGCCCAATTCGTGAATGAATGTGATGTATGCAGAAGAGTGAAAGCAGAACATCAACGTCCAGCCGGTCTTCTCCAACCTCTTCCTATTCCTGAGTGGAAGTTCGACCACATTGAAATGGACTTCGTCACTGGTTTTCCTAAATCCAAGCGAGGCAATGATGCTATCTTTGTGGTGATTGACAAGCTTACCAAAGTCGCTCACTTTCTTCCAGTCAAAGAATCAATCAATGCAGCTCAACTTGCAGAGCTGTACACTTCCAGAATTGTGTCCCTACATGGCATTCCTCAAGTGATATCCTCAGACCGTGGCAGCTTGTTCACATCAAAGTTCTGGGACTCCTTTCAGTCAGCCATGGGCACGAAGATCAGGTTCAGCACTGCCTTTCACCCTCAGACTAGTGGTCAAGTCGAGCGTGTGAATCAGATCCTTGAAGATATGCTCAGAGCCTGTGTCATCTCCTTCGGCATGAAATGGGAGGACTGTCTTCCATTTGCAGAGTTCTCTTACAACAACAGCTTTCAAGCAAGTGCAGGCAAAGCACCTTTTGAAATTCTCTATGGCAGAAAGTGCCGTACCCCTCTCAACTGGTCTGAAACAGGCGAACGCCAACTTCTTGGCAATGATTTGATCTCTGAAGCCGAAGAAATGTGCAAAGTCATACGTGAGAATCTCAAGGCCGCTCAGTCGCGTCAGAAGAGTTACTATGACGGAAAGCATCGTGATTTGGCTTTCGACATCGGTGATCATGTCTATCTCCGAGTTTCTCCGATGAAAGGAACCCAGAGGTTCGGTATCAAAGGAAAACTTGCTCCTAGATACGTCGGGCCTTTCAAAATTCTTGGCAAAAGAGGCGATCTAGCCTATCAGCTCGAGCTCCCTTCCAACTTTGCAAATGTTCATGATGTCTTCCATGTGTCTCAGCTTCGCAAATGCTTCAAGGCACCTGAGCGGATGATTCCGTTTGAGGAGATTGATCTTCAACAAGACCTTTCCTACCGAGAGCATCCAGTTGCAATTCTCGAAGAAACTGAACGCAAGACTCGCAACAAGTCCATCAAGTTTCTGAAAGTCAAGTGGTCACATCACACAGACCGAGAAGCTACCTGGGAACGAGAAGATCATCTTCGTTCCGAGTACCCTTCCTTTTTCCAGTCCTAGATCTCGGGACGAGATCTTTTTGTAGTAGAGGAGAGTTTGTAATGCCCCGGATGTAATACTTTCCCTTTTGGGTATATAATAAATCTCCGGCTTCATCTATTTCCTTTTCGGGTTCTTTGTCTTTCGGGCTTTTGTCGTTTTGTTGTGTGAGTGTGTGGCATTCATTCATATCATGTAGACATGTGCATTGCATTGCATTTGTGTTGTGGGTTGCTTCCGGTTCGTGGCGTTTCTTCCCGTTGTCCGTTTCGTGTTTCGGAGCTCCCTCACGTGTCCGTGACGTCCCGTAGGCCTACTTTGTTGTTCGGGCGTTTTTCGTTAACGGTGTGCCGTGAGGTTGTGTTGTGTGTTGTTGTTTTGTTGTGTGCAACCCGCCTCTCAATTCTCGTCTCGTTTGGACTCCGTTGACTTTTCCCTCCGTTGTCCGTGTGGGTCCGAAGTGCCCTTACTTCGTGTCCCGGAAATACCCCTGCTGTTTTCTTTTATCTCCGTCTAGTCCTTTTAAATCATCCCCGCGATCGGATCCGTTGGATCACGATCGGAGGGCTCCTAAACACCCCTAGTCTCTGTTCTGTTTAATCTGATATGCATACTTTGACCTGCCCTAACTTTGCGCCTGTTGCTCCGTTTTGCGCGTGTAGCATGTCCAGATGTTCGTGGAGATGCCCTCTACGTTTTACCTGTTGTAGTCATGCATGTTAGATGTCATCTTGACACTTGTTTTGCTGTTGCAAGAGTGCATCATGATATAAACTGCTGTTATGTGTTATTTTCATGCCACCTTTGACTTGTGATATCTTTTAGCTCGTTTGTCCAAACGATGCAAATGACATGTCCACGTGTTCGTCTCGTCACGAACTACGTGTTGTGTGTGATAGGTTGCATGGTAGATTTATTGTTTCCTTGTTATCATCGTTGCAAGATGCCATGTTCACATGTTGTGTTTTTACTTGTTATGAAATGCCATCTTGTTGAGCTCGTTGCAATCGGTGTGTTCACCACATTGATGCATGCTTGTGTGTTTCGGGATCACCGTCATATGTACTTTGATGAGGTGCTTACCCTTTGCCATGTTTAGTTTCGAGGTGTCTTAAACATGCTCTTTTTGATGCTATGATAATGTTGCTGTTTTAGGACTTAGTGAAATTTCACTAAGTCTGAAATCTGTAACGTTCCGATGCCATGTTCGTGTGATGTTGTAGGACAAAGCATGATAGTTTTGGGGTGGATTTTGATTGTTCCTTGAAGTATATATTGTTGTCTTTCCATTCATGTCCTCACATGTCCATTTGAGTGGCTGTAGCATGTTTATCTTTTGCTCCAAACTTTCAATAAAATTCTGCTGCCAGAATTTTATTTCAAAGTTCAATATGTCCAAGATCATTGCTAGTGATCCGTGACTCCGTTGGGGGTGCACTTTGGACCTAGTTGCTGTACATTATATCTAGTTTATGTTCAAGTCCTTTGCCATGCTTTTTGGGTGCTGTAGATTAATTATTTTGTGCTCCCAAGATGCTATGTTGCTGTAATTTGCAGTTTTCGCTCAAATCTTGTTTCGGGCATAACTTTTAGCCCGTAACTCCGATTTCAGCGAACTTTATATCAAACTTGGGTGTTTTTCTGTGTAGATTAATAATATCAGGTTGTTATCTTGTTTTGAGGTGTTTTGCTTGAGTGATGTTTTCCGTGCTCCATGTGCATCTCTAGTGCATCCATCATGCATACATGTTTATCGAGTGCGCATTGCATCGTGTTGATTGGTGCTTGTTGTGTTTGTCTTGTTTAGACCCGGAAGTTGAGCACGAGTTTTCCAACGAGGTTGAGCACGAGGTTTCCAACGAGTTTGAGCAAGAGGACCCTTCTTTCGATCCGAACTTCTTCTCTTCAGGCAAGATGACCGAACCCCGATAACATTACTATCTTTGTCTTCTGCTAGTAGTCTCGATCTATAGTTTTGCCTCGATGCCCATGTTCTTCTTGTCAGCCTCCTACTTGTAACCAATTGCCATGCTTAACCACCCTACCTATGCAAACCGTTGCTTGGCTAAGTACGCTTCGCTCAGCCCTTCTTATAGCGTTGTTAGTTGCAGGTGAAGTGAAGATGCTTGCTCCATGTTGAAGTTTGGTTGGGTTATATCACACTATATAAATGCTTAAATTGAAATCACATATATATTGGCAAGGGTGGAAGGCTAAGCCTTTTGCTTGGTGTTTTGTTCCCCTCATGCCGTTAGGATCCGTATAAGCCGGTTTTATGTTCCTTGATTATGCGTTCCTAACACGGTTGGGGTGTATGGGACCCCCTCGATAAACCGCTATGTGCTAAGTCTTTTCCAGCAAATCCCAACATTGGTACTATTTGCCTAATAACAAACTAAACTTGCATAAGGGAGTAATTAACCCTCTTTCTTAATCAACAACCCCGGGCCAGTGCTCCACATGAGTGTTGGTCCGAAACGGGGAGTCTGCGGGGCCGCCTTGAGGCAACTCGAGGTATTTGGTATCCACCCGTAGAATCGCCCATCCGGACGTGTCCTGAGACCTAGATACGCGCGGCTACTATCAGGGTGACGACACGCCGGGAGGATTTGCTGGATTAGCCTTACCTTAGTTCGGTTTAACGTGAGCACGGGATTCCGAGGATACTCGGGTCTTCCCACTTTGGAGTTGCGACTCCGCGGATCGTGGGCTTGTAATGGGTCAAGTTGGAACACCCCTGCAGGGTTTGAACTTTCGAAAGCCGTGCCCGCGGTTATGTGGCAGATGGGAGCTTGTTAATTCCGGTTGTAGATAACTTGACACAATGATACTAATGCACTACCAGCGTGAGTTCCGTGACTGTCAATTTCCGAATCGGGATTCGGGAGTTGAACACGGAGGGGTTATGTTTGTGAGCTTGTAGCTAGGATCACTTAGTGATCACTTCTCGCGTTGCCTTCTCTTCTCGCTCTCTCTTGCGTAAGATAGATGCTAGTTGCTGCTGCAGACTCTTTGTTGTTCCTTCACCTCATTTCTTTCTTCAGCCTTTCCCTCACCTAAAGGCTTTGATAGTTCTGTTACCCGGGAACGGGATTGCTGAGTCCTCTGTGGCTCACAGTTACTTCACACACCAGATGCAGGTCCAGCTGTGAGCTATCCAGGTGATGGCACCGAGCTGGATTGGGAGTACGATGAAGAGCGTAGTCGGTACTACGTGCGCTACCCGGACGATCAGTAGTGGAGCCTCTTACTAGGATTCGATCCGCCTGTGGTTGTTTTATTTATCTGAGTTTGGTACTTTGACATTTGGATTTTGCCCTTAGAGGGTTGTAGTGATCTTATTGTATGATGTTTTGAGACTTGTACTGTTATTCTGTGACGTGGCGATTGTAAGCCGACTATTTTAAGTTTACCATCCCTCTTTTACATGAGTTGTGCAAAGATTACCAAACTTGAGATCATTCTAGGATGGACTTATGCCTTTAAGTCGGGCCTCGACCCGTAGGAGGTATAACTCCATCCTGGGCATTACACGTAGCAACGCACGGGTGTTTAGCTAGTAAAAGTTGTTGGAGATGTTCTTAAGTCTTGCTACAGCTAAGTGTCTTTTAACAAGTTTTTAGCAATCCAATTTGACATGAACAATCACATTTTAGATTAATATCAGTTTTATTACCCTCATCAATTGCACGTTGCTACTTTTTGAATCTTAAAATATGTCTAGATGTCTTGGAGCTGCTCGAAGAGGAAAAATGTGTGTTTGCTCATAGAAATGTGTGTATGTGAACTTCTGCGTCAATGCTGTGTTTCTCAAAAAATAAATTCTATACTATAAAAACTAACAACTTGTGCAAAAAAATAAAGATCCTCGCATGATGAATTGGAGAGAGCAATATGAGAAGAAGAAAAAAAAAGACGGTCAAGTCTGGTAAATTCATGTCTCATGCTTTTTTTTTGTGGGGAATTCATGTCTCATGTTCCGGCCAGAGTGACAGTCAAGTGCTAAATTAGTACTCACTCCGCTCCGTAATTATTATTGTATTTTTTTTGTTCAAATTGAACCGGTCACCGGATTATGAATATATTGAGTGGTTTGGTACCGGTCAATGAATTAGTACGAATTATGGATTATATGTTTTTTTTTCATTAAAATGTCTTAGGGAGCTATTTTGTCTTGGTTGTATTCGATGTGTGTTTTATCGCACACGGTACAGGTATATACTGTACTTTTTTTTTGAACAGGGAACGGCCCCGAAGGGCCTAGATACTGCATTTATATTCCAGCGGAGCGGTACAACTTACAGAAAGGACCTTTAGAAATAAAACAATAATAAAACGGTCCTTGAGAATTAGAGTAACAGACCCTAGACGAAAAAGAAGAAAAGCAATCGAGTCCTTCGTCACCGCTGAAGAAACGAGGCCACAAACGACGGCCTCCCACACGAACATGGGGGACGAAACCACTTGATGCACGGCGGGAGTGAAGCGCCACCGCGGGACCTCCAGAATGCCTCCAATGGAGGTTGATGAAGACCTGACGCAACACCAGCGTCAAGATTTGGAGCTGCTGCCTACCAGCATCTTGAGTCGGCAGCCAAACGCGGACCACCGAGAATCTTCTCCAACTATGCGCAGTATCACAACTTTCCCGGCCTCCTCTATCACCGCAGGTCACCGCATCAAGCAGACCCTTCCCCTCGCCACCACGGCAGGCCAGAAGGGGGAGCACAGCAGTAGCACAGCAGAAGCAGAGAAGGAGAAAATGGTGCTTATTGAATCGAGCCACAGCCAAGCACTCCCAAACCGTCTTCCACCTCGGAAGCACGGCGGAGGAACTTGTTGGTTGATCTGACGGCTTAAAACAGGGCCAGATAGATCAGTTAGTCAACAAGAAAAAAAACAAATGGATAACGTTAAGAGGAAAGGGTCCACGTACCAACGTACGTGAACTCTCGATCAACTTATGCGTCCTGATCGGGGGCGCCCAAAAACCAACTCACGTTTTGGGTCCCCTGTCGCCAGCGCTATATAAAAGGGTACGGGAGCGAGTTGGCTACCTACGCGATCACAATTCTCGTACGGTTTACTCTCCTCTCGATATCTCACCCATTCCGATCAGGGGGAGTGCTGCAGCGACGGGAAGACCCAAGCCAGCCGCCGCAGCTGTCCACGGGCAGTGCCGGTGGCGTCCTGAAGGGATCAGGACGTTGACGAGATCATCTGCTACCTCTACATCACCCCTGCATCACGCCTGCAACGAGCAGGCGATCATGTCCACTCCAATGACAAGTACAGGAACCCTAAATCCCTCTCTGTCCATGATCATTAGGTGATCTAGATGCAATTTTAATCTTAATGGCATCCATAGATGCATATTTATTTCCAACAATGGTATCAGTCGCCTATTAAGATTGCATTAGATCCCTTACTATTGATCAGTAGATCCCTATCATGTTTTAGATTAATGTCAATTTTAGGGTTCATGATCAAGATTCAAAGTTTTTAGCCCCTGGTTAGCCCAATTTTGTATGCTACTGCAATTGATGCCCTCTGCAAATTATCATGTTTTAATTCTATTTAGCTACGAATCAGTACTCCCCCTATGTTCATCAACTTTAACTCATCTAAGTTCAGATCTAATGCTCACTTTCATGCTAAGATGATTAAATTGATCATGTTTTAGTACTGTTTCCGTATGCATCAGAAATTTTTTATAGGCAGAGGGATACAAGCAATCAACAGTAGCATCCCATCATGCTGT
>LR738710.1:202243043-202258102 GCA_902687465.1 Secale cereale | reverse complement strand
CAATTTCGGTAGAACCCTAGTTCTGCAATTAGGATTGTTGTTTTACAAAATCAAGTTCTAAGAAACACGAATTGGAGAACATAGGAGGAGAATCCTCACCTGATGCGCCGCGTAGCCGCCTTTCCCCTTCGGGGCCCGCACTGCCTCCGTCGTGGTGCGAGGGCAGAGACGCCGCGACGCCGTCGCCTCCCACCGGAGCGACGCGCGGAACGTTCTCGAGCTGCCGCCGCCGCCCCTCGAACCGACGAGCTCCTCGCCGTCGCCCCTCATGCCGCGGTGGCCGGCGTCCTCCCTCTCTCCATGAACGCCATGCGCGCGGGCGCCGGGGCCACGTTCGACGAAGGAGCGCGCGGGATTCACCCGTTGCACGCTCCTCCGGCGAGCGCAGCCGCCGCGTCGCCATGGCCGGCGCGCCTTCGGGCCGCTGACGAACGCCGTCGCCGCTAGTGGAGCGAAAGATGCGGGGGGGAGGGAGGAAATGATCTAGGGTTTTCGACCGCCGGCACTTTTGATCGATCCGCAAAGCGCGTTGGCCGTCCGATTCGATCGGACGGCTCACAGCGACGCGGAGCGGCTACCCGGGCCGGCGGGTGTTAACGGGCCACTTTTGGCCACGGGCTTCAGCCCAGGTTGTCTTAGCCCAGTGATTTCGTTTTTTTCTCTTTTCATTAGCTTACGTCTACACTGCTGGGCTGGGCTGCTTTAAACTTAGTTGTGGGCAACTCTGGGCCAAAATTACGTGGTCATTTTTTGTATATTTTTCCAGTGCGTTTTAAGTTGATAATCATTATGTTCTGCACTGTTTAAAACAGAAAATGCCCGCATAAATAATGAACACATTATTATTCTGGATAAAATTGAACCTACGAGATATTTTGTTCAGGTTTTTATTATGTGTTCTGCATGTTAAATAATTTTAGACATCAAAATTAACGATGTCTAAATTAAGAATAAAATGACTCTGTTTTTTAATTCGGACCAACGTTGTTTTATCATTACGAGTCATCACTTATGATATTTTAATTCCATGTTTTTTTTCTGCCCAACGGTGTTTTGACGTGGAGTTAAAATTAAATACATGGCATGTCTATTTTATTTTGCCAACGTGAAATTTCATATTCATGTCAATTACTCATAAATTTTTTCATGTCCATTACAGCTTCCGCTGCGTTCACTGTCGAACCATTGACAGGTAGTAACTTCCCTCGTTGGAAGAACTCGATGGAATTATGCCTAGCCGTCCATCAGTTTGATTATGCTTTACGGGAGGATAAACCCGTGGCTCCCATTGCTGGTGTCACGGGGTATGCTGAATTAAAGAAAGCTTATGATTCCAAGATGGAGATATGGGAAAAATCAAATCACATTGCTATGCTTGTGATGAGATCATCCATATCACCTGACATCATTGGGGCACTACCCAAGAAAGATACTCCTAAGGAATTTATGGCAGCCCTGGAGGAGCAATTCAAAGGCTCCGACAAGGTTTATGCACAAGAACTTTTTCACAAGCTTCTTGGGAAGTATAATAATGATGGTGATGTCAGGGCTCACATTTTAAGGATGGTGAATGCTTGTAACAAATTAAAGGCATTACAGAGTGAGCTCAATGACAATCTCCTTGTCATCATGATCTTGGACTCCCTCCCTGAAGAGTTTAATCAATTTAAGATTAACTATAACTCTCTTAAAGAAAAATGGACAATCGCGGAGATATCTCCAAGGATTGTCGAGGAAGAAGAGAGGATTAAGAGCAAGGAAAGGAACAAGCTTTTTTGGTTGGCTCCTCCAAGAGAAAACATGATGGAGCAAGCTCTTCTAAGCAACAGCCACAAAAGAAGTTCTTTAAGAAAAAATTTCAACCTCAGCTAAAGGAAAGGAGAAGGTGGACGATAATCCTAAAGACAACAAGTGCAAGTTCTGCAAAAATGAGGTTCATTATCAGAAAGACTGTCCAGAATTCCTCAAATGGTTGATGAAGAAAGGTACAGATGAAATTACTTTCGTTGATGAAATGTTATATGTTGATTACTCTACTACCTCTTGGTGGATTGATTCAGGTGCAACTTCTCATGTTGCTAATTCTATGCAGGACTCAAGTATAATCCAAACCATGGCAAAGGGGGCAAGAAGACTTAAGGTGGCAAATGGAGTCGAAGTTGATGTTGAAGCCATAGGGTCAATCACATTAGAACTCCACACTGGCTTCCATCTTCATTTAAATAATGTTCTTTATGTCCCTACCTTAAGTAGGAACTTGATTTCTGTCTCTTGCCTAGATGATAACATGTTTGAGAGCAAGTTTGGGAACAAACAATTTGTTTTGAATTATTGTAATAAGAACATAGGCCTCGGTTTCAGACGAGGCCAATTATATATGTTATCATTGAATGATTCTATCCTGCATGTGAGTGATGTATGTAATATTGAGAAGAAATGGAAGGGTACGAGTACTTCTTCGAAATTGTGGCACCGTCGTTTAGGTCACATTTCGAGGGGGAGAATTGAAAGACTTATTAAAAATGATGTACTCCTTCCATTAGACTTCTCTGATGCAGACAAATGCATTGACTGTATAAAAGGTAAATACGCAAAAACGATTAAGAAAGGAGCGGTAAGAGCCACGGGTGTCCTTGAACTCATACACACTGACATATGTGGACCCCTTAATGTTAAGTCTATGGATGGTTTTGATTCATTCATTACCTTCACAGACGACTTTTCTCGATACGGATATATTTATCCTATATGTGATCGATCGGAAGCTTTGGACAAATTCAAAGTGTTCAAAGCCGAAGTTGAGAACCAACTAAACACTAAAATAAAAGTTGTACGATCAGATCGCGGGGGAGAGTATTATGGCAGGCATGCCCCTTATGGGCAAATTCCAGGACCTTTTGCTAAGTTTCTCTCTGAGAATGGAATTGTTGCCCAGTATTCAATGCCTGGTGAACCTCAACAAAATGGCGTGGCTGAACGCCGAAACCGCACACTTATGGACATGGTGCGAAGCATGCTCAGTCATGCAAGTTTACCAGTCAGCCTATGGATGGAGGCATTAAAAACGGCTGCACATGTGCTAAATCTCGCTCCTACTAAAGCAGCACCGAATACACCTTATGAGATGTGTATGGGAAAGAAACCGAGTTTGAATTACTTACGTGTATGGGGTTGTCCCGCTGAGGCTAGAATTTTCAATTCACAACTTAAGAAATTAGATCCAAAGACAGTTAGTTGTTTTTTCATTGGATACCCTCATAGGGTAAAGGGATATCGTTTCTATTGTCCGGGTCACACCACCAAGTATGTGAAGACTCGACAAGCAATATTTTTTGAGGATAAGGAAGCCACCGAAATAAGGGAGATCAATCTTGAGGAGAAACGGGTGTGTGTTCCATCCCCGACTATCCAAGAGATTGTTTTGCCACTGCAAAGTGTAGTGACGTCTCACGCTAATCCTCAATCTAGTACCTCAGGTCCTGAGGCTGATGGTGATCCTGAAACTAATGACAATCCAGAAGGTGAAGAAGATCACCAGTGGGGTAATGAAGATGACCCTCAGAACAATGATGCCCCTCCACCACCTCCTCCTGTGGGCAGGCCACGTCGTGAGAGAAAGAAAGCCATATCAGATGATTATATCACTTACATGATTGAGGATATGAATGATCTGGGAAAGGTGGAGGATCCAGCCTCTTATAAAGAAGCCATTAAAAGCAAAAATTCGTCCAAGTGGTTGGTTGCCATGGAAGACGAGTTAAAGTCTATGGACTCAAACGAAGTTTGGGACTTAGTAGAGGTTCCCGATGGAGCTAAGAAAGTAGGCTGCAAGTGGGTCTACAAAACCAAGTATGATTTCAAAGGGAATGTCGAACGGTTCAAGGCAAGGCTAGTAGCAAAAGGGTATACATAGAGAGTAGGGCTGGACCAAAAGCTCGAAGCTCGCGAGCTTAATGAGCGCTCGATAGTTCAGCTCATTAAGCTCGTGGCTCGCTTCTTAATGAACAGAGCCAATCATCAATTTCAGCTCGTTAAGATTAACGAGCTTAACAAACAAGATAACGAGTTTCACGAGTAGCTCGTTAAGCTCATTAGTAACAACACAACACATATTTTCATATTACCTCAGAAAAAATTATAGCACCTCGGCCCATCCACTCAATCTAATCTAACATAGGAGGCAACAAACTAGTGCATTTCCTTTTGTAGTCACCATCTTCCTTCTTAAAAACCAAATCTACACGCTTATCGTGTAGACCATAACACATCAAACTCTGTTAACGAGCGCTCGCGAGCGCTCATGAGCTTAACGAGCTTTAAATGAACCGAGCCGAGCAAGGTTTTCTGCTCGTTAATCTTAACGAGCTTAACAAGCTGAGCCTTAACGAGCACGAGCTTAACGAGTACGAGCTTAACGAGCCGAGCAACTCATTAATCCACCCCTAATAGAGAGAAGGCATTGATTATAAGCAAACCTTCTCTCCTGTGTCAACCAAAGATTCTTTTAGAATCATAATGGCATTAGTAGCTCATTACGACCTAGAACTACACCAAATGGACGTTAAAACGGCATTTCTGAATGGTGACTTAAAAGAAAACGTTTACATGGCTCAGCCGGAAGGTTTTGTTGTGAAAGGAAAGGAACATTTAGCATGTCGTCTAAAGAAATCAGAGTGGTACCTCAAGTTCGATAAAATTATCAAAACTTTTGGTTTCACCGAAAATGTTGTGGACAACTGCATATATGTTAAGTTTAAACGCAGTAGGTTCACAATATTAGTCCTATACGTTGATGACATATTGTTGGCATGTAGTGATACGGATATGCTGCATGAGACCAAGAATTTTCTGTCATCCAGTTTTGACATGAAAGATCTTGGTGAAGCCTCGTATGTCCTCGGCATCGAGATTCATCGAGATAGGTCCAGAGGAATGTTAGGACTATAACAAAAGGCATACTTTGAGAGAGTGCTGAAGAAATTCAATATGCATAAGTGCTCACCCTCACCTGCTCCTATAGTTAAGGGCGATAAATTTGGGACATTTCAATGTCCGAGGAACCAGTATGAAGCTGATCAGATGAAGTCGATTCCTTATGCTTCAGCTGTCGGGAGCATCATGTACGCTCAAGTTTGTACGCGCCCAGATTTATGTTTTGTAACCGGGATGCTTGGCAGATACCAATCAAATCCAGGACCGGACCACTGGAAGGCCGCAAAGAAAGTCTTGCGTTATATGCAAGGAACTAAGGATTTCATGCTTACATATAAAAGAACTGATAACCTAGAAATAATTGGTTATTCAGACTCTGATTTTGCCGGGTGTGTGGATAGTAAGAGATCCACGTCAGGTTATGTATTCACACTCGCGGGAGGAGCCATATCGTGGAAAAGCTCCAAACAAACGTTAACTGCTGCATCTACGATGCAAGCGGAATTTGTAGCATGTTTTGAGGCCACCGGGCAGGCTATATGGCTAAAGAATTTCATTCCCGGACTTAAAGTGGTTGACAGCATATCTAAACCAATTTTATTATACTGCGATAATGAGCCCGCAGTTTTCTATACGAGTAATAACAGGTCAAGTGATGCTGCCAAACACATTGACATCAAGTATCGTGTTTTGAAAGATAGAATCCAGGATCAAACAGTTGATGTTAAGCATATCAGAACGAAACATATGCTTGCGGATCCGCTAACAAAAGGCTTACCACCCAGTATTTTTCGTGAGCATGTTGCCGGCATGGGACTACTGGAAGCCTTATGATTCTGGAATAAGAGGACCATTAAAATAAACCACTCCCCAATTATCAAAATGATTTCCATTTCGAAATAGGCCAGTGTGCTATAAGTGTTGAGGTTCTATGGCATTTCGAGCTGTTGTAACACCTCACTTTGGTACACCGTTCCTATGTAGAATGGGCAAATGAAGTTAAGCCTAACGATCAAGGGGGAGAATGTTGGTTGATCTGACGGCTTAAAACAGGGCCAGATAGATCAGTTAGTCAACAGAAAAAAAACAAATGGATAACGTTAAGAGGAAAGGGTCCACGTACCAACGTACGTGAACTCTCGATCAACTTATGCGCCCTGATCGGGGGCGCCCAAAAACCAACTCAGGTTTTGGGTCCCCTGTCGCCAGCGCTATATAAAAGGGTATGGGAGCGAGTTGGCTACCTACGCGATCACAATTCTCGTACGGTTTACTCTACTCTCGATATCTCACCCCATCCGATCAGGGGGAGTGCTGCAGCGACGGGAAGACCCAAGCCAGCCGCCGCAGCTGTCCACGGGCAGTGCCGGTGACGTCCTGAAGGGATCAGGACGTTGACGAGATCATCTGCTACCTCTACATCACCCATGCATCACGCCTGCAACGAGCAGGCGATCATGTCCACTCCAGTGACAAGTACAAGAACCCTAAATCCCTCTCTGTCCATGGTCATTAGGTGATCTAGATGCAATTTTAATCTTAATGGCATCCATAGATGCATATTTATTTCCAACAGAACTGAGGAGGTGTTTGTTTCAGATCATGGGAAAGTAATTGGTAACGATATCAAAATACGCTGGTAATGAAAATGGAATGAGAAAAACTCAACTTTGCTTGTTTTGTCACCGTAACGGTATGCATGTACAATATTTCGTTCCGATTCATGACTTGGGGACGATTTTATCCGAAGGACAGCCATGGGTCAGCATGAACACTGCAAGCACCGAATCCAAAATCCAAAAGGCCGTGCAGCTGCTGGTGCTCTGCGCTACTGTAGACGGCGGCCCGCTGCTCTTCGCAACGTACTGCCACCCCATGGCTGTCGCGTTGTCCTCCTGGTCCGTCGCCATGAACGGCTCGCCGGCGCCGGCGCCGGCGGATAGGTTGAGCGACGCCGCCAGTTAGAGCCGCCTGGCCGAGTCGGCTGCTCTTGGCTCTCCGATCCCACGGAACCCCGGCCCCTCCGCCCCTCCCTCGCCCTCTTGCCGGAGATCAGATTTGAGGAGAAAAAACGGGAAGGATAACCCCAGGTATCGTTAACTGTTGCCGATGGGGGTTGAGCGGTATCGAGCGTGAGTAGCGATGTAATTGGATTACATGGAAAGGGATTACAGCCCATGCAAACCAAACACGAGTAACGTTTTCAAGTTACGCTGTAATCAGGTTACGGGCAAAATTTGACGAACCAAACACCTCCTGAGCTGCCACCGCCCAGCACCACAGCACCAGAACAGACAAGCTCGAAAAGACGGGGAGGACGGCCTTATTTTCAGAGATCTCTCGCCTTAGCTCCGCCACATACAACAGCTCTCGCCACCAGAGTTGCACAGCAGCAAAAACCAAGACAAGCACGCACCAGATCCGGCCGATGGGAGCCAATGCTCTACTCCAAGACGCCACCAAGGGACAAACCTTACACCTACTATACAGCCTAACTACGCCGGCATCCGTCCTCAGCCATCTCCAACCGGCAACGCCGGCCGGAAAGGCCTCGGGCTGACCCGGAAGGAGGAGAAGAGCGACTCTCTGTATATACTGTACTAAGTCAGCTTAGTTTCAAAAGACACTTTCACAAATGACGGCAGTTAGCGCAGTCACGGCACGAGCTCGTGTGCGCTGGACCAACGACCAACACAGAATACGCCATGAAAGCGACCTGCATACCGCCGCAGAACGTCGTCGTACGTGGTAGCGGAGCGGTTGCTACTACTCTAGTACTGTACATCACAGCCGGATTCTTGTCACACACAGCCACGCCCAGCTAACGGCAAGCGGTGGGTCGGTCGTCGCCGCGGTGCACGAGTGGAGCATCTGATTATTAGAAAAGAAAAGGCTCCACCACCCACCGGTCGGTGCCCGCCGAAATCCAACAGGAACAAACCTTACCCCCGTACGTGCATCGGCAGCTGCCCGACGCCGACGCGCGATCGTTCGCCGGACACACGCACATGCGCGCCGCGGCGGGAGGACCCACGCGCCCGGCTCGACCGGCGCACGGCCCGCCGGAGTGGTTGCCCCGTCTCGGAGGAGCACATCATCGTGTGAGCAGGCAGGCGAGAAGAAACTGTAATAGGATTGGAGACGAGCAACCACAACCCGCTCAAGGATCCATGGATGCATTTGATAGCCCGCATATACCTCGGTCAGACTCGTGCCGAGAGAAAATGATCTGTTTGATTACCTGTATTTATTGTTGGGCTGCATAGTACAAACATTAAAACATCTCTGGACCTCTATCCAAAGAAATGCTCAAATGGGTTGTTTTTGTGAAGCCAGGTCCGAGCGGTGCAACCCTAGGCACATGAGCGTGGCGATTGCACACGTGAATGCGGGGTCCCGAGAAGTCGCGTTGTTTCCTGACGCCTCGTCATAAATTACGCTCATCTCCCTTCCTCACAGCTCTCTCCCCTCTTTCCCGCTCACACAGCGGTGACGACCACCGAAGCGACAGTGAATCGATCCAAGACGACGGTTACCACAGAAGCGACTGCAGATCTCCATCGGATCGCATCGGCCATGGCGTGAAGTCCTCGCCCTCTCTGTAGATTTACTGCTTTCGACTCGGGCTAGATTAGATTTGAGCACGCGAATGGAGAGCTATGGAAGGGATTGAACACATCGGGGGTGGAGGATTCGATTATAAACACTGCCATCGTTTGATCTGTACCGACGACTTCTAGGGTTCATAGGCCATTTTTCGATTACATCGGGGGTGGGATTGGGGTACAAACTTTCTTGAATAACCGCGGTGATCCTGGAGTCGCGTCGAGCGGCGGAGGGGCGTAGCCATCTTCCTTTCTTCCTTATCGTCTTTGTCAAGAACGATGGGTCTTGCACGGTCGTCAGGAACCCGTGCCCTGGACAGTATTTGCACCTCGTCGTTTTCGGTCTCCAACGACCCGAACGTCCTAATCCAGTATGTCGCGGCACGCTGGTCTTGAGGCGCCTTATACTGCCTGTACTTTGCCCATCTTGACCTTTGTCTAGCGTCGCCAGAGTCTGCCTAATTCATGGCCCAGCGCAGGATGTCCACTAACATTGCGCCCTTGGTTGTGTCCGAAATCAGTGTCTTCGCTTGTCTGCCGTAGCCTTCTTCATCACAGCATCGGCCTCCTTGTGCATGTCATCGATGCTGCTGAAGTTCGAGCACACTTCTATGGTGTGCCCGAAATTCTTGCGGTCATCGTGCGAGCACACAAGGAAGAAGGCCCTCTATCCAATGCCCCAGGGGAAAGGGTTGGGGTTGGAGTTCATAGCGAGGGAGAGGTGGTGAAATAGAGAGGGTTTGAGTGCGGTGCTGGGTTAGTATGGTGGGTTAATACAGGAGCGTTAGGCCGATATGAATGAATGTTGAGCATTGAACCGCGCGTTGTTCATAATGCAGATAGACAAGGGCAAGGAGGATGTGCCACCATTGGTGGAAGTTCCGGTGCAAGAACACCCAAGCGCTAAGCGGAGGAACCATGGGCACTACAATGAGGAGTCCGGACCAAGCCACTTCTGCAGGGTTATCCTTGGTCCGAAGTTGGAGAGTCTGCCAATGCCTCCGAAGTTCACCAAGCACTTCCCCGCCGTCCCTCCAGTGTTCAAGCTGAAGACTAATACCGACTGCGCATGAAGGGAGATGGTGAGGGTGATTAACGGCAGGGTCACCCTTGATCAGGGTTGGGCCACCTTCGTCGCTGTTCACCAGATCATGATCGGGTACATGCTGACGTTCAAGCTGCAGACCCTCTACACCATGAAGATAATCGTCTTCAACGACGATGGCGTGGAGGTGGTAACCAAGTGCAAGAAGCACGACGACGCCTTTGTCGTGACCGCCTGAGCTCATGTTGCCCGTTCCTTGTTGGTTGTTGGTATAAGACTTGGGTTTTGTTTTAAACTTAACATACTATGTTGGTTTAAAACTTGTGATGCGTAGTTAAGACTTGTGATTTTGCCTAAGTTGTTCATGTGTGCCTTGTTAACCTAGCCAAATCGAGAAGAAGGTTACCACATAAATATTCTGGATGTAACTAAACAATCGGACTTGTGTTTCTCATAAAACAAGTCCGCAACCAAACATCCAAGTCTTTTGTTTCGGTACATGCAGGTTAAAAAGGATGCATACGACCAATTAATATATAGATATTAGATTTTTTTTTATACGCATATGCTCAGTCAGGCCGAGCTGAAACAAGTATGCAAAGTGCCTAAGAATACAGTGAACCAAAGGCATCCAAGGGCTTTAGTTTCTGGGCGCCGTCGCCATGGAAAGCGGACGAGCGTGCCGATTCTGTGACTGTGCGGCCCCGCCAATCGGCAGATTTTCCCTACCACATACATAGTGTTAATTGGAGTTTTGGACTCATCCACCGCCTAGCGTGCACCAACTAGGCCAGGACAGGCCAGGGCTGAAGATTTCTGAAAGAGGATATACAGATATAGAGCTACTCGTCTGCAGATATATGCCACGTTCTTTCCAGTGTTTTTCCGGCCACGCCAATCGGCAGATTTTCCGTACCAACATACAGAGTGTTAATTGGAGTTTTGGACTCATCCACCGCCTGGCGTGCACCAACTAGGCCAGGCCAGGCCAGGGCTGAAGATTTCTGAAAGAGGATATACAGATATAGAGCTACTCGTCTACAGATATATGCCACGTTCTTTCCAGTGTTTTTCCGGCCGAGTTGCAGAGTACAACAACGACAGCGGTCTCCGATCGGACAAATCCTCGTGCTCGGCGCAGACATGCCATGCCACCGCTCGCGCGCCGACGGTGACGGTGGGGAATCTGTATGCTAGTGGCCGGGTCGACGCATGCTCCCGCTGTCAAAAGTGAAAGAGATGAACTTGCTAGTAGCTCAATGTACTGTACAACTAGTTTACCTGCTGCGTCGAAGAGAGATTAATTCAGGTCACGGCATAAAGCTCAACTCCATCCACCTTTTTACCCTACTGGACTTTCCCCACATGAGCTCACACACATTTTGAGGACATAACACATGCATGGCAACAACACAAAGAGGAAAAAGAGGAAGAGGAACCCAGCTACTAGCTACGTACATCCATGAAAGAATAATGAAACAATCCATGACCAGCCGGTTGAGATGAACGATTGTTTCGGATCCCTTTCTTTTGTCCGAGGAATCGAACAACAGACGCATCCATCCCCTAAACCTAGAATGAACGAATTGCCCAAATCGCAGCAGCAATGACCGATCCAACAGTAACCACGATTTAGCTTGTGCTTGACGATGACTCGAGGTCCATGAAAGAACCCATTTTTTCGATCACTGGCCGGCAAGTTCTGGCTGGCATCTGAGTGCCAGTGCAATGCTCCGCGGATGGCCGTCATTTCGAGCCGACGCCGAGCGTGAGCTCAAGCTCCTCCGCGGCGACCTCGTGGATCCTCTCCCCTTCCCACGGTGTCACCCTCCCCTTGTCGAACTCGAACTCCGGCCCGCTTCGGCCCCTCTCCCCCGCCATTCCCTCCATCTCCATGGAGTTCGAGCTGGAGGCGCCTAGGTTGACGAGGTTGTACGCGGGCGACGTCGGCGCCGTCGTGGCCATCTGGAAGCTGATCCATCGGCCAGAGTCCACCGTGGAGACGTCCGACTCGTCGCACTCCGGTATCGTGTCCGGGTGCTCGTGCCGGCGGCCACGGGTGGGGCTCGCCGGCGCGGAGAGGGCGAAGAACGGGTGCCGGAACGGGTCCACCTCCCAGTCCGGCTTCAGGATCTTGGGCGGCCGCGACGCCGTCGGCGAAGAGAGCGGCGGCGTCACTGGCGCGCTGTTGGAGACCCGGAGCGGGGGCAGGTTGGGGAGGCCACGGAGGAACGGGAGGAGGCAGGCGGGGGTCGGGTTGTCCATGCGCGTGGGGCTCGGGAAGCTCGACGACGCCGGGCTGGCGTGGTAGGAAGGCACCGGGCTGGGGAACGAGGACGACGGCGCACTGAGCAGCTGCGAGGACGAGCAGGGGCTCATGCCCGCCGACGAGACCCCACCGAACGGCCCGGACGACGGCGGCTTGTATCCCTGCCACGAATCGAACCACACGATCAGATCTAAACATCCAAGCAAGCCTGGCTAGATCCAGGAAACGAAGGGGGAGAAGAAACATGGGAGAGATGGGCGGCGATCTCGATTTCGAGACCAAGAAACGAGGCCTCGCTCTCACCTTGCGGTAGGTGGTGCCGTCGTCCTCCACGACCCAGCCGGCCTCGCGGCAGAGCTCCTTGAGCACCTCGTTGTTGTCGCAGTGCTTGGGGAGCTTGTAGTTGCCGAGCGCGCGGAGGCCGGTGAAGATCTTGGCGGCGATGGCCCGGCGCCGGCGCTCGCGCCGCTTGTTGTTCTCCCGCTCCTTCCACGTGGGCGTCCGCCCCAGCCCGGCGTCCGCCTCCGCCGCTGCCGCCGCCCGGGCCGCACCCGACGTCATGCTAGCTAGCCCGCTAGCTCCCCTGCTCTGCGCTGCGCTGCGCTGCTCCGCTCTGCTACCCTCTCTCCGTCTCCTCTCTTCCCTTCTCTCTCCACTCGGCCTAGCTCGTTTCTTTAATGGTGAGGTGGGGTGCTACAGTATGGAGGGAGCTGCGGCGTGGAGTGGCGTGGCCGTGGTGTGTGATGAGCTGAGCTGAGCTCTCTCTCTCTCGTGTGGGGTCGTCTGGGCTGGCTCACGAGGAGGGTACGGCGACCCCCCGCTTTATTGCGACTGGATTGGCCAGATTCTACTGGTGGCGTCCGGGCCGGGCCGGGCCTACCTTGCCCTCTTGGCGGGCACGGCTTTTGAGGACGGTGAGTGTGAACTGCGCCTCTGCGAGGTGAGTGCGAGTGGTGCTCTGCGTGTCATGTGCCTGTGCCTGGTGCGTTGGGATTTGCCCGACGAATTTTACGGCCGTCGTGCTGGCAGTATAGTCTATACACAACGAACGAGGAGTATCTAGGGGCGCTGCTCCTCGCAAAGTGCGTGCGTGCGTAGAAACTCGCTTGTAGAGTACCGTCGTCCATCGACCAATGGAACGAAGTTCTGGTGAATACGGAGGGCAGAATTCTACGTGTACAGTCGCAGTACTGGGTTTTATTCGGTGGCTTGGCAGCAGATTTCCCAAATCACAACATGCGCAAACCTCTCCGTGCTAACATGCTCGGCCCCCAGTCCTTCGTGTGGAGTTGTAGCCCCCAACGCCGCCGTCTTGGAACGCCGTCCGTTCACACCAATCATTTTCTACCCTGGAACCGGGGAAACGTACAGTATGTCGCCATTAACTGGTTAGTCACGGTCTGGACCTTTGATTATAGGTAGTAATATTATTTATTTACTCCTAATCAGGGGAGGCTGGAGCGACGGCGATGCCAGTGCCAAGAGGCAGGTGACAGAGCTCTCTACTGTAACTTATGTTGCTTTGACCGTGTCCGTGGCCGTAATACAATTGTTTTGCTCAGTCTGACGGTCGGTGACAGGGAATGGAATGGATAATTAGGCTGCAGATGCAGGACCATTAGGCTCCGTGGACCGTCTGCCGGGTCCCCGTTCTCGTTGAGGCGTTTGACCGAGAGGTTTTCACGTCGTGCAGCTATTTGGAAAATGGGATGGCAGCCCACCAATGAACTCGGCCAGTGTTTGAAGGGCCGTGGCCTTTGATTGGGCTCCCATGCTCGTTCCATGTTAACATGCTTGCCTCCTATTTGCTGATGATTGTCTCCTGTTCAGCAGGGCAACGGTGGAGCATGCTACTCAGTTAAATAAAATTCTGAATGAGTATTGCCAGGCATCTGGACAGCGTATAAATCATGAAAAATCCTCCATTTATTTTGGGAAAGGCTGCCCAGGCACTTGCAGAGATACAGTAAAGGCAACTCTGAACATACAAAAGGAATCCTTAAATGAGAGATACTTGGGTCTCCCATCTGATGTAGGACGCATGAAGAATGACGTGTTTTCTTATCTGAAGGATAGAGTGTGGAAACATGTGCAGGGATGGATGAAAAAATGCCTAGCTAGCAGCGGGAAGGAAGTGCTAATCAAGTCGGTGGTACAGGCACTACCAACATACTCTATGTCCTTTTCAAGCTGCCACAGGGCTTGTGCGAGCACATCGCGATGTTGATACGGAAATTTTGGTGGGGTAGTAGAGCAGGAGAAAGGAAAACAACATGGGTCTCGTGGGAGACAATGTGCATGCCCAAGTACAAGGGGGGCTTGGGTTTTAGAGACATGGAGATTTTCAACCTCGCTCTCTTAGCAAAGCAGGCATGGAGATTACTCCAGGACCCAAGCTCACTCAGTGCTCGCATATTGAAATCTGTTTATTATCCCAACTCCGATATTCTGGCTGCTGAAGTGGGATCACGGCCGTCCCAGATATGGCGATCCATCTGTGAAGGGCGGGATATTCTCAAGACGGGGTTGATTAAACGGATCGGTGATGGGGAGGATACTAACATATGGAATGACAACTGGCTGCCACGTAGTTACAATATGCGACCGGTCAGTACGATCTCAGCTAATCCATCGACACTGGTTTCGGAGTTGATATCACATGCAACACGAACATGGAATGAAGAGAACCTACAGAATCACTTGTTGCCCATGGATGCAGAGATAGTACGTCAGATTCCTATTAGCTACAAACAACAAAAGGACTTCTATGCGTGGCAGTATGAGAAGAGTGGGGTGTTCTCTGTACGTTCTTGTTATCGTCTAGTTGTGGAGACAAAATTCAGACGGGAAAATTGGCTCAATGGGAGCTCGGGTAGCTTGGATTTAGAACAACATGAACGTCAGTGGAAGATGTTGTGGGGTGTTAAGGTCCCGGCCAAGTTACCACTAGTAGAAAACGGGCCTATTGTCCCGGTTCGTCAGGGCCTTCTGTCCCGGTTCTTGAACCGGGACTAAAGGGTCAGTACTAATGCCCTAGCCCTTTAGTCTCGGTTCAAACAAGAACCGGGACAGATGGGCCTCCACGTGGCCTGTGCGCGGAGCCCAGGCAGGAGGGCCTTTGGTCCCGGTTGGTGACACCAACCGGGACCAATAGGCATCCACGCGTCGGCATTTCTGTGGCTGGGTTTTTTTGTTTTTTTAAGGGGGG
>LR738710.1:202202839-202223014 GCA_902687465.1 Secale cereale | reverse complement strand
GGCGTCGGGGCGGAGATGAAACTGAAATTTGCTAAGTGTGAACTTATATTGTAATGCCTTTAGTCCGGGTTTGTGCCACAAACCGGGACTAAAGGTGGGCATTAGTCCCGGTTGGTGCCACCAACCGGGACCAAAGGACTTTTTCAGCAGCCCGAAGGGCGGGAAGCGGCGGACTTTGGTCCCGGTTGGTGGCACCAACCGGGACCAAAGGCCCTGTGCTGGCGCGGGTGCGGTGGTATGTTTAGTCCCACCTCGCTAGTTGAGAGAGTTCGGGTGTGGTTTCTAAGCGCTGCTGCGCCAACCCACTCGAGCTCCTCTCAACTGCAGGCTTACGGGCCTAATTTGTACACTGCTATGCCTGTTGGGCCTGCTGGGCCTTCTCCGGGCCTGAATCCTGGCCCATGGTTGGGTTTCTAGTCGTATTCAGGCCGTGCTGGCCCAGTAGGTGGCATTTTTTTCTTTTTTTCTATTTATTTTTTCATTTCTACTTAGAACTAAATACTTATAGTTTTTTAGTGATTTCTTTTTTCTT
Source organism: Secale cereale (assembly GCA_902687465.1). NCBI lineage: Eukaryota > Viridiplantae > Streptophyta > Magnoliopsida > Poales > Poaceae > Secale > Secale cereale. The sequence continues at coordinate 202,222,482 of LR738710.1, read as the reverse complement.
TTAGGTCACAAAATTTTTAAACTTTTTGTTAGTGCCATTAGTTTTAAAATTTGAATAGTTTAAAATTTGTGTGAATCACTAGTTTATGAATAACTTTACTATAAAAATTGATTTTTGAGTCATTCTTTTTCCTGCTATTTAATATTACTGTGTTTTATCATTATGCTCAATTTGATAATTTTAGTTAGTCATAACAAATATTATAGGCATTTCTTTTTCTTTTTTGCTATTTATTTTTTCATTTCTACTTAGAACTAAATACTTATAGTTTTTTAGTGATATCTTTTTTCTTTTAGGTCACAATAATTATAAACTTTCTGTTAGTGCCATTAGTTTTAAAATTTGAATAGTTTAAATTTGAATTTTATAAAATTTGTGTGAATCACAAGTTTGTGATTAACTTTACTAAAAAAATGAACATAGATGCACATATAGAGAAAATTAAACCTAAATTCATAATCAATTTCTATGAATTTTAGAGAAATTCATTATGAATTTAGGTCAAATTCCTTGTATAGGGGCATCTATTTTCACTTTGAGAGGAGCTCAACAAGGTAGAGAGGGACGGGCTTATAAACCGGTGTGGGCGCCCTTCGGTTGGCGAGGTGGGACTAAACTCTGAGCGCAACAGTACCAACCCTTTAGTCCCGGTTTGTGGCACAAACCGGGACTAATGGTCATGGGCCAGGGGCGAGCCCTATTTTTTCCAGTTTTTTTGTTTTGTTTTCTGCATTATTTATTTTCTTTTGTTTTTTGCTTTATTTTTTAATTCTTTTTGCTTTTAGTTTTAGAAAAATTCTAAACTTTCTGTTAGTGCCATTAGTTTTCAAATTTGAATAGTTAAAATTTGAATTCTTTGAAATTTGTGTGAATCACAAGTTTGTGGTTAACTTTACTAAAAAAATGAACATAGATGCACCTATAGAGAAAATTCGACCTAAATTCATAGTTTTCAAATGAACTCTGAAAAAGTTGGCATAGCATGTGCATGTACGAAACGGACAATGGTATCATACTCGTCTGTTACAAAGTTGGCATGGTATCATCATAATAGTTGGGAAAGAAAGTCTTCACTTTTTCTTCGTTTTGTCATTTGCTTATTGCACCGTAACCATGGATAATCTTCATCGTTTATCAGGATGCTTGGGTCAACCTTGACTTTGAAGGGAGGAATTTCATGAAACTTTTCATAATCTTCAGATATGTCTGTCTTGCCGTCCACTCCGAGGATGTCCCTTTTTCCTGAAAGAACTATGTGGCGCTTTGGCTCATCGTATGATGTATTCGCTTCCTTATCTTTTCTTTTTCTCGGTCTGGTAGACATGTCCTTCACATAGATAACCTGTGCCACATCATTGGCTAGGATGAACGGTTCGTCAGTGTACCCAAGATTTTTCAGATCCACTGTTGTCATTCCGTCCTGTGGGTCTACCTGTACCCTGCCTCCTGACAGATTGACCCATTTGCACTTAAACAAAGGGACCTTAAAATCATGTCCGTAGTCAAGTTCCCATATGTTCACTATGTAACCATAATATGTGTCCTTTCCCCTCTTGGTTGTTGCATCAAAGCGGTCACCGCTGTTTTGGTTGGTGCTCTTTTGATCTTGGTCAATCGTGTAAAATGTATTCCCATTTATCTCGTATCCTTTGTAAATCAATATAGTCAAAGATGGTCCCCTGGACAACAAGTAAAGCTCATCACAAACAGTGTTGTCACCTCTGAGACGTGTTTCCAACCAACTGCTGAAAGTCCCGATGTGTTCACATGTAATCTAGTCGTCGCACTGCTCCGGGTGTTTGGAGGGCAGACTGTTCTTGTGTTCATCGACATACGGGGTCACCAAGGTAGAGTTCTGTAGAACTGTGTAGTGTGCTTGAGACCAAGAATATCCGTCCCTGCATATTATTGAGTCCCTTCCAAGCGTGCCTTTTCCAGTCAGTCTCCCCTCATACCGCGATTTAGGGAGACCTATCTTATTAAGGACATGAATGAAGTCAACACAAAACCCGATGACATCCTCTTTTGATGGCCCATGGAGATGCTTCCTTCTGGCCTAGCGCGGTTATGGACATATTTCTTTAGGACTCCCATGAACCTCTCAAAGGGGAACATATTGTGTAGAAATACGGGCCCCAGAATGACAATCTCGTCGACTAGATGAACTAGGATGTGCGTCATGATATTGAAGAAGGATGGTGGGAACACTAGCTCGAAACTGACAAGACATTGCGCCACATCACTCCTTAGCCTTGGTACGATTTCTGGATCGATCACCTTCTGAGAGATTGCATTGAGGAATGCACATAGCTTCACAATGGCTAATCAGACGTTTTCCGGTAGAAGCCCCCTCAATGCAGCCGAAAGCAGTTGCGTCATAATCACGTGGCAGTCATGAGACTTTAGGTTCTGGAACTTTTTCTCTGGCATATTTCTTATTCCCTTTATATTCGACGAGGAGCCAGTCGGGACCTTCATACTGAGCAGGCATTGAAAGAAGATTTCTTTCTCTTCTTTCGTAAGAGCGTAGCTGGCAGGACCTTCATATTGCTTCGGAGGCATGCCGTCTTTTTTGTGCAGACGTTGCAGGTCCTCCCGTGCCTCAGGTGTATCTTTTGTCTTTCCATACATGCCCAAGAAGCCTAGCAGGTTCATGCAAAGGTTCTTCATCACGTGCATCACGTCGATTGAAGAGCGGACCTCTAGGTCTTTCTAGTAGGGTAGGTCCCAAAATATAGATTTCTTCTTCCACATGGGTGCGTGTCCCTCAGCGTCATTCGGAACAGCTAGTGCACCGGGACCCTTTCCAAAGATTACGTGTAAATCATTGACCATAGCAAGTACGTGATCACCGGTATGCATGGCGGGATTCTTCCAGTGATCTGCCTCGCCTTTGAAATGCTTGGCTTTCTTTCGACATTGATGGTTGGTCGGAAGAAATCGACGATGGCCCAGGTACACATTCCTCCTGCATTTGTCCAGGTATATACATTCAGTGTCATCTAAACAGTGCATCCATGCGTGGTATCCTTTGTTTGTCTGTCCTGAAAGGTTACTGAGAGCGGGCCAATCGTTGATGGTCACGAACAACAACGCCTTTAGGTTAAATTCCTCCTGTCTGTGCTCATCCCACGCACGTACACCGTTTCCATTCCACAGCTGTAAAAGTTCTTCAACTAATGGCCTTAGGTACACATCAATGTCGTTGCCGGGTTGCTTAGGGCCTTGGATGAGAACTGGCATCATAATGAACTTCCGCTTCATGCACATCCAAGGAGGAAGGTTATACATACATAGAGTCAAGGGCCAGGTGCTGTGGTTGCTGCTTTGCTCCCCGAAAGGATTAATGCCATCCATGCTTAAAGCAAACCATACGTTCCTTGGGTCCTTTGCAAACTCCTCCCAGTACTTTCTCTCGATTTTTCTCCACTGCGACCCGTCAGCGGGTGCTCTCAACTTCCCGTCTTTCTTACGGTCCTCACTATGCCATCGCATCAACTTGGCATGCTCTCCGTTTCTGAACAGACGTTTCAACCGTGGTATTATAGGAGCATACCACATCACCTTCGCAGGAACCCTCTTCCTGGCGGGCTCGCCGTCAACATCACCAGGGTCATCTCGTCTCATCTTATACCGCAATGCACCGCATACCGGGCATGTGTTCAGATCCTTGTATGCACCACGGTAGAGGATGCAGTCATTAGGGCATGCATGTATCTTCTGCACCTCCAATCCTATAGGGCATACGACCTTCTTTGCTGCATATGTACTGTCGGGCAATTCGTTATCCTTTGGAAGCTTCTTCTTCAATATTTTCAGTAGCTTCTCAAATCCTTTGTCAGCCACAGCATTCTCTACCTTCCACTGCAGCAATTCCAGTACGGTACCGAGATTTGTGTTGCCATCTTCGCAATTGGGGTACAACCCTTTTTTGTGATCCTCTAACATGCGATCGAACTTCAGCTTCTCCTTTTGACTTTCGCATTGCGTCCTTGCATCGACAATGACCCGGCGGAGATCATCATCATCGGGCACATCGTCTGGTTCCTCTTGATCTTTAGCAGCTTCACCCGTTGCAGCATCATTGGGCACATCGTCTAGTTCCTCTTGATCTTCACCAGCTCCCCCCATTGCAGCATCACCGTATTCAGGGGGCACATAGTTGTTATCGTAGTCTTCTTCTTCGCTGTCTTCCATCATAACCCCTATTTCTCCGTGCCTCGTCCAAACATTATAGTGTGGCATGAAACCCTTGTAAAGCAGGTGGGAGTGAAGGATTTTCCGGTTAGAGTAAGATATCGTATTCCCACATTTAGTGCATGGACAACACATAAAACCATTCTGCTTGTTTGCCTTAGCTGCATCGAGAAACTCATGCACGCCCTTAATGTACTCGGAGGTGTGTCTGTCACCGTACATCCATTGCCGGTTCATCTGCGTGCATTATATATAATTAAGTGTGTCAAAAACCATTACAGAACATCATAAATAGATAATTAAGTGACCAAATTAATAGAAGTTCATCATCACATTAAAACCAAAGTACATACATAGTTATCATCTAACAACATATAGCTCTCCAGAGCATCTAATTAATTTTCACCATACATTGAAACTATGTAAAACATTTCAATGCGAAAACAAATGCGATCATAATCGCAACCAAGGTAACAATTGATCCAACGGCATAATGATACCAAGCCTCGGTATGAATGGCATATTTTCTAATCTTCAACCGCATTGCATCCATCTTGATCTTGTGATCATCGACGACATCCGCAACGTGCAACTCCAATATCATCTTCTCCTCCTCAAATTTTTTTTATTTTTTCCTTCAAGAAATTGTTTTCTTCTTCAACTAAATGTAACCTCTCGACAATAGGGTCCATCTTGATCTTGTGATCATCGACGACTTCCGCAACATGCAACTCCAATTCCATCTTCTCCTCCGTTTTTTCCAATTTTTTCTTCAAGAAAATGTTTTCCTCTTCAACTAAATTTAACCTCTCCACAAGATGGTACAATTGGTATGGTTTGTAGGTTTGTGTGGGGTGCCATGGATCTGGCAGGGCCTATCTAATGTTTTGTCCAAGCTGGATGTACCATCTTTGCTGCCTTTGAATAGGGATGGCAATGGGTACCCATTACCCATGTACCCTGCGGGTAAAAACCCTATTAGGGTAAGGGTATGAGACAAAACGTTACCCATGGGTCTATAAATAGGTAAATCTCAAACCCACCGGGTAGAGCGGGTACGGGTATGGGATCACATAACCCATACCCGCGTACTGATGTACCCTCATAAAATCTAACGAATATGAAAAAATTACCTCTATACTTTCTTGTGAGTTTGTGAATTTAAAATGTATGCCTATGTGCTGCTTTTTATGACCATGTCTTGATGTTTTATTTACATGTGTTTGATTTTTATAGAATGTGTTGTTTTTTTAGGATGTGTTGTTGTTTATAAGTATGTATTGATGTTATTATGTGTTATTGTTTATAAATTATGATTATATATCGTTGTTTATAATTATGTTATGCTCAAATTAATGTTATTCAAACATGGGTGTTTTTACCCGCGGGTACCCATTTACCCTGTCGGGTGACGGGTATGGGAAAAAATTGTACCCACTAGCGGGTATGGGTATGTGTGATGGGTCAGCTCAAATGGGACGGGTAAGGGTATGGGGTGGCTCCACCCGTACCCATACCCTGTGGGTGCCATCCCTACCTTTGAATGGCTTCTTCCGTTGACCGGGTCTAGAGCCGCTGAATCCGGCATTTACTGCTGTATCATCTGGGCTTCCAGCATTATTTCGACGTTTGTCTTTGTTATGCCATGGCTTTCCATTGCCGTCCCTCACTTCAGATGTTCCAAGGTCGCTGGTGCTGCTATGTGCTAACCAGCTGTCCTCGCCCGCACAAAAGTGGGTCATGAGTGTTGTTAGGGCTGCCATTGTGCTTGGCTTTTCCTGTCCGAGATGTCTGGCTAGCCATTCGTCCCGGACACTGTGCTTGAAGGCCGCTAAGGCTTCGGCGTCTGGACATTCGATGATTTGGTTCTTCTTAGTGAGAAACCAGTTCCAAAGCTGACGGGCTGACTCCCCGGGTTGTCGGATGATGTGACTTAGGTCGTCAGCGTCCGGGGGCTGGACATAGGCCCTTGAAAATTGGCCCGAAAATGTAATGTCCAGGATGGGACTATACCTCCTACATGTCGAGGCACGACTTAAAGGTATAAGCCCATCCTGGAATGATCGCAAGTTCGGTATCTTTGCACGACTCATGTAAAAGTAAGGATGAAAATGCAAAAGGAGATAGTTGGCTTACACTCGCCACGTCACACAATTCATTACATAGAAAATCATCATTTAAAACATCACAACCCGACTACGGGTGAAGATCCAAATGAAAGATACCAAACATACATAAAGCTACAGGTTTGAATCGCCCCTAGTAGAAACCACTACTGATCATAGGGATAGTGCACATAGTAACGGCTACGCTCTTCATCGTACTCCCAGTATAGCTCTGTGCTGTCACCTGAGTAGCTCATCATGGTACCTGCATCTGGTGTGGTGTAGAATCTGTGAGCCACGATGGACTCAGCAATCCCGTTCCCGGGTAACACAACTATCTAAGCCTTGGGTGTGGAACAAGGCTGAAGAAAGAATAAAAGGCTGCAGCTGCACTAGCACTAGCTTACATAAATAAGAGCGAGAAGAGAAGGCCACGAGCGACAAGGTGATCACGAAGTGATCCTATCTAAGCATGTCAATCATAACCCCACCGTGTTCACTTCCCGAACCCCTTTCGGAAAATGACCGTCACGGTACTCACGTTGGTAGTGTGTTCTGAACATGGTGTCAAGTTTTCTACAACCGGATATTAACAAATTCCCATCTGCCACATAACCGCGGGCACGGCTTTCGAAAGTTCAAAACCTTGCAGGGGTGTTCCAACTTGGCCCATGACAAGCCCACGATCCGCGGAGTCGCAACTCCAAGGTGGGAAGGCCCGAGTATCCTCGGAATCCCGTGCTCAAGATACTCCGACTAAGGTAAGACTAATCCAGCAAATCCTCCCGGCGTGCCGACACCCTGACAATAGCCGCGCGTATCTAGTCTCAGGCCACGACCGGATGGGCGATTCTACAGGTTATACCAGATACCTCGGGTTTCCCCAAGGCGGCCCCGCAGAACCCCCGGTTTGGACCAACACTCATGTGGAGCACTGGCCCGGGTTGTTGATTAATAAAAGGGGATAGCTAGTCCCTATGCAAGTTTTTAGTTATTAGGCAAATGGAGTACCAATGTTGGGACTTGCTGGAAAAGACTTAGTGCTAAGCGGTTTATCGAGGGGGTCCCATAACCCCAACCGTGTGAGGAACGCAAAATCAAGGAACATAACACCGGTTTATGCGGTTCCTAGGGCGGCATGAGTGGAACAAATCACCAAGCAAGAGGCTTAGCCTTCCACCCATTACCAATATATAGATGATTTCATTAGAGTTAATATAGTGTGATATCCCAACAGCTTCAACATGAAGCAAGAATCTTCAAATCTTCTCCTGCAACTAGCAATGCTATAAGAGGGGTTGAGCGAAGCCTATGTAGCCAATCAATGGTTTGCATAGGTAGGGTGGTTAGACAGATACATGGTTACAATAGGAGGCTGACAGGAAAACATGGGCATCGAGGCAATAAGCTAAAGAGCGAGACTTCTAGCAAAACGCAAAGATAGTAATGATATCTGGGTCAGGTCATCTTGCCTGTCGAGTCGTCGATGGGATCGTAAGAGGGCTCCTCGTTCTCAACCTCGGTAGTAACCTCGTTCTCATACTCGGTCTCGGCTTCCGGCTCTACTCAACACAAGAACACACGAGGCACGAATTCAAACAAGATGCAATGCGCAAACTACATGATGCATGGCTGATGCACTAAGGAAGCACTGCAGATGCACTTAGGATGCACAACAAGACATCACAGGAAACACAGAGAAACAGCACAAGAACAAGACAAAATACTCTAGCAAGTAGGATGCAAGACAAGTCTATTTAGGATGCAAAACATGGCAAGGTAGGAAGCACAGATAAACAACACAAGAAACAGCAGGTTTAAATGAGGCCGGAAACTACTTAAGACAAATCCGGTAAGTCCTCATGTGCATAGTTTGAAATTAGTCCAGATCTGATCAAACCTTAAGTTAAAGTTGTTAAACAACAAGTTAACATGCACCAAGACAATCTACATGAAATTCTAGTCAAGTTTCATATAAAGTTTGTTTAAAACGGAGCTACGGTCTAGAAGATACACCCGAAACAAGAAACAATGCAAAGCTGAAAATAACAGCCACATAGCAACTTGGGAGCAAGAAATATATACTCTACAGGACACAAACATGGTGACAAGAAGCATGGACATTAAGTAGACATATCCTACAGCAAACAATTCCATTGGAGCATCTCCATATGAGGCATGGATCAATAGCAACAAGCTACAACATTTTGAACATGACAATAAAAACCTGACAGCAATATTTTATAGCAACTTGGGAGCAAGAATTAAATATGCTACAGCAATCCAAATGAGCATGTGAGGGCATGGATGGATAGACAACAACATATACAACAAGTAATGATCAATATCCACCCCAAAACTAATATGGATTTGCCTAGGACAACAAGCAAACATAGCATCAGAGTATTATAGATTCCAGACTTAGTGAAATTTCACTAAGTGTTAAAACAACAATATTATCATGGCATGTTTGTGAGCATGTTTAAGTCACCTCAAAGCATAGCATGGCAAAAGGTTTGTACCACAGCAAAGTACACATGATGGGGAATCCAAAACATATAAACATGCAACATGGGGACAACCACATCAATAGCAACGAGCTCCTCAACTAGGCATCTCGTAACAAGTTCAAAAACCTAACAACCACATACACTTTTGCAATGGAGATAAACATGGCAATATGAATTCTATCATGCATCCTATAGAAACCAACATGTAGAGCATCTCATGATGAACATTTGGACATCTCATTTGCTTCATTTGGATAAACATGCATCAAGTTATCACATCTCAAACATGGCATGAAAACAACTAATAGCAGCAGTTTATATCAAGTAGCACTCTTGACATGATGATTAAGACATCTAGATGGACTCAAACATGCATGACACAATGGAACAAAAGATAGTACATGTCACCACGATCATTTTGACATATTATATGCACATATCGGACAAGCATAGTAAAAGTTATTGCCATCACAATAATGCATCAGACAATAGTTTAACAGGGACTAAACTGTAAATATGCAATTATTCAAGAAAAAGAAAAAAACGCCGACGGGAAAAAAAACACAAGGCTAGATCTGGGCACTGGGCCTCACCTCACGGGCTCGCCCCGAGGTGGCTGGACCGGCCGATGCGGGATGCGGGGAAGGCCCACGCGGGGAGCCTGGCCCGACGTGGCCGAGGCGTCGTCCCTGCCGATCCCGCCTGGATCGGGCAAGGGCGCGGGCGGAGGCTGCCGGCGGCGGTTGCCGGCGAGATCCGGCGGCGGGGCGACGGGATCCGGGCGGCAGCGAGGCCGGGCTCGCCTCGGAGGACGGAAGGGAGCACGGGCGGCGAGGTCCAGGCCGGAGGCACTGGTTGCCGGAGGGATCCGCCGGCGCGCGCAGCGGCGGAGGGCGGCCGGCGGCCAGGGGGGTCGATGCGAGGCGGCGGAGAGGCGCAACGGTGGCGGGGAAGAAGGTCGCGGGGTGCGCGGCGGCGGTTCGGGCCGGGAGGGCCCCTCGCGGGCCTCTCGGGCCTGGCCGGTGGGGATATGGGCACCGCGGCGCTGACGAACGGGAAGCTGCCACGTGGCACGACGGGGCAAGTCGGACACGTCCGGCGGCGTACGGACACGTCCGGCACGGCGGGGAGGAGTCTAGCTAGGGTTTTGGACCCGAAAATGGAGGGGTGGACGTTTTATAGGCACAAGGAGCTAGGAGACTCCAAATGGGGAGCGGTTTTCGGCCACGCGGTCACAATTAAACGGCCGAGATGATGGGAAGGGTTGAGCTGGGTTGTTGGGCTGTTGTGGAGGGGGTCTTGGGCCTCAAAGAGGAGGTACTTTTAGCCCACGAGGTTAACTGTTGGAGTATCAAACGAACTCCAAACGCGACAAAATTTGACAGGCGGCCTACACGTATCAAAACAACATCGCACGACAAGTCTCACGCCATTCCGGAAAATTTACACGGTCAAACACGAAAGAAGGACTCGGGGAAGCCACGGGCACGTGTGAGAGCGTCGGAACTCGAATCGGACAACGGGAAGAGACGAGAGGGACCGGATGCAAGTGAAAACACAAATGCAATGCCATGCACATGACAACATGACAAGGATGAAATGCACACAAACACAACAAAACGACGAAAACCCGGAAAGACGAAGAACCCGGAATGGAAATGATGAAGCCAAACTTTATATATTGCCATAAAGGGAAAGTGTTACATCCGGGGCATTACAAACTATCCTCTACTACGAAAAGATCTCGTCCCGAGATCTAGGACTGGAAGAAGGAAGGGTACTCGGAACGAAGGTGATCTTCTCATTCCCACGTAGCTTCTCAGTTTGTATGGTGTGACCACTTAACTTTCAAGAACTTGATTGACTTGTTGCGGGTCTTGCGATCGGTTTCTTCGAGAATAGCAACGGGGTGCTCTCGGTAAGACAAGTCTTGTTGAAGATCAATCTCCTCAAACGGAATAGTGCGTTCAGGTGTCTTGAAGCACTTGCGGAGTTGAGACACGTGAAACACATCATGAACATTTGCGAAGTTGGAAGGGAGCTCAAGTTGATAGGATAGATCGCCTCTTTTGCCAAGGATCTTGAAAGGGCCCACATATCTAGGAGCAAGCTTTCCTTTGATACCGAATCTTTGGGTGCCTTTCATAGGAGAAACACAGAGATAGACATGATCCCCAATGTTGAAGGCCAAATCACGATGCTTGCCGTCATAGTAGCTCTTCTGACGCGACTGAGCGGCCCTGAGATTCTCACGTATGACTTTGCACATTTCTTCGGCTTCTGAGATCAAGTCATTGCCAAGAAGTTGACGTTCACCAGTCTCGGACCAGTTGAGAGGAGTACGACACTTTCTACCATAGAGAATTTCAAACGGAGCTTTGCCGACACTTTCTTGGAAGCTGTTGTTGTAAGAGGACTCGGCAAACGGAAGGCAATCTTCCCACTTCATGCCAAAAGATATGACACAAGCTCTGAGCATGTCTTCTAGAATCTGATTCACTCTTTCAACTTGACCACTAGTCTGAGGGTGAAATGCAGTGCTGAAACGGATCTTAGTGCCCATGGCAGACTGAAAGGAGTCCCAGAACTTGGAAGTGAACAAACTTCCACGGTCTGAGGAGATAACTTGAGGATTGCCATGTAGGGACACAATTCTGAAAGTGTACAACTCTGCCAGTTGAGCTGCATTGATGGATTCTTTGACTGGAAGGAAGTGAGCTACTTTGGTAAGCTTGTCAATCACCACAAAGATAGAATCATTTCCTTTCTTGGACTTGGGAAACCCAGTGACGAAATCCATTTCAATGTGGTCGAATTTCCACTCGGGAATAGGAAGAGGTTGGAGAAGACCGGCTGGACGTTGATGCTCTGCCTTCACTCTTCTGCAGACATCACATTCATTCACGAATTGGGCAATCTCCCTTTTCATGCGAGTCCACCAGTAAGATTGCTTGAGGTCTTGGTACATCTTGGAACTTCCAGGATGAATCGAAAGGAGGGAGTCATGTGCTTCGTTCATTATGAGCTTCTTGAGATCACCCTTGGGAACCACAAGTCTGTCCTCAAAGAACAAGGTATCTATCTCATCCACGCGATAGCACTTGTATTTAGGAGTACCCTTTGCAATACCATGTTTCACTTTCTTCACCATAGCATCACTGAGCTGGCCCTCACGGATCTGATCTTCCAAGGTAGGAGCAACTTGAAGATTTGCAAGAAAGCCTTGCGGAACAACTTGGAGGTTGAGCTTCCTGAATGCTTCACAAAGCTCAGGCTGAAACGGCTTGATAAGGAGACTGTTGCAATATGCCTTTCTGCTCAAGGCATCTGCAATGACATTGGCCTTGCCAGGTGTGTATTCGATGCTTGGATCATACTCTTGGATCATCTCAACCCAACGAGTCTGGCGAAGGTTCAGGTTCGGCTGTGTGAAGATGTACTTCAAGCTCTTGTGATCGGTGAAGATGTCGACTTTTCTGCCCAACAGAAGGTGTCTCCACGTGATCAAGGCGTGTACTACCGCTGCTAGCTCGAGATCATGTGTGGGGTAGTTCTTCTCACTTGGCTTCAGTTGACGAGAAGTGTATGCCACAATCTTCTTGTCTTGCATTAGCACACCACCAAGTCCTTGAAGAGAAGCATCACATAATACTTCGTAGGGCTTGGACTCATCTGGAGGGGTAAGAACTGGAGCAGAGATGAGCTTTCCTTTGAGAGTTTTGAATGGCACATCACAATCCGGAGACCAGTTGTACTTGACATTCTTCTGCAGCAAGTTGGAGAGAGGCTCTGCAATCATGGAGAAGTTCTCAACGAACCTTGTGCAATAGCTAGCAAGACCAAGGAAGCTTCGGAGTTGCTTGACGTTCTGAGGTGGTTCCCAGTTGACAATCGCTTCAACTTTCTCGGGGTTGACCGCAATACCGTCAGCGGAGATGATATGGCCCAGATACAAGACCTTATCGAGCCAGAATTCGCACTTGGAGAACTTGGCATAGAACTTATGTTCACAGAGTCTGTCGAGAACCAGACGGAGGTGCTTTTCGTGATCCTCTTCAATCTTGGAAAATACCAAGATGTCATCCAGATACACAAGCACGAATTCATTGGTGTAGGGGTTGAAAATGTAGTGCATCATTCTCGAGAAGGTAGGTGGAGCATTAGCGAGTCCAAAAGACATGGCTGTATATTCATAGGAACCGTAGCTGGTTCTGAAGGCAGTCTTGTGGATATCTTCTTCACGAATGCGAATTTGGTGATAACCCATCCGGAGATCGAGCTTAGAGAACACTTTAGCTCCCTTGAGCTGCTCGAACAATTCATTAATGTTGGGGAGCGGATACTTGTTCTTTATTGTCTTCTTGTTCAATGGCCGGTAATGAACGCAAAGGCGCTCCGTGCCATCCTTCTTCTTGACAAATAAGACACCACAGCCCCAAGGAGACGTGCTAGGCCTGATCAGACCCATACGCTCTTGTTCATCAAGCTGTTTCTTCAACTCCTTCAACTCTTCAAGGGATAGCTTGTACGAACGCCGGCATGCTGGATCAGTACCAGGCTCGAGTTCAATGACAAATTCAACTTGACGATGCGGAGGCATGCCTGGAAGCTCTTCAGGGAAAACGTCTTCGTATTCATTGACCACCGGAATTTGAGAGATGGCATTAATCTCGCCCTTGTCATTGAGAGAGAATAGCCTTATTGTGTTATCTCGAGAGGCGAAAATAATCACGTCTTCGTTAGGATGAGTAATCTTGACTTCCTTGTTTGCACAATCAATGTGAGCATCATGCTGAGAAAGCCAATCCATCCCGAGAATAAGGTCAATGTCGGAGTTGCCGAGAACAACTGGAGAAGCCAGAAAACGGTAATCATCCATGCGAATAGATACATCCGGAGCATACAAGCTAGAATGCATCTGTTTTGCCGGAGAAGAAATTGCTAATTGCCTTGGTAAAGCTGCTGTGTTCACATTATGCTTGGATGCAAATGGATATGACATGAAAGAATGTGATGCACCCGAATCAAACAACACTTTAGCAGGCTTGAGATTGACTGGAAGATTACCAAGTATCACATCTGAAGAATTCTCTGCTTGAGCTGGATTCATCATATTCACTCTTGCAACCTCGGGATCATGCTTGACAATAGGAGTGCTGATAGGTGGAGGAGGCGGAAGGCGCCTTTGAGTACACTTGTTGGCATAGTGACCCTTCTTGCCACACTTGTTGCAAACCACTTCTGAGAGAGGACGGAAATGAGGAGCACTTGACTTGGAAGCTTGAAACTTATTCTTTGACCGATTGCTTGGGTTGGGTGGGTGGGAGAAAGCACGGCCACCAGAATTCTTGTTGTTGTTGTTGTTGTTGTTGGGAGCTCGAATCACTGGAGGAGGTGGAAGCCAAAACTTCTGTTGCTTTGCGACCACTTGAGAAGAAGAGGAGGAGTGAACAGCGTCTCTGATCCTCTTTTTGGAAGCTTCCATCTTGAGCTGGGCTGCCTCTTGCTTAAGTGCCATATTATAGAACTGATCAAACTCATCAGGCTCGAACAAGGTGAGAGCTCGTTGGAGTTCATCCTTCAGACCACCACGGAACTGATAGATCTTGCTCTTGGCATCTGGGATGTCTTGCTTTGCATAGAGGGCAAGGTTCTGGAACTTGGACATTATATTGGTAGATAGACATAGAGCCTTGCTTCAGGTTGCGGAATTGCTCACGCATACCCTCGATGACACTTGTTGGAATGTGGTGAGAGCGAAAATCCTTGCAGAAGTCATCCCAGGAGATTACACGCCCTGCTTTGGAGTCTTTGTACTGCTGCCACCAATCAGCTGCTTGGTCCTTGAGTTGGAAGGCTGCAAACTTCACATAGTCCTCGGGCCTGACGTTACTGCACTCGAAATGCTTCTTGATATCTGTTATCCAGTCTTCGGCATCGAGAGGGTCCACGCAGTAACTGAATGCCTTTGGTTGATTTGCCAGGAACTGGTTGAGCGTAGCAAAGTGGAGTTGGTTGAACAAATTGCCTTGGCTCCCATGAGCACCCTGATTTGCTTGATTTGCTTGAATATTCTGCATCATTTACATAAGCATCTGGGTGTTCTGATTCGTCACTTGCATAAGTGCTCTCCAGGCCTCAGACGGAGGAGGAGGGGAAGGAGGACGGTCAGGAACCTCTTCACCCTCTGGGTTAGTGTTGGGAACCCTTTTAGGAGCCATCCTGAAAGAGATGACACTATTAGCCATTGATTGAAAGAAGATATAAGCTGAATCAACAGCTAGAATTGCAACATAGTCTTGACAAGAATCATTCGAACAAGAGGAACGAATGAAATTCACAGTTTAATGATAACAACAATCTTCACGAGAAGCCACTTGGGAGACAAAAGGTAAATAAAACAACAAGGTGCAGATAGAACAAATAAAAGATAGAAGTTTCGTTCGACATATTCGTGCTGAAAGCTTATGGAACGTGTTACAAAAGGGTTTTGCAATCCCCGGATCAGCATAGCCAAGGACCCTTTAAGATGCAACTCCCGATCGGAACAACGACCATAAAACCACTTCACTCAATGTAGAACCCCGAACTCCATATCATGCATTCGTTGGAAGAATGCCTATGATCTACTAGATGAACCCACCTATTAATTTCCGAAAGTTTCCAGTTATGCAATCAGGTGTTGAGGATACAGGGGAAGCATCGCGCACTCAACTCTAATCCTACATCCAGCTGTATCCATCCTTCAACACATAACCAGTTATTTTCGGAAACCGTCTACCTCGGACCTTCGAAACGCATCTACTATACAAGCTATGGCAACACTCCCGAACTACCTCCCCAGTACTGGGTGATGTCAGGGTTATCCTTCCACTAACCGCATATGAGAGTATTCGATGTCGGCCGTCTTAAGTATTCCAGAACTGATGCGATATATTTTTGACGATAACACCTCGGAGCTCAACTCCCCGGGACACTACCACAACCCCTAAATGACAGGAGGCATCGAGAACAATGTTCTCGTCACAAAGACATCAGAACAATCAAACAATACTCGCGAGATTCCTAAATTTTTTTTGGTGAATTTTGAGAGTAGAAGAGACAAGAGTAATCGTCAGGAGTCCTCACCAGAGTGAAAAGAGATGAGGAGCAAAAGAAATCCTACTCTCCGATATATATATAGGACTCAAAACATTTTAAGTGTGTGCCTAGACTCAACCGTCAATGATTTGATCAATCAGTGGGGGCTTCTAGGTCGGAGAAGGCTCTGATACCAACTTGTAATGCCCAGGATAGGACTATACCTCCTACGTGTCGAGGCACGACTTAAAGGTATAAGCCCATTCTGGAATGATCGCAAGTTCGGTATCTTTGCACGACTCATGTAAAAGTAGGGATGAAAATGCAAACGGAGATAGTTGGCTTACACTCGCCACGTCACACAATTCATTACATAGCAAATCATCATTTAAAACATCACAACCCGTCTACGGGTGAAGATCCAAATGAATGATATCAAACATACATAAAGCCACAGGTTCGAATCGCCCCTAGTAGAAACCACTACTGATCATCGGGATAGTGCACATAGTAATGGCTACGCTCTTCGTCGTACTCCCAGTATAGCTCTGTGCCGTCACCTGAGTAGCTCATCATGGTACCTGCATCTGGTGTGGTGTAGAATCTATGAGCCACGGAGGACTCAGCAATCCCGTTCCCGGGTAACACAACTATCTAAGCCTTGGGTGTGGAACAAGGCTGAAGAAAGAATAAAAGGCTGCAGCTGCACTAGCACTAGCTTACGTAAATAAGAGCGAGAAGAGAAGGCCACGAGCGACAAGGTGATCACGAAGTGATCCTATCTAAGCATGTCAATCATAACCCCATCGTGTTCACTTCCCGAACCCCTTTCGGAAAATGACCGTCAAGGTACTCACGCTGGTAGTGTGTTCTGAACATGGTGTCAAGTTTTCTACAAACGGATATTAACAAATTCCCATCTGCCACATAACCGCGGGCACAGCTTTCGAAAGTTCAAAACCCTACAGGGGTGTTCCAACTTGGCCCATGACAAGCCCACGATCCGCGGAGTCGCAACTCCAAGGTGGGAAGGCCCGAGTATCCTCGGAATCCCGTGCTCAAGATACTCTGACTAAGGTAAGACTAATCTAGCAAATCCTCCCGGCGTGCCGACACCCTGACAATAGCTGCGCGTATCTAGTCTCAGGCCACGACCGGATGGGCGATTCTACAGGTTATACCAGATACCTCGGGTTTCCCCAAGGCGGACCCGCAGAACCCCCGGTTTGGACCAACACTCATGTGGAGCACTGGCGCGAGTTGTTTATTAATAAAAGGGGATAGCTAGTCCCTATGCAAGTTTTTAGGAGTACCAATGTTGGGACTTGCTGGAAAAGACTTAGCGCTAAGCGGTTTATCGAGGGGGTCCCATAACCCCAACCGTGTGAGGAACGCAAAATGATGGAACATAACACCGGTTTATACGGTTCCTAGGGCGGCATGAGTGGAACAAATCACCAAGCAAGAGGCCTAGCCTTCCACCCATTACCAATATATAGATGATTTCATTAAAGAGTTAATATAGTGTGATATCCCAACAGCTTCAACATGAAGCAAGAATCTTCAAATCTTCTCCTGCAACTAGCAATGCTATAAGAGGGGTTGAGCGAAGCCTACATAGCCAATCAATGGTTTGCATAGGTAGGGTGGTTAGACAGATACATGGTTACAATAGGAGGCTGACAGGAAAACATGGGCATCGAGGCAATAAGCGAAAGAGCGAGACTTCTAGCAAAAGGTAAAGATAGTAATGATATCTGGGTCTGGTCATCTTGCCTGTCGAGTCGTCAATGGGATCGTAAGAGGGCTCCTCGTTCTCAACCTCGGTAGTAACCTCGTTCTCGTACTTGGTCTCGGCTTCCGGCTCTACTCAACACAAGAACACACGAGGCATGAAATCAAACAAGATGCAATGCGCAAACTACAGGATGCATGGCTGATGCACTAAGGAAGCACTGCAGATGCACTTAGGATTCACAGCAAGACATCACAGGAAACACAGAGAAACAACACAAGAACAAGACAAAATACTCTAGCAAGTAGGATGCAAGACAAGTCTATTTAGGATGCAAAACATGGCAAGGTAGGAAGCACAGAGAAACAACACAAGAAACATCAGGTTTAAATGAGGCCGGAAACTACTTAAGACAAATCCGGTAAGTCCTCATGTGCATAGTTTGAAATTAGTCCAGATCTGATCAAACCTTATGTTAAAGTTGGTAAACAGCAAGTTAACATGCACCAAGACAATCTACACGAAATTCTAGTCAAGTTTCATATAAAGTTTGTTTAAAACGGAGCTACGGTCTAGAAGATACACCCGAAACAAGAAACAATGCAAAGCTGAAAATAACAGCCACATAGCAACTTGGGAGCAAGAAATATATACTCTACATCACTCAGACATGGTGACAAGAAGCATGGACGTGAAGTAGACATATCCTACAGCAAACATTTCCATTGGAGCATCTCCATAGGAGGCATGGATCAATAGCAACAAGCTACAACATTTTGAACATGACAATAAAAACCTGACAGCAATATTATATAGCAACTTGAGAGCAAGAATTAAATATGCTACAACAATCCAAATGAGCATGTGAGGGCATGGATGGATAGACAACAACATATACAACAAGGAATGATCAATAGCCACCCCAAAACTAATATGGATTTGCCTAGGACAACAAGCAAACATAGCATCCGGATATTACAGATTCCAGACTTAGTGAAATTTCACTAAGTGTTAAAACAGCAATATTATCATGGCATGTTTGTGAGCATGTTTAAGTCACCTCAAAGCATAGCATGGCAAAAGGTTTGTACCACAGCAAAGTACACATGATGGGGAATCCAAAACATATAAGCATGCAACATGGGGACAATCACATCAATAGCAACGTGCTCCTCAACTAGGCATCTCATAACAAGTTTAAAAACCTAACATCCACATACACTTTTGCAATGGAGATAAACATGGCAATATGAATTCTATTATGCATCCTATAGCAACCAACATGCAGAGCATCTCATGATGAACATTTGGACATCTCATTTGCTTCATTTGGATAAACATGCATCAAGTTATCACATCTCAAACATGGCATGAAAACAACTAATAGCAGCAGTTTATATCAAGTAGCACTCTTGACATGATGATTAAGACATCTAGATGGACTCAAACATGCATGACACAATGGAACAAAACATAGTACATGTCACCACGATCATTTTGACATATTATATGCACAAATCAGACAAGCACAGTAAAAGTTATTGCCATCACAATAATGCATCAGACAATAGTTTAATAGGGACTAAACTGTAAATATGCAATTATTCGAGAAAAAGAAAAAAAACGCCGACGGAAAAAAAAACACAAGGCTAGATCTGGGCACTGGGCCTCACCTCGCGGGTTCGGCCCGAGGTGGCTGGGCCGGCAGATGCTGGATGCGGGGAAGGCCCACGCGGGGAGCCTAGCCCGACGTGGCCGAGGCGTCGTCCCTGCCGATCCCGCCTGGATCGGGCAAGGGCGTGGGCGGAGGCTGCCGGCGGCGGTTGCCGGAGAGATCCGGCGGCGGGGCGACGGGATCCGGGCGGCAGCGAGGCCGGGCTCGCCTCGGAGGACGGAGGGGAGCACGGGCGGCGAGGTCCAGGCCGGAGGCGCAGGTTGCCGGAGGGATCCGCCGGCGCGCGCGGTGGCGGAGGGCGGCCGGCGGCCGGAGGGGTCGAGGTGAGGCGGCGGAGAGGC
>LR738710.1:202186496-202202807 GCA_902687465.1 Secale cereale | reverse complement strand
TCGGGCCGAGAGGGCCCCTGGCGGGCCTCTCGGGCCTGGCCAGCGGGGATGTGGGCGCCGCGGCGCTGACGAACGGGAAGCTACCACGTGGCACGGCGGGGCAAGTCGGACACGTCCGGCGCGGCGGGGAGGAGTCTAGCTAGGGTTTTGGACGCAAAAATGGAGGGGTGGACGTTTTTATAGGCACAAGGAGCTAGGAGACTCCAAATGGGGAGCGGTATTCGGCCACGCGATCACAATTCAACGGCCGAGATGATGGGAAGGGTTGAGCTGGGTTGTTGGGCTGTTGTGGAGGGGGTCTTGGGCCTCAAAGAGGAGGTACTTTTAGCCCACGAGGTTAACTGTTGGAGTATCAAACGAACTCCAAACGCGACGAAATTTGACAGGCGTCCTACACGTATCAAAACAACATCGCACGACAAGTCTCACGCCATTCCGGAAACGTTACACGGCCAAACACGAAAGAAGGACTCGGGGAAGCCATGGGCACGTGTGAGAGCGTTGGAACTCGAAACGGACAACGGGAAGAGACGAGTGGGACCCGATGCAAGTGACAACACAAATGCAATGCCATGCACATGACAACATGACAAGGATGAAATGCACACACACACACAACAAAACGACGAAAACCCGAAAAGACGAAGAACCCGGGATGGAAATGATGAAGCCAAAGTTTATATATTGCCATAAAGGGAAAGTGTTACATCCAGGGCATTACAGAAAAGCATCCCAACTCCCAATGGAATTCTCTGGGAGGCTGTTTAGCGAGTGCCGAGCTGGTCCTTTTAGCTTGAGGGGTAAGTATTTGCTGGCATGGAGATCATCTCCGGGAGCCATGTGGATGTGAAGAATAAAGTCTTCTATCCAGACGGTAGGATCCGTCGTTCTATCGTACGCCTCGATGTTCATGGGTTTAAACCCCTCTGGAAAATTGTGATCCAGTACCTCATTGGTGAAGCACAGAGGGTGTGCAGCGCCCCTGTATTTTGCTATATCATGGCGTATATTCGATGGTTGTGATGTTCGGTATTGACCCTGAACTGGTATATGACCGACGCGATTGGCTTGATAGCCGCCGTCTCGTGCGGGAGCACGGTCCCTATATCCGTAGATGGATCTGGTCTTGCCGGCCTTATTGTTCAGGTCCTCACGCAAATCGTGTTTCTGGACTTGAGCCGCATCCTCCTTTCCTTTACGGGGTGGGGGGTGTGGGCTTGTGTACGCCATTGCTAGCCACTCTATCCCGTCCGCGAGGTGGTCGGTCCGGCTTATTGGCGGTATTATTCTTCGGCGGTATGGGCTCAGTGGCCTCGTCGTCGAATTCGGGCAACAATTTACGCCACTGTTCAAGAAATCTTCCGATTCAGCGATTTATCGCCCGATTTATCGCTACTCTTGGGTTGACCGATAAGATTATGCCTTATCTTCACCATTTATCGTTTGGGCCGATTTATCGCTATGACAAGTGATTTATGGGGAATCTACGATAAATTGAGCCTATTCATAGGACTATGTTTGCAAAAACTAAGTTTATTTGCGTTTTGTGGACCTTGTTACGCAATATATACTATTTTCATATTTTGTTTGTCATCATACCAGGATTCAAAGGCTAGGAATGAAGGTAACACTTCTATCCGGTATTGTTTTGGTGTTGAATATAGCGTATTTTAGTGTTGGGAACCTAGGATTTGAAAAAAATGGCCGATTAATACTCAACCGATAAAATCGATTTATGGGCTGATTTCCGATTAATCTCTAATCCTCAGCTGACCGATGCGATAACGATAAGCGATATCCTCAACATTGGTTTACGCTTAGGATAGCCTTTGGTTTAGCGATTGTAGCCATATTTTTGCTCAGCGTCTAGCACTTCGTTCCATCTATCATTGAGCGTGTCCTGTGCGGCTCGAAGCCATCTCTGCTGCTTTTTCAGGCTCCTTGCAGTGGCAATAAGCCTCCGATGGAAGCGCTTTTGTTCTAAGGGTTCTTCTGGGGCGATGTATTCGTCGTCGCCCAGGCTAACCTCCTCTTCGGAGATAGGTTCATAATTACTATCTTCGGCATTGCTATCATCAGACAGCGGTTTCAGACTATGTTCGCCGTCCTCTCGCTCATCCTGCTCCATAGCTGGTTCTGCAGGGTCTTCGGCTTGCTCCGGACTGTCACCGTCAGTAGTGACAGTGTTGTTGTATTTTCCTTTACGTGATTTAGTTCGGCGCTTTGGACGCCGATGTTTGGGAGGTTCTTCGACAGGCTTATCCTTTGCGGGGTCGTTTTCGCCGTTTCCCTCCTTCTCCTTAGGTGTATCCACCATATACACATCGTATGAAGACGTAGCTGTCCATCGCCCGGTTACGGGTCAGTTTTGGTCTAGATCTGCTTCGGCTTCGAGGTCCATCCCTTCGAAGTCTTCGTAAGCCTAGTCAAGTAGATCGGTTAGATCTTCGACCATGGCTACCAAGTGGGTGGTGGGTGGGGAGCAAAATTCATCAGCTTCTAGTTCGAACCGGATATAATTTGGCTGTGTGTCTCCAGCTAAGGAGAGAGATTTTAATGAATTCAGCACATCGCCAAAAGGTGAGTGCTCGAAGATGTCCGCAGCGCTGAATTCGGTGGTAGACGCCTGTTCAAGCTTGAAAGGCGCGGATGCGCATGATTTGGAACCTGAGGCCGGAGACGAGTCCGTAGTTCCGGTAACACAGATCCCGCTTGAAGTCGGGTCCGTGTGCGGCTCCAACACCGTTGAGTCTGCGGCTTCCGGGGCGGGGTTGAGCTTCCCGTTCTCGGGTGACGCGATCTGTTCCAGATCTAGGGCCAGAACTGTTACAGGTGCTATTACCTGATCCGATGACAGAGTTTGGTCATATTCATCGTGATGGCCGGGAGAGGTCGCCGTGGGCTCGAATCTGTCGAAGTTCAAGTCTCCGCAGATACCAGCAATGTAGTTTAAGCTTCCAAACCTGACTTGATGGCCAGGGGCGTAGCACTCAACCTGCTCGAGGTGGCCTTCTATGTTGGCACGGAGCATGAAGCCGCCAAACACAAAAAGCTGGCCGGGTGGGAAGATTCCCTCGGTGTTGTCGTCATGGTTGATGACGCGATCCATCAGTTCTTCGGTCGACGACATATTGGAACTCTCAATGAAAGCACCAATGTCGGTGTCAAAACCGGCGGATCTCGGGTAGGGGGTCCCGAACTATGCGCCTGAGGATCGATGGTAACAGGAGGCTGGTGACACGATGTTTACCCATGTTTAGGCCCTCGCGATCAAGGTAATACCCTACTTCCTGCTGTATTAATAAGGATGAATATGATTACAAGTGTTGATCTGCCTCGAGATCATAGTGGCTAAACCCTAAAGTCTAGCCTATGAAGATGTTATGATTCTCTATTATCCTTTACGGACTAAACCCCCCAGTTTATATATGCACCGGAGGGGCCTAGGGTTTGTACATAACCATCTTGCAGAGGAAGGAAAGATTACACCCGAACCTAAAACCTGCCATTATACGAATAATGGAGTCCTATCCGGATATGAGAGACGATCTTCAACATTGATCTTCATGGCCCACCAGTCCGGCCCACCACGGGTTATATGGCCACACGTGGACTCCTCCATCCAGGACTCCCTCAGCATTGCGAGGTACAACCAATGAAGGCCAAACCTTGGGCTTTCAGCCTGAAAATCAAGGCTCATCACTCGAGGAGCACCACCCAAAATGTAGACCACCTGTATTGCCATCACTCTTGCCAAGGCTACAGCTGCAAGTCACCAAACACTTGAGATATAGGAAGATCATGTGCTGCTAGTCTTCATCGCAACCAAAACACCTCTCCACCATTTCAAACCTCTAATCACAACCGCCATGACTTTCTCCATCTCTATCAATACCATAGAAATATATATTTAGACATGTTTGTGAGACTAACAAGAACGCGAAGCTTTGCGCCACACCCTCATAAAGCCTCACTGGCTGAAGATAATGGCGTGCACGACTAGATCGAATCCGATCTAGATATCAAGTGGCATCATCTGCCAATCAGCGGAAATATCTTAGGGGAAGGCCGGAGCTCATTGACGTCCAGACCGGGGAGGCCGACATGAAGCAGATCGATGACTTGGCGCTCGAAGATCTGAAGGTCCAAACCACCTATGGACACAAGACCGACATGCCCCCACGCCGTCGGTTAACTCCCTGCCGGACTGGACATCGATTAGTGTTTTTTGCAATGAGTACTCCTCAATTAGTGATTTCAGTACAAGTAGCATTACAAGAGCAACACGTACACGCGAATAGTCAATCTATTGGCTCTAGTGCTAGGCGGGCGTCTTCGCGTCTAGTACAATCCCAAAAAAAAATCGTCTGCCTTGCACTTATCTATCCTCCCGCACGTCTGTGCTTCACAATTTTTTTTAGATTTTCTAATTTTTGTCTGGATCAGAAATTGTGGGTGGTGAGTGGACCAAAAAAAATCCAACCTTTCAAGTTGACTCCTACGTCCAATTGTAGATCAAGGGCTGGTCGTTTGATATTGCACGCCTCTAAATCTGATCCAACATCTCGTTCATGAGAGATTTCTCACGCTCTTACTGTGATCGATCTGACATCGACGCCGGGGGAGTTTCCATAAGATCTGATAATAAACCAAGGGTTTCTCGTCCGATATTGTGAGCCTCTAAATCCTATCCAACATCTCGCTCAGGTGAGATTTCTCACGCTCTTCCTTGGATTGATTTCACATCAATACTGAGGGAGTTTCCCTAATATCCAATATGAGATGGATACTGGCTCTTCATATCTGGTACTATTGTCTGTCCTTCATGGTGCGTCATCGGATCTTGGCTTCCTTTCAAACCGGTCGAATTGTTGGGTTCTACCGTAGGGTGCGTTGACTACAAATTTAAATTTTCCTACGCGAAGAACATCCAGGAACATGCTAGGGGAGATGGATTACAAATCGTTACCACTAGATGCGTAGTGCCGTGCAGCGGAAGTAGAGTTGGGGCAACGCGACTCCGGAGTCGTCTCCTCCTCGTCGATCTCCCACATAGTCGATCGGATCCCACGAACAGGTTCACCGGAGCGGCGCAAGTGCACCGCCTCTAACGGTATCCGCGTGTGCAGGAGGAACATCGTGCGGCGGACTGCTAGGTCCGATCACACAACCTGTGGCGAGTGGATGTGGCTAGTTGCAACACATGCAAAGCCCTAACAACGGTGCCGAAGCGATTAACCGAATGAGTGTACCGCACCTCCACCATATATAGGCATCCGTCGCGGGCTCAACACTTGGGCCTCGCACGGACCCTAAAGCCTAAAGTCTGTTCGGTCTGTATCCGAGTCCGAGTAGGACCAAGTTTGACTCGTGGAGTCGGATCCAACCTCACAGGTTCCTTCCCTTAAGCACGCGACCCCTTAGGTTCAAGTCGGCTTGGTCACAATTCGGATCACCTCCGACCTGTACGGTTGGTAGCGGCCTCTAGCAAGGCGTGCTTGATACGTCTCCAACGTATCTAATTTTTCTCATGATTTTCCTCTTGTTTTAGACTCTAATTTGCATGATTTGGATGAAACTAACACCGGACTAACGCTATTTTCAGCAGAACTACCATCGTGTTGTTTTTGTGTAGAAATAAAAGTTCTCGGAATGAAACAAAACTTTGCGGGAATTTTTATGGAATAAAAGAAAAATATTGGAGCCAAGACCCACCAGAGAGGGGCCCCTGGGTGGGCACAACCCACCAGGGCGCGCCCCCTCTCCTGGCATGCCCAGGTGGGTTGTACCCACCTGGTGGCCCCGCGGACGAAGACCCTAAGCCTACAAATTCCTATTTTTGGAGAAAAAATTAGGGAGAAAGAATGATCACAATCCACGAGACGGAGCCGCCGTTACCTCTTGTTCTTCCTCGGGAGGCCAGATCTGGAGTCCGTTTGGGGCTTCGGAGCGGGGGATCTTCGTTCTTTGTCATCACCAACCCTTCTCCATCACCAATTCCATGATGCCCCCTACCGGGAGTGAGTAATTCCTTTGTAGGCTCGCTGGTCGGTGAGGAGTTGGATGAGATTCATCATGTAATCGAGTTAGTTTTGTTAGGTCCCGATCCCTAGTATCCACTATGTTCTTAGATTGATGTTGCTTTGACTTTGCTATGCTTAATGCTTGTCACTTTAGGCCCTGCCATGAACTTAGATCTAAACCGTTTATGAATTCATCACTATATCCATATTTTAGATCCGATCTTGCAAGTTATAGTCACCTACTATGTGTTATGATCTGGCAACCCCGGAGTGACAATAACCGGAACCACTCTCGGTGATGACCGTAGTTTGAGGAGTTCAAGTATTCACTATATGTTAATTCTTTGTTCTGGTGTTCTATTAAAAGGAGGCCGTAATATCCCTTAGTTTCCAATATGGACCCCGCTGCCACGGGAGGGTAGGACAAAATATGTCATGCAAGTTCTTTTAATAAAGCACGTATGACTATTTACGGAATACATGCCTACATTATATCGATGAACTGGAGCTATTGCCGTATCGCCCTAGGTTATAACTGTCACATGATGAATATCGTCCAACAAATCACCGATCCAATGCCTACGATTCGTGACATATTGATCTTGCTGCATTACTATTGCTATCATCACTGTTGCACTTGCTACAAAACTACTGTTATCATTATTACCGTTACTGTTATTGTTGTCACTACTATCAAAACTATCATATTACTGTGCTACTAATCACTTGCTGCAGATAATTAATCTCCAGGTGTGGTTGAATTGACAACTCAGCTGCTAATACCTTCCAATATTCTTTGGCTCCCCTTGTGTCGAATCTATAAATTTGGGTTGAATACTCTACCCTCGAAAACTGTTGCGATCCCCTATACTTGGGGGTTATCAAGACCTTTTTCTGGCGCCGTTGCCGGGGAGCATAGCTATATTTGTTGAGTCACTTGGGATTATTATCATACTATCACTATGAATAATCTGAAGGATCCAAAGACTAATATTTATCCCTCTAAGACGAGGGGAGGTAAGGAACTGCCATCCAGTTCTGCTTTAGATTCACCTTCTCTTATGAGTAAACTTGCAACACCACCACATGCTATCAATTCTAATATGTCGCAAGATATTGATGATGCTACTTCTACTATGAATGATGCTTATGATGATGCTAGTACCTTGCTTGATAATGATGATGTGCCACTTGGTGAATTTCTTGACGATCAAATTGCTAGAGTAATACAACATGATGTTGTTGAATTTGATGATGAGCTTGAAACTAAAACTCATGAAATACTTGCTAGAACTAGCCTTCCTAAATATGAATTGCCTAAGGTACCGGAAGGTTATGTTATGAGTGAAGAAGCAACTAGAGATATTCTTGCTTGTAAGGATAGAGATGACATAGAGAAATTACTACACAAGTATAAAGAAAAATCTCTGAATGCTAGAATTAAATGTGATCCTAAGTTTGCTACTTCACCTATCTTTATTGATGATAAGGATTACGAATTCTTTGTCGACAACAGAGTTAATCACTTTGGTTGAATCTGATCCTTTCCATGGTTATGAAACTGAAACCGTTGTGGCACATCTTACTAAGTTGAATGACATAGCCACCCTTTTTACTCATGATGAGAAAACTCGCTATTACTTTATTCTCAAATTATTTCTGTTCTCATTAAAGGGTGATGCTAAAGCTTGGTACCATACTCTTACTCCTGGTTGTGTGCGTAGTCCGCATGATATGATCTATTACTTCTCTGAAAAATATTTTCCTGCTCATATGAAACAAGCTGCATTGCAGGAAATATTGAACTTTGTGGAAACTGAAGAAGAGAGTCTCCCACAAGCTTGGGGGAGGCTTTGGCAGTTACTTAATGCTTTGCCTGATCATCCTCTTAAGAAAAATGAAATACTTGATATCTTCTATAATGGACTAACTGATGCTTCTAGGGACTTCCTAGATAGTTGTGCTGGTTGTGTTTTCAGGGAACAAACTATTGCTTAAGCTAAGGAATTATTGAATAACATATTGAAAAATTATGATGATTGGACTATTCCTGAACCACCGGCTAAACCCACTCAGAAGAAGAGGGGTATATTATATCTCAATCCTGAAGATATGCAAGAGGCAACGCAATCTATGAAGGAAAAAGATATTAAAGATGAGGATGTTAAAAATTTACCTCCTATTGAAGAAATACATGGGCTTAATGCACCACCGCTGCCTGAAGTGGTAGAGGTAAATTCTCTTATGAAGTTCAATGACAATGACAATCCTCACAATATGCATCCTAGTCAATGCCTTTATGAGTTTGAAAAGTATATTAGAAAACAAGATCACTTCAATGCAAATGTTATGAAACATTTGAAACATAATTCTGATATGATTGCTCGCTTGAGTGACTTGTTATTTAGAATTTCAAATGATGTTAGAGGTGTTGGAAAAGATGCTTCTATTGTTCAAACTCAACTAGAACATGTTGCTAAATCTCAAAGAGAATTGCTTGATGAAATGAATCATAATATGCATGACTTTGCTGTTAGAGTTGCAACTAGAGGAGGTAAAATGACTCAGGAACTACTTTATCCTGAGGGACACCCTAAAATAATTGAACAAGACTCACAAAGAAATAACACTACTGCACCTAGTCCTTCTAAAAAGAAAAAGAAAAAGAAAAATGATAGGACTTTGCACACTTCTAGTGAACGTGAAACAGAAAAACCTCCTGATAATGATAATGAAACTTCTATCTCTGATGCTGAAACTCAATCTGGTAATGAACACTCACCTAGTGATAATGAAAAAGATAATGATGAGGTTCATGAAGACTCTCAACCAAGCAATAATAAAGAACGAGATAACGATGTTGAGATAGAACCACCTGTTGATCTTGATAACCCACAACCTAAAAATAAAAGATATGCTAAAAGAGACTTCATTTCTAGAAAACACGGTAAAGAAAGAGAACTGTGGGTTCAAAAACCTATGCCTTTCCACCTCAGTCAACTAAAAATAAAGATGATGAAGATTTTGAACGCTTTGCTGAAATGTTGAGGCCAGTTTTTTTGCGTACTCGCTTAACTAATATCTTAAAAATTCCTCCTTATGCAAAGTATATGAAAGCCATCATCACAAATAAGAGAAAAACACCGGAAGCTAAAATCTCCACTATGCTTGCTAATTATACTTTCAAAGATGGAGTACCTAAAAAACTTGGAGATCCGGCTATACCAACTATACCGTGCTCCATAAAAAAGAATTATGTGAAAACTGCTTTGTGTGATTTAGGAGCTGGTGTTAGTGTTATGCCTTTCTCTTTATATAAAAACCTTGACTTTAATAAACTCACACCTACTGAAATATCTTTATAAATGTCTTACAAGTCAACTGCCATACCTATCTGTATCTATGAGGATGTGCCCGTTGTTGTTGCTAATGTTACTATTTTGACTGACTTTGTTATACTTGAGATGCCCGAGGATGACAACATGTCGATTATCCTCCGTAGACCCTTCTTAAATACTGTAGGGGCTGTTATTGATTGTAATAAAAGCAAGGTCACCTTTCATATTAATGGTAATGAGCATATGGTGCAATTTCCGAAGAAACAATTCCAAGTGAATGGTATTAATGTTATTGAAAAATCTCCGACAATCACTATTAAAAGTTTTCAAATACCTCTACCTATTGCCAAAAAGGAATATGAAATGCTTATTGTTGGGGATTTTCATATCCCCGTCGAGGTAACTTAGTGATTTACGAAAGTTCTTCGGTTTCATGCCAACCGAAAGTGGTTGTTAATAAGACTTGATCAACCTTATTAATGAATCATTTTTTTGAGCGGTATGAAGTCGATGAATTTAGTAAGCACTACCTTCTGTCCTTACCTTTTATTTTCTTTTTTTACTAGTTAAATAAAACAAAATGCCATGTTTAGCCTGTTTTCTGAATTTCCCGTGCAATAAAAAAATGACCCAAAAATAAAAGTTCTCAGAATGCCCTAAAATTTTGTACGATTTTTTTCCCGAATATTAAAGAATTTTTGGTGCAAATAACACCAAGGAGGTGCACCAGGTGGGCACAACCCACCTGGGCGCGCCAGGACCCCCAAGCGTGCCCTGGTGGGTTGTGGTCCTCACGTGGGCCCTCTCACTTATCTCTTTAGCCCACATCATCACTCACCTTCAGCAAAAAAAATCCCCATTGCTCTCTCTCTCTCTCTCTCTCTCTCTCTCTCTCTCTCTCTCTCTCTCTCTCTCTCGTGTTCTTGAGCTCAAACCCATGGATTTCGATCTCTTTGCTGGAAGCTCCATTTCCGAAACTGTTTTGAGGGATTGTTGCTTGGTATGTGACTCCACCGTTTGTCCAATTAGTTTCTGTTTTAGTGGTTTATACTTTGAATAATTGGCTGCTCTTGGTGCTGCTGTAGATGGGCTTGCATGTTGAATTCTTAGTGTTCTAAGTAGTTTTAATGCTTTCTATGGCTTCTATGTATCCCTATGAGTAGTTGTTACCAATCTTGAAACGTTTTTTGAGAAAAATTCGTGAACTAAAATTTGAGATTTTTTTCATAGGGAAAATTGTGCGCGAACATGAATATCTTCAGGAAGTTTGGCTCAAAGAAGAATTCCAAGGGTGTTATTGGGGAATCTTTTGAAAATGATCTCCACCCTCGGAGGTTGACAGAAGTACGACCGTGTGAATGGCCGCACATCCCGTTCCTGCAAGAGGCTGGAATTTTTGAGGAGTTCATGCAATATATTGCTAATGCCGGCCTCAATGACTTCAACGCATATGAGTGTGACCAACACCAAATTCTCACGAACGTCTTTGTTCAAAGTTTTACTTTCCTGTCTAGAAATAATCCTCATGAAGTGAGCTTTGATTTATATGCTGAAAACCATCATATACCACTTACTGAGTTTTGTAACATATGCATGATCCCGTCTGATGGGAGCTTGGATGAGCCTAGGCTGGTCGAGTTTGATGCCTTTTGTCGCACTTTAATAGTGGGTGACGAGAGATGAGTGTCCGCCATCACTGCCGCTGGCTTACACTTTCCTGCTATTTGCTGTTTTGCACTTTTTATTACTAAATGCTTGCTTGCTAGGAAGAAAGTGGGTGCACTTAGTTCACCAGACCTCGCTATTTTGCGTCGTGCACTGGAGGGCGACAACATGCATAGCTTGGGAGCTATCGTGGCTCATCGCCTGCATCTTAATAAATCCCAGGGTAAAATACATGGTGGGATTTTTGCCACTCGTCTGGCAAATCATTTCGGGGTTGTGAGATGCCCCCATGATTACCCTCTGTCTAAGGTTTACCTAGACCGTGCAACCATGGATCACCATCACTTTCTTGCACATGATCATCGTGATATTGCCATTCCTTACAACATGGTCTATAGATGTAATGCCCAGTATGCGATTATGTCTCCCACGTGTCGAGGAACGACTTAAAGACATAAGCGCATACTAGAATGATCTCAAGTATGGTATCTTTGCACATCTCATGTAAAATTCAGGGATGAAATTGTAAAATGATAGTTGGCTTACACTCGCCACGTCACACAATGAATAAAATAACATACATCATCCAAAGAACATCATGGTCTGACTACGGACGAAATCCAAACGAGAAAGATACCATAAATAACACAAGCCCGGATCCTCCTAGTAAGAATCACTACTGATCGTCGGGATAAGACACATAGTAACGACCACGCTCTTCATCGAACTCCCAGTGTAGTTCCGAACCATCTCCTGCATTGTTCTCAAGGGTACCTGCATCTGGTGTGTGTTGAATCTGTGAGCCACAGAGGACTCAACAATCCCGTTCCCGGGTATCAAAACTACCAAAACCTTAGGTGTGGACAGACTGTAAACAAGGGTTGTAGCAAGCACAAAGCACTAGCTTACGAGTTTAGAGCGAGAAGAAAACAAGTGCCAATGATCGCCAAGTTGATCAAGAAGTGATCCTAAGTACTCACGATCAAACATAACCCCACCGTGTTCACTTCCCGAAGCCCTTCGGAAACAGACCATCACGGTTATTCACGCAGGTAGTGTATTCATGAATAAGGTGTCAAATTATCTACAACCGGATATTAACAAATTCCCATCTGCCACATAACCGCGGGAACGGCTTTCGAAAGATCAGACCCTGCAGGGGTGTCCCAACTTAGCCCATCACAAGCTCATGATCCGCGGAGTCGCAACTCCAAAGTGGGAAGACCCGAGTATTCTCGAAATCCCGTGCTCAAGATATTTCGACAAAGGTAAAACTAATCCAGCAAGACCTCCCGGTGTGCCGACACCCTGATAGTAGCCGCGCGTATCTCATTTCAGGCCACGACCGGATGGGTGATGCTACATGTTATACCAGATACCTCGGGTTTCCCCAAGGCGGCCCTGCAGGACCCCCAGTTTGGACCAACACTCATGAGGAGCACTGGCCCGGGTTGTTAATTAAGTCCACGGGGTAGCTAGTCCCTATGCAATTTTTAGTTATTAGGCAAATGTAAAACCAATGTTGGGCCTTGCTGGAAAAGCTTTAAACAGAGCGAATTATCGAGGGGGGCCCATAAACCCCAACCGTGTTAGGAACGCAA
This sequence comes from Secale cereale, assembly GCA_902687465.1. NCBI lineage: Eukaryota > Viridiplantae > Streptophyta > Magnoliopsida > Poales > Poaceae > Secale > Secale cereale. Next base: position 202,190,180 of record LR738710.1, on the reverse strand, counting down.
AATCAAGGAACATAACACCAATTTATCGGATCCTAGGGTGGCATGAGTGGAACAAAACACCAAGCAGAAAGGCTTAGCCTTCCACCCATTACCAATATATAGGTGAATTAGTTCAACATGTATTATATATTGTGTTATCTCAACAACAACTTCATCATGGAGCAATCTTCAAAAACTTCACCTGCAACTAACAACGCTATAAGAGGGGCTGAGCGATGCGTACTTAGCCAAACAACGGTTTGCTAGGAAGGTGGTTATAGTGTTTCATGGCAACAATAGGAGGGCTGACAAACAGGAATAGGCATCGAGGCAATATCTAAAGAACATGACATCTAGCATAGGCAAAGGTAGGAGTGATATCTGGGAATGGTCATCTTGCCTGTTGATTCCACGGAGGGATCGTAACCTTGCTCCTCAAACTCAGCCTCGAAAGGAACCTTGAACTCCGAATCGTAACATGGGTTGGACACAGAGAGGGCTTAAAAGGAGGGCCAGAGCCATGACGGTGCGGTGATGGCGGTGGGCTCGCGGTCCCCATGGCGTCGTGGGAGGAGGAAGAAAAGGTGGGTGAGACACTCGGCGCGGTCGCTGACAAGTGGGGCCTGGGAGTCCACGTGGTCGCGACTCATCGAGGGTAAGCGGGGGCACGGGTGCAAAAGGGAGAGAGGGACGCGCTGGGCTGCTCGCGCGGGCTGGCTGCTGGGCCGAGGGGTAGAACTGAGCCAAGTGGCTGCTGGGCTGCTCTGCTGCGACTGCTGCTGTTTAATTATTTTTCCTTTTCCATTTTCCTCATACTGAAAATAAAAGAAAACGTACAGGCTCAAGGAAAAGGAATTAGGAGATAAATAAAATATCCCCATGCTCATGGATTTATGCACTGTTTTATAAAAATGACTTGGGCATTTTTAGATGTAGAAAAATAAAATAAGTTTGAATATGGTTCAAACTTCTGTCATTTTTGAACCTAACCAAATCTTTTCAAATTGAAGCAAGGCTTTGCAATGGGACTCAAGACAGTGAAACTTAGATGTGAGGAGGAGATGAACATTATTGGAAGAGGCTAAGTCACTTGCAAAAATACTTAAAGAATAAGGAAAGAAAAGGAAGGAAAGGAGAAGAAGTGCTAGAAGAGGAAGAAGGGGGGTTTAGGGTTAGCATGGGCATGGCTTGCCACCACCATAAGAACAAGAAGCACTCACTTGGCATGCTAGGACAAGGATCAACACATATGCAAGTAAAAGAAAGCTAAGATGAACATGATGCCATGGTGATGATGAAGCAATGCATGGATGCATAAGGAAAAAATAAATGACAATGCAATAACAAAAGAATGCATACTTGAAAAAGAACCCCCAAGGAAAAGGACAAGGATCAAATTGATAATGGGTTATTGCCATATATGGAAGGTATCACATATGGGGTGTTACAATATCGTTGACACCCGCGATGTTATTCCATTACCTGCACCTGCTTTCTTTGATCTAGTTGCCAGGGGCGGATACCGGATTATGCCTGCAGACATCATCGCCTACTGGAACACCCACGCTGCCGCAGAAGATGCGGAGGATCCTCAGCAGTGGGATGAGTGGATGCTTACTCCTCAGGATCCCTAATACCCTCCAGGTTACTGATCGACTGCCAAGCTAGGCCAAAAGCCTAAACTGGGGGATTACATGTCTCTCACCGACATTACATTTATGTTTTACATATCATTTTAATTGTCGGTGTTCACACTTTTTCATTGTATCATCCATGCTTAGATTTATTTTCTTGCTTTCTTCTTGTGTGTTTGACAAACTTTAGAAAAACCAAAAAAATTAGTAGTAGTAATTTACTTTCTATGCATGCTTAGTTGTAGCACTAAAAGAAAATTCCAAACGATTTCCTTGTTCTTCTTTTGCTTGTTGGGAGCTTTCTCGTGTAAATAATTTTTCTAGTTTTTGATTTTTACTTGTATTTGCGTGTTCGAGAAAACCAAAAACTCCGAAAATATTTCAGTGTGTTTCTATGAATTTCTTCCCCTTTTATTCGAGTTTTACCGAGGAGAAGACCACGATGAAAATGTTGAGTGGCTATGATATGAATAATTGTTGAACTAATGAAGAGCACATTTTACCTTGTCTTCTCCTATTGAATAAAATGTTTTGCAGATTCTAGCTTAGTCCACGACACTCTTGCACTATTATTATTTTTATATCATTCGGTCGTGCAAGTGAAAGGCAATAATGACGATATACGATGAACTGGCCGTGGCAAGGAGAAACTGGTATGAACTCGACTTGTTCTGTTTGTGTAAATATGTTTAACCTAGTACCCATGATTCAGCTCATTATCATTAAACATGTTTGCCATGACAGTTAGAGATTATAGTTTCTCATGCCATGCATAAGTAGCTAGGAGATTATAATGATTTATCTTGGATATCAACATAGTGTTAAAATGATTGAGATGTAGTATGATGATATGGTATCCTCCTCTGAATGTTCAAGTGGCTTGACTTGGCACATGTTTATGCATGTAGTTGAATCAAAACCAACATAGCCTTTTTGATATTTATGTTCATGGTGTCCATATCCTACTCATGCGGGTGTCTAATGTTTATTATGCATGATGCATTTTGATGACCATTGTTGCTCTCTAGCTGGCCGCTTCCCAACCTATTTGATAGCCTTCACTTGTGCTAAGCGGGAACACTGCTTGTGCATGAAATTCTAAAACTCAAAGTTATTCCAGATGAATCCACCATACGTACCTATATGCGGTATTACCCTGTCATTCCAAGTAAATTTGCATGTGCCACCTCTAAAAACTTCAAATAAATATCCCTTTTGTGTTCCTGGATCGTTCATGGAATGACAGGAGGTGGTCGGTATTTTCCATGCTAAACTGGTTATTCTCAGGTTGAGTGTTTCTTCACTCGCCACTGCATGAGAAAAGGGCGGTAATAGGGATTCACAGTCCCAAATTGCAAAAACAAAAGGGTTACAAATAAATAAACAAAAAAACTCCCAATGGAGTTCAAACATGTACTTTTCTGCTTGGGAACCGCCACTAGCTCGTTTAGCATGGGAGATATTGATAGCTGATTGTCGTGAAGTGAATGATAAGGATGCACCTCTCAATATTTCATTTACCTCTGTTTTAAAAAACTTGAGCTCTGGCACCTTTGCAAATCACTGCTTCCCTCTGCGAAGGGACTTTCTATTTACTTTTATCTTGTGTCATCATCTTCTCTAATAAGCGCCAGATATGAGAGCATTGTTGTCATGCCTATGCATTATGTGTAGTGAACGTTGGGTGTTGGAATGCCTGGATCTTTTCTAACATTAATTACAATGTTTAGTCGCTGCTTGAACTTTGGAGGTGCTCTGCATTTATGTTTTACGGTCTCAGAAAGGGCTAGCAAGATTCCACTATTGTCATATTATATCATCGTTGTTTTGACAACATGTTGCTGTTTGAGATGTCTTATTATTGCTCGCTAGCTGATTATGTCATTGATATGAGTTAATATAATCTTTAAGTGTTATTGTCGGCATGGTTAGTTATAATGTTGGTTAAAAACCTGGGTGCTGTTTAAGCTTATTTATGCAAACAAGAGCAACATAGTTCGTAAAAGTTTTTCTTTCTCACTTCTAGTTTATCAACTGAATTACTTGAGGACAAGCCAAGGTTTAAGCTTGG
>LR738710.1:202097573-202186389 GCA_902687465.1 Secale cereale | reverse complement strand
GGGGGTTGATACGTCTCCATCGTATCTACTTTTTCTCACACGTTTCCTCTTGTTTTGGACTCTAATTTGCATGATTTGAACAAAACTAACCCCGGACTGACGCTGTTTTCACTAGAACTACCATGGTGTTGTTTTTGTGAAGAATATAAGTTCTCGGAATGAAACGGAACTTTGCAGGAATTTTTTGTGGAATACAAGAAAAATATTGGAGCCAAGACCCACCAGAGAGGCCCCCCTGGGTGGGCACAACCCACCAGGGTGTGCCCCCTCTCCTGGCACGCCCAGGTGGGTTGTACCCACCTGGTGGCCCCACGGACGAAGACCCTAACCCTATAAATTCCTATTTTTGGAGAAAAAATCAGGGAGTATCGCGATCCACGAGACGGAGCCGCCGTCACCTCCTGTTCTTCCTTGGGAGGCTAGATCTGGAGTTCGTTTGGGGCTCCGGGGAGGGGGATTTTCGTTCTTCGTCATCACCAACCCTTCTCCATCGCCAATTCCATGATGCTCCCCACCGGGAGTGAGTAATTCCTTCGTAGGCTCACTGGTGGGTGAGGAGTTGGATGAGATTGATCATGTAATCGGGTTCGTTTTGTTAGGGCCCGATCCCTAGTATCCACTATGTTCTTAGATTGATGTTTCTATGACTTTGCTATGCTTAATGCTTGTCACTTTGGGCCCGGGTGCCATGAACTCAGATCTGAACCGTTTATGAATTCATCATTATATCCAGGTTTTAGATCCAATCTTGCCAATTATAGTCACCTACTACGTGTTATGATCCGGCAACCCCAGAGTGACAATAACCAGAACCACTCCTGGTGATGACCATAGTTTGAGGAGTTCATGTATTCACTATGTGTTAATGCTTTGATCCGGTTCTCTATTAAAAGGAGGCCTTAATATCCCTTAGTTTCCAATATGGACCCCGCTGACACAGGAGTGTAGGACAAAAGATGTCACACAAGCTCTTTTAATAAAGCATGTATGACTATTTACGGAATACATGCCTACATTATATCGATGCACTCGAGCTAGTGCCATATCGCCCTAGGTTATAACTGTCACATGATGAATATCATCCAACAAATCACCGATCCAATGCCTACGATTCTTTACATATTGATCTTGCTGCATTACTATTGTTATCATCATTGTTACACTCAAAACTACTGCTATCACTGTTACCGTTACTGTTACTGCTATCACTACTATCAAAACTATCATATTACTGTGCTACTGATCACTTGCTGCAGATAATTAATATCCAGGTGTGGTTGGATTGACAACTCAGCTGCTAATTCCTTCAAATATTCTTTGGCTCCCCTTGTGTCGAATCTATAAATTTGGGTTGAATACTCTACCCTCGAAAACTATTGTGATCTCCTATACTTGTGGGTTATCAGTGCCGACCACCAAGTAGAATATGAAGCTGGTTAGGCGAACCTGTACAATATGTCACACTTCCATACCCTTTGCCCCACGATATATGTTGTTAGGCTGAAGGCGAGTATGTCATCCTTGTGCTAGCCCGACCTCTTTCTCATTCCAGTTAGGGATGAAAACAGAGCGGAAACGGACGGAACCGAGTGCTACCATATTTGTTTTCGTATATTTTTGCAGAAGCGGAAACAAATACAGAAACCCCGAAAATGAATACGGAAACAGATACTATCGGAAACAGACACAAAGCGAATACAAAATGGACACAAAAACAGAAGTGGGCATTGACTGGAACTTAAAACCCCCTTGGATCATAGAGAAATACACGCACAAACAAAAAAATGAATTGTTAACATGGCTACAAAATAGTATCATTATGTTAGCAACTTATCATAGTATTGTAGTAGTACTAGACAATTGTGTATAGAAGTTGGCCCTCAAATGATCCATTCTACTCATTGTGTCATTGTGTGTTGTTTATTAGTTGGGCTACAAAGCAACCATAGGTCTATAGCAAAAATGGAAATTACATATTCAGGGAAATGGAAAGTTCCATTTCCATGGATGCTCCACCGGAAAACAACGTTTCGTATTTGTTTTCGTTTCCGCATAAAAAATTCCATTTCCATTTCCGTTTTGCAAATTTCCATTTCCGTTTCCATATTTTCTCTCCGTTTCCATTTTTCCACCGGAAAGGCGGAAAGTTTCCACTCCATTTTCATCCCTAGTTCCAGTGATGCCGACCACAAACCGGATTATCTCATAATCCTTGTCGCATGGCCATGCTTATCCTGGTCGGATCACATGAGGGGCCCAGAGTATATCTCTCCTGATCGGAGGGGCAAATCCCATCTTGCTCGACCACGTCTCACAGCATTGGTCTGGACAAGCCCGACACCTACCTTTGTAACTACCCAGTCACGGAGTAGCGTTTGGTCGGCCCAAAGCAAGTCTTTTACCATCCCGAGTACATGCGTCAGCTCAGGTCTTAGGACATAGAACGTACATTTTACTAGAGACTCACATATGACATATCACTCCGTCTCATAGTTGGGTCTGTCCGACTAGGAACTTATCTCGACTCGGCTCCGACTACGTCGAATCCGACCAGACCTTTCCAAGTCCATATTATCCGGTTAGCATCCAAAGCTCCATGGCTAGTGAGACCGAGCCATCCACCATGTCATATGCTAGTCTAGTCCGATGTGTGTCCACACATCACTTACAACTAGGGACCATTTAGGATGAATAATACAACACAAGATCTCACAGACAAGTCACGTACTTGCCAACAAGTATCATTGATTACATCCAAGGACTTTCTTTATTCATAAACACATAGGAAATATCATCATACATGATTGCCTCTAGGGCATTTCTCCAACACGAATGCTCCAAGCACTCATTTGGGGATGGATCTAACATCGGCACCGAAACAAGTGCATCCTGCTGCTAGTATAACGCCTAGCTTGAGAAGACTAGCTCTCCGTAAAATACGCGACGTACTCTAGGTTCCCAATCTGATGATTCGGCCTGGAGCAAAGGTTTCGACCTAACCTACGGGCGATCTAGTTAGCAAAAAAGGTGATGTGCCAAAGACGAAGGTCTGGCCTGACACCCAAATTTATTTATTCAACACAAGGGGAGCCAAAGAATATTTATAGAACTTAGCAATTGAGTTGTCAATTTAACCACACATGAGAATCACTTTCTTGCAGCAATTTATTAGCAGCACGGTAATATGATAGCAGTGATAGCAATAGTGCAGTAGTAACTTGATCCAAGGCAATAGTATTAAAGCGTAGGCACGAAGTAATGATGGATATTTAGATTAGAATTCAATATGTAACTATCACAAACTAGAGTGACACACAATAGCTCCAGTTTATCAATCATATGTAGGCATGTATTTTGTATATAGCCATATGTGCTTGCGGCAAGAACGTGCATGACATCTTTTACCCTACCCTGCCATGTGTTGGTGTCAAAACCGGCAGCTCTCGGGTAGGGGGTCCCGAGCTGTGGATCTTGGGTCAATGGGAAACAGGAGACGAGGGACATGATATTTACCCAGGTTCGGGCCCTCTCTGATGGAAATATGCCCTAGAGTCAATAATAAAATGGTTATTACAATATTTCCTTAATCATGATAAAGGTTTATTATTCATGCTAAAATTGTATTGACTGGAAACTTAAATAAATGTGTGAATACATAAACAAATACCGTGTCCCTAGTGAGTCTCTACTAGACTAGCTCGTTGATCAAAGATGGTTATGGTTTCCTAACCATAGACATGAGTTGTCATTTGATAACGGGATCACATCATTAGGAGAGTGATGTGATGGACAGGACCCATTCGTTAGCTTATCATACGATCGTTCAGTTTATTGCTATTGCTTTCTTAATGTCAAATACATATTCCTTCGACTATGAGATCATGCAACTCCCAGAGACTGGAGGAATACCTTGTGTGCTATCAAACATCACAACGTAACTGGTTCATCATAAAGATGCTCTACATGTATCTCCTAAGGTTTCTGTTGGGTTGGCATGGATCGAGACTGGGATTTATCACTCCGTTTGACGGAGAGGTATCTCTGGGCCCTCTCAGTAATACATCATCATAAGAAGCTTGCAAGCAAAGTAACTAATGAGTTAGTTGCGAGATGATGTATTACGGAATGAGTAAAGAGACTTGCCGATAACAAGATTGAACTAGGTATGGAGATACCGATGATCGAATCTCGGGCAAGTAACATACCGACAGACAACGGGAATTACATATGTCGTCATAACGCTTCGACCGATAAAGACCTTCATAGAATATGTAGGAACCAATATGTGCATCCAGGTTCTGCTATTGGTTATTGACTGGAGAAGTGCCTCGGTCATGTCTACATAGTTCTCGAACCCGTAGGGTCTGCATGCTTAACGTTAGTTGACGATATAGTGTTATATGAGTTATGTGATTTGGTGATCGAATGTTGTTCGGTGTCCCGGATGAGATCATGGACACGACGAGGATCTCCGGAATGGCCAGTAGGTAAATATTGATATATAGGACAATACTATTTGGACACTGTAAGTGTTTCGGGTGGTACCGGGTAGTCATTGGATCACCGGAAGGGGTTTTGGGCGACCCCGGGAGGATATTGGGTCATATGGGCCAGAGAGGAGCACACTAGCCCACAAGGGGCTGGCGCACCCCTCCATGGTGTCCGGCCTATGGAAGAAAGGAAGGAGGGGGATTCGGCCTCCCCTTCTTTCCCTCTTCCCCCCTTTCATTTCCCTCCGGCTCATATATGGAAGGAGGCGCGGCTAGGGCAGGAGCCCTAGTGGGATTCGGCCCCACTTGGAGCGCCTCCTGGTTGCCTCCCCTCTCCCCACCTATATATATGTGGGGAGGGGTGACACAAAACCCATGACATTATCCTAGCCGTGTGCGGAGCCCCTCTCCACAACTTTGTCCCTCGGTCATATTTTCATAGTGATTAAGCGAAGCCTTGAGGAGATAGCATCACCATCACCGTCACCACGCCGTCGTGCTGCCGGAACTCATCTACTACTTCTCCCATCTTACTGGATCAAGAAGGCGAGGACTTCACCGAGCTAAACGTGTGCTGAATGCAGAGGTGTCGTATGTTTGGTACTTGATCGGTTGGAACGTGAAGAAGTTTGACTACTTCAACCGCGTTAACAAGCTTCTGCTTACGGTCTACGAGGGTACGTAGACACACTCTTCCCTCTCGTTGTTATGCATTGATATGTCCATTTTGCATCAGATTTTCTTACTGTTATTTATGTTGTTTTTATGCATAATAATGCTTCTTGGAGTAATTTTAATGCCTTTTCTCTCATAATTTGCAAGGTATGAACCAAGAGGGAGAATTTCGGCAGTTGGAAATCTAGACCTAAAAAAGCTACGTCAGGCCACCTATTCTACACAACTCCAAACAAGCTGAAACTTCACGGAGAATTTTTATGAAATATTTGAAGAATATTGGAGCAAAGCAGTACTAGAGGGGGCCCACCAGGTGGGCACAACCCACCTGGGCGCACCAGGGAGCCCAGGCGCACCCTGGTGGTTTGTGCTCACCCAGGCCCACCTCCGGTGCCCATCTTCTGGTATATAAGTCATTTTGACCTAGAAAAAAATGAGTAGAGGACTTTCGGGATGGAGCGCCATCATCTCGAGGCAGAACTTGGGCAGGAGCACTTTTGCCCTCTTGCGAAGCGATTCCGCCGGGGGAACTTTCCTCCCGGAGGGGGAAATCATCGTCATCATCATCACCAACAACTCTCCCATCTTAAGGAGGGATATCTCCATCAACATCTTCAACATCACCATCTCATCTCAAACCCTAGTTCATCTCTTGTGTTCAATCTTGTTACCGTAACTATAGATTGGTGCTTGTGGGTGACTAGTAGTGTTGATTACATCTTGTAGTTTATTACTATATGGTTTATTTGGTGGAAGATTATATGTTCAGTCCAATATGCTATTCAATACCCCTCTGATCTTGAGCATGCTTATCATTTGTGAGTAGTTACCTTTGTTCTTGAGGTTACGGGAGAAATCATGTTGCAAGTAATCATGTAAATTTGATATGTGTTTGATATTTTGATAGTATGTATGTTGTGATTCCCTTAGCGGTGTCATGTGAACGTCGACTACATCACACTTCACCATATTTGGGCCTAAGGGAATGCACTGTGGAGTAGTAATTAGATGATGGGTTGCGAGAGTGACAGAAGCTTAAACCCCAGTTTATGCGCTATTCCATAAGGGACTGATTGGATCCAAAAGTTTAATGCTATGGTTAGAATTTATTCTTAATACTTTTCCAGTAGTCGAGGATGCTTGCGAGAGGGTTAATCGTAAGTAGGAGGTTTGTTCAAGTAATAAAATCACCTAAGCACCGATCCACCCACATACCAAATTATCAAACTAGCGAACACGAATCGAACCAACATGATGAAAGTGACTAGATGAAATTCCCGTGTACCCTCAAGAATGCTTTGCTTATTATAAGAGACCATCTTGGCATGTCCTTTGCCTCAAAAGGATTGGGCTACCTTGTTGCACTTTTTCTACTACTATCATTACTTGCTCGTTACAAAAATTTCTTGCTATACTCTGTTACTTACAATTTCAGCACTTGCAGACATTGCCTTGCTGAAAACCACTTGTCATTTCCTTCTGCTCCTCATTGGGTTCGGCACTCTTACTTATTGAAAATAGCTACAATTAATCCCATATACTTGTTTGTCATCAAGGCTATTTTCTGGCGCCGTTACCGGGGAGTGAAGCGCCTTTGGTAAGTGGAATTTGGTAAGGAAACTTTCATACAACGTGTTGAAATTTATTGTCACTTGTTACTATGGAGAACAACCCTTTGAGGGGTTTGTTCAGGGTATCTTCACCTCGACCGGAACCACAATTAGCTACCCCTCAACCTGCTGCACCTACTGAAAATATTGAATATGAAATTCCTTTGGGTATGATAGAACAACTGCTAGGTAATCCTTATGCAGGAGACGGAACCGAACATCCTGATATGCCCTTGATATATGTGGAAAAATTTTGTGGATTGTTTAAGCTTGCGGGATTACCCAGAGATAAAGTTATGAAGACGGTTTTTCCTTTATCGAAAAGCATCCGCATGGTATAGGCTATGCGATGATATTGGAGCTTGGGAGTGGAATCGATTGAAATTGGAGTTTAACAAAAAAAATCATATGCATCTAGTTCATCGTGATCGGAATGACATATATAATTTTTGGCCTCGTGAAGGAGAAAGTATCGATCTAGATTGTGGGAGGCTTAAGTCAATGTTATATTCATGCCCCAATCACAAGCTCTCAAGAGAAATTATTATTCATAATTTTTATGATTGGCTTTCTCATAATGATCGACCCATGCTTGATACATCTTGCGCTGGTTCTTTTATGAAGAAGACTATTGAGTTCCGGTGGGTTCTTTTGGAAATAATTAAATGCAATGCTGAAGATTGGGAACTCGACGAAGGTAAAGATTCATGTATTAAGCTTAAGTATGATTGTGTTAAATCTTTTATGGATACCAATGCTTTTCAAAACTGTAGCACTAAATATGGACTTGACTCTGAGATAGTAGCTTCCTTTTGTGAATCATTTGCTTCTCATTTTGATCTCCCTAAAGAGAAGTGGTTTAAATATCACCCACAAATTAAATAAAAAATTAAAGAACTGGTACCAGCTAAGGAAGAAACTATAATATATAATGTAGATCCAGTTGTTCCTACTGCTTATATCGAGAAACCACCTTTTCCTGTTAGGATAAAGGAACATGCTAAAGTTTCAATCGTGGTTACCAAAAGTTATATTAGAACACCCAAACCTGATGAACGAATCAAGTTAGAACCTAGTGTTGCTATGGTTAAAGATCTCTTGGAAGAAGATATAAATGGCACTACAAAAAAACCACTTCCGTGTTAATACGTGTTTGTCACAGTAGGTCACATTTTCTGTCATGCATGTACATCCATGATGATTGTATGACAGAATCAAGATAGTCATACCTGTGTTGTCGTAGAAGTGTTCCATGACAATACCAAAATTATCATCACGGAAGTGTCCACTTCTAAGACGATAAATACCGCATCATGGAAGTGCTTTCGTCAAGGGTAACCGACATGTGGCATCCATCGTAACGGGTCGCCGTTCAGCTATCGGGTCCGGTTTTGGATTCGATAACCCGCTAACAGCCACGACCAATGGCGATTTTCCACGTGTAAAATTATCATTGGCCGACGGAACCACGTGTCAGCTCCGCATTGGCACATATGTCACTCATCCAATGGGCGAGATCGCCTAGGATATGTTGACACGCGGACATGCCCAAAAGTGGCCCATAAATATTAAATGGGCCAGCCCAGCTAAAGGCCCGTAGTATTTACTCAGGTACTATTGGGCCAGCCCACTAACGGTCTGCTTAAACATGGCCCAATTATGGCCCAAAGTCAGATCTAGCCCATTAATGTTTCATCAAGTATTTGGGCATGATTACGGCCGAGTGACATTTCGGCCTGTTAGAGGCCCGATGAAGACATGGGCCCATTTCAGCCTGGTATGTCTTTCGGCCTAGGAATGGCACGTGCTGTCAATGGGCCATGTATGGTCCAACGCGACATCCGGCCCACTAATGGCCCACGATCAAGGTGGCAACAGTTCAGCCCAACGTGACTTTGGGCTTGTTAGAGGCCTGTCATATAATTCGGCCCGCTGATGCCTGTACTAAGTTTTCACCCTCTTAAAGGCCAATGACATTAGTGGGCCAACTAAGGCCCAGAAATGTTTCGGCATGGTAATGGCATGTATTATAACTGGGCCAATAATGGTTCGGTCTACATTTCAGCCAGCTAAAGGACCGTGGATGACTTTTGGAAATTTAGGCCCAACATACATTTCGGCCTGCTAAAGGCTCATGGTATCTTTTGGGCCTAAACAGGCGAGCAGAATATTGAGCCTGTTAACGGCCCAAAGCAACATGGGACGAACTAAGCGCTGGGTCCACTAAAGGCCCAACTAAATATTGGGCCGAATGTAGGCCCGTGTAAGTTGTGGGCCTGGCACAAAGTGTGAAGGGCCCCAATGGCCTTTCAGGCCCAAGAAAGTTTCGGCCCGGTCGACTACGTCACATTTTCGCCGTTTTTTCACATAGCGAATGATGGCATATACGATAAATAGTAGGAATTAAGAACAAAACTACTCGACATTGTAACTTAGAACAAACCTACACTATAGAATAAAGGATTTATGGTATATTACATCCACTGGGCATTAAAGTTCGCCACGAGTGATCATAAAGTGCAACGAAGAAGTAGATTACAAAAACTGGACGCCATTGCACGTAACAAAATAATACTGAACCAAGACCACTTCAAAGACAACTCAAGAAAGGTTAGCCTTGCGCGGGAGCTGCTGCGCAAGCTGCCGAGCTAGGCTGTGAGACCGGCCTAGCATGTCGATCATAGCTTCCAGGTGTAGCTGTTTAGCAATGAGGCTCTCATTAGTGTTCTCTGTGATCTTCCTTAGAGATTGGACTTCAAATGAGTTGCAGAGTGCCTTTCTGCTTGAACTTGAGACTGAAGAAGTCGAACTGATTCAGACAGCGAATTCTGTGAGCTTGCTTGACTACTAGTCTCAAGTAACTTGAACACTGCATCAAGACATGACTTTGGGGTTGTCTAACTATCTTCAAGATGTTTTGCCTTCTTTGCTGCAATATATGTTGGGTTTGTCTCACAGCCTTCATCAGACTTGTGCATGCCATCAGGCATATCACCCTGAAACAAGCAGAGAGATGACAGGTTTTACACGTGTATATACAAAGATGATGGTAACTATGCTGTCAATTCCATCCAATTTGAAATTAGAAAATAAAGAGTTAGTTCGAAATATCAATAGCATAATTTGACGTTGTTCATAATGCGGGGAGCTTCACCACACTACTGGATTACCATGTCGACAAAACAAGCATAGATGAAGGGCAAAGACAATCACTGTATCTATTTTGGTTAGTGTGCATGGCATATTGTTCATATCATCAGCCACCTCAGTAAGATAAAACAGGAGATGACAAGGTGCAAATGTGGGCTGCTTCACCAAACACTAGATTATAGATCCACAAAAACAAGCATACTTTAACACCCTGAGAATCATGCTACAATAATCTCCCCTTAATGGTGGCCATGTCATCATGATTACTATGCAAATGGCCACTTGTCCAAGATCAAGGTCAATTTCAAATTTAAATTTCAAATCAAATAATTATTTCTTCGAACAGTACAACTAAAATGTTCGAAAAATTCTATAAATTCCCCTAATCATTGTAATGTTGAAACCAACTTCATCTGACTCACAAATAAATTCCTAGGAAATTAATAAGTGCTCCAACAATAACTAATATAGGCTTCTAATTATATATAAATATTTATACTTTTCCCAAACCACTTGAGACTTTGTGTGTAGCCTAAATATATTGCATTGGATTTATGTGCAAAGTTTCACATTTTAGTAATTTTGTTTAGTAGCAGAAATAAATAATAAGCATTGGTTAAAATATAAAGCAAGGAAATAATTGAAGAAACATAGAAGGGAAAGGAAAACTTGCAATGCCCACAGGACAACCAGACCTTAATACAATAGGGAGGCCCAGCCCACTAGCGCCCTCTCCTTCTTCCCCCTATTCACTCGAGCGTGGTTGCTGCTCGAGCATCATCCATGGCGGGGATCCGCCACATGCCGGCCATTCCACAGTTGCCCACGCTGGATAAAAAGCCCTCTCACCCCGGATGAACCCTAGTTCCCTCACTTCTCTCCTCGACGCCCCCTCCAGATCCACTTCTCTTCCTACCTCGCTTGCTCCCATCGATCTGGACAAAGCCAGGCACCACCGTTGCCATGGCCGCGTCGTCTACACGCCCACCGTCACCCCCGCGCCTTGAGCTCACATCCATGAGCACCGCCGTCATTTGCTGCGTTGTCCACACCCTCGAGTTCATGCCAGGACGGCCCCGCAGCGCTGCACCACCGTCGTCTTCCTCCTCGGGCCGCCGCAATCCGTCGCCACCTCCAGCCAAACCTGCTCCTCCTAAACCACTCAATGGGCCATCGTGAGCTCCCTCGGTGAGCTGCGCCTTCAACCCCTCTGTCCCCCTTCAAACCCGTCCTCTAGCTCGCTCGTCATGGTAGTCGTAGCTCATCGCCGCCCCTGAGCTCCACTCCCGCGCCCTCTGCTTCCAGTGCGTGCGCGCTCGCCCGCCGCGCCCCCTGCTCAACCTGCGTGCCGCCGCCTGGACCACGCCCGCTCAACCCTTGCCGCGCCTCTGCCTCCACTTGCCCACCATCGTTGCTGCTGCTCCACCACCGAGGCGTGCTCTCGCCCACGCCATTCCACTGCCCCGCAGCATCTCATGCCCCGCACTGCCGTTCCGCGCGCGCCCTCGCCCCACTACCGCTCGCCCCGCTCTCCTATCGCCCGCTCGCGCCACGCACTCGCCACTGCCGGGCACAACTCCAGCCGGCCGGCCCGCCGCGCACCATGCTCGTTGGCCGCGGTCGTGTCCGCCCCGCTCTGCCGCCCGGACAAGTATGCAGAATTGTAACTGCAGTAAGAGACCATCCAAAATCTGAATCAAGAAGTTGCTCTAGCACTTATTGTTTGCAACTAGTCAACGTGAATAATTGGATATCATATCGAATGAGTAAGAAAGACAAGTAAAATTGTCAACAAACCTAGCCTGAAGTAGTAATCTGGGTCAATGTCACTATGCCAAACAATCCAACATTAATAGTGTATGTTCCTAGGGACGGAATTTTGAAACCCTGTGAACTTTACAGGTACTAAAGATTACTGAAATATATGAACCATTAAGTGTAGGTAGCACTTAGTACACACCAAACCCTAATGACAGTCCCACCTAATGAGTAATGAATGATTTATAAAATGGGTGATGGGGAGTAGCCGCTGAGGGTTGAGGACGTATCTCAGGATAAATCGGGTTGGCTTAGTGGGTGCTGCTCGTCTGAGCCCTGAACGGAGTGGGAAGGTAGATACGGTGGTGCGCCCGGGCAGTGGTGATGCTGTTGGGCGATCGACTCCTGACCTCCTGTTACTCCGGCGTCTCCTCCTCAAGTCATGCCGTCCGTGGACGGCAAGTCGCCGGTGAGGCACGCGGCTGGGGACGACTAGAGATCGGAAGCGTAGCAGAACAGAGGGGAATCGGGGTCTGGGCCGACCCAAAATCCCAGGGTGGGCCGCGCCCCCCTGTAGATCGACACCCCAGCGGCGTACATACATTTTTGAAACTAAATTAGGAACATTTAGCTGACCAATTAAACGACTCTGTTTTAATAATATCAGATTCGTATTTTAACAACTAAGCTTGTTTAGCTTGATGGGTGGAGCAATGCTATTATGACACGAAGCCGATATGCTGATCGTATAGTGATCATAAAAGGGGGGGGGGGAACCATAAGCATGATCAATTAAACCCTATTATGACCGTGCATTGGCAGATTTGAAGCTGCAAACCGCGGAAATGCCATTTAGCAACCATTGTTTGCTCCGAACTAAGAACTAGTAAATTCTAAGAGCTGAAAATATAGTACAGTAACCAAGTTGCGATCTTTTTTCTGGTTGAGATCAAAAAGTTGAGCAGGTATGAAGTAGTACCACCTCTTTTGCGGCACCGTGTAGGCATCAGGGGTGCGATGGATGTCGGTGGCGTTGAAGCAGATCTGCGACGGTAGACATCTCCATCGGAGGATAAGTCCCGTTGAGGTGGACGAGAAGGTCGTTAGAGCTGCCACGGCAAGGAGGATGATGGCGCCAATGATGCGAGAGGACGCGATGCAAGGATCCTGGTCCATTGCCGTGGATGAGAAACACCTATCTCTAGCAGTGGAGGACACGGTCTGCGCTCTGGCATGGTGGAGGACGGCGGCGACGGATGGGGTGGCGGACGGAGGAGGCTGGTGTGGGGATGGTGTTCTAGCGTGGATGGTGTATGAATGGGAAAATGGTGGGATTGGTACGGGGAACCATGTTTTTGGGACGCACCTGTCTGAAATATGGCAAAGTTACGAACTTAGCCCCCGTTTTAAAATTTGGACGTCTCGTCGGCAGGGGATAGGACGGTAATCTCGCATCTACCCGATATTTTCCCAGAGCGATTTTGGGCGAGGAGAGGGTGTTTTGGCTACCACGGTGTATGAACGGGGCTGACAGTGTGATAGCCTAGCTTATTAGGGATGATAGACTACTCTTATCAATAAGGAATTCCTTCTTTTTTAGGAGGCCATTCGGAAAGAACTCCAAAGTTAAGCGTGCTCAGCTTGGAGTAATTTCAGGATGGGTGACCGACCGAGAAGTTGCTCCCAGGTGCGCACGAGTGACGTCGACCGACGGGTGTGCCTGGGGCGTCACAAGTAGTTATCAGAGCCGACCCACGTGGTTACACCGATGTTTCCGGACAGGTGCGCGGTCATGTTGTGCATGACGTTTGTGATCTGTCATGGCACACGACATGTCACATGTGCCGGACTGGAAGCACAGGCGTATGTGCCAAGAGGGAATGTTCATCTGGCCTGACAAGGACGTCGGTTCCTCTGAGTGGGGGTTTATGTGATAGCCTGGCTAATTAGGGATGATAGACTACTCATATCAATAAGGAATTCCTTCTTTTCTGGGAGCCCATTTGGAAATAACTCCAAAGTAAAGCGTGCTCAGCTTGGAGTAATTTTAGTATGGGTGACCGACCGGGAAGTTGCTCCCGGGTGCGCATGAGTGAGGATAAAGTGCGCAGAAAAGACTAGTATTGATCTGTGGGGCCAGTCTAGATCCCGCCAGGAGTAACGACGACCGGCCGGTGTGTCCGGGGCGTTACAAATAGGTAGGGCCGTTGCATCACATCTGAGTGAAGTTACAAACCTGCTCCTATTAAAAATATTTGCATACATCAATTTCGGACGGATTAAGTTGGTTTTGCCGCCCACCGTGTATGAATGGGGATGGAGGGAGAGACAGAGGTCTTTCGGACGAGCTTGAATCAAATGTGTTTTGCCGCCCACGTTTGGTGCCCACCATGTCCGAATGGGCTCAAGGCGGTCGTGTCAGCTCTAATTGAAGTTACTAACCTACCCCTATTCAGAACTGTGGAAATCGGGCCGTTGGATTGTCCGTCTAAGGCGTAGTCAGTAATTTCCATCTCGCAAACACTGGCTTCGGGCAGCCGACGTGGGAGTGGATATTTTTCCGCTTCTTTCAAATTTTGGGACAATATGCATTCATGTTTATCCTGGCAACTAAATTCGAATCCATTTTGTATTCTTATACGAATCTTTATAAATTATTCTACGTCTTTTATATATCTATAAAAGCATAACAAAGGTATTTCACTATCATATATGAATATGATTTACAAATGCCGATACTCAAATTCAGAAGGTGGAAACTAGTTTAAGGTGAATTCAAATATTTGAAACCACTTTGTATCCAACTCAAGTGTAACTTGTATGACACATGCATCATATAGTGTACTCCCATTTAGATATGTACACAAGCGATGTCTCAAGATTCAAAATACAGAGTCAATCAACCAATAATGTACAAAACTAACAGACAAATAAATACTTATAGAGTATATGGGTCAATAATATCAACTAACATACATAAGCCAGGCTGCTGTACTTTTTTTTGCTAGAAGAGCAACATTTTTTTAGCAAAGCTAGTACTATTATTGTTGAATGGACATTCAGCTCGATAGGCATATTTGTAGGTCTGGCATAGCAATCAAAATGAAATGTCTTAGAGTCTTGTCAATTAATACAGACTCGTGCTAAAAACAATTACAAACCAAAAAATAAAAAAATATTGCATGATCTCTAAAACAAATGGTTTGATCGATTACATGAACAAACAACACAAAGTTTATTCGACGATGGAAAAAACATTTCATCTATGATTTACTTAGTGGGAATTTTATTTCCTTTTTTGCTCCAGGACCTTAGCAATGAGGTCAGAGGCTTGCTTCATTTTGAAATCCACCAAATATTGAATGATTGTCTTGAGTACTGCTTGTGATTGTGCTATTTGCTTCCTCAACATGTCAACTTCATCTCTAAGTGCAGAAGCAGAATCTCTTACTACCAATAGTTTAGCCTCTAGAGCATAAATAGTTGGCAATTCATAATGCACGATTGGGCCAGTGTCACTGCTATGAGATGATACAACGTCCATGGGGACCTCAATCTTTGATCTTGGGCTAACCTGTTTTACGATTAAAGTTCCGATTGGATTCCGAAAAGTTGAATTTAGCAAAACATCTCAACTGGGAGTTAGAGCAGCGAACCAGTTAAACAAACAAGGAATTAAAGAGTTTTGATAGGATGTTGAAAAGTACTCCCTTCGTACGGAAATACTTATCACCAAAATGGATAAAAGGGGTTGTGTCTAGATGTATTTTAGTTCTAGATACATCCTTTTCTGTCCATTTTGATGACAAGTATTTTTGTACGGAGGGAGTAGTTATTAACATCATTGTAACCGGTTGCAGCAGCAAAGCAGTTAAACAAACAAGTTTTGCAAAAGGTACCTGTTGTGGCATTGGAGTTTCTCTTGGATCCTGAAAATTTGAGTAGCCAGTAACGTGATTAGAGCAACCGGTTGCAGCAGCAAAGCAGTTAAACAAACAAGTTTTACAAAAGGAACTAGTTGTGGCATTGTAGTTTCTCTTGGATCCTAAAAAGGTGAGTAGTCAGTAACTTGATTAGAGTAACAAGTTACATCAGCAAACCTGCTACACCAATATGTTTTTCAAAATGTACTGCTACTTCTCGAGCTTGCGTTGTATTCCCTCGAAGAGGAAAGGGTGATGCACCACAGTAGCGTAAGTATTTCCCTCTGTTTTTTAGAACCAAGGTATCAATACAGTAGGAGACAACGTGCGAGTCCCTTGCACCTACACAAACAAATAAGAACTTCGCAGCCAACGCGATAAGGGGTTGTCAATCCCTTTACGGTCACTTACGAAAGTGAGATCTGATACATAGGATAGTTTGATATTTTTGGTATTTTTGGATAGAAGAACATAAAGTAAACAAAGCAAAGTAAAGTAGATTATAGATTAATATTTTGAGAATAGACCCGGGGGCCATAGGTTTCACTAGTGGCTTCCTCATGATAGCAGAATTCAATGGTGGGTGAACAAATTACTGTCGAGCAATTGATAGAAAAGCGAATAGGTATGAGAATATCTAGGCATGATCATTATATATAGGCATCATGTCCGTGACAAGTAGACCGAAACGATTCTGCATCTACTACTATTACTCCACACATCGATCGCTATCCAGCATGCATCTAGAGTATTAAGTTCATAAGAACAGAGTAATGCTTTAAGCAAGATGACATGATGTACAGGGATAAAGTCAAGCAATATGATATAACCCCCATCTTTTTATCCTCGATGGCAACAATACAATACATGCCTTGCTGCCCCTGCTGTCACTGGGAAAGGACAGCGCAAGATTGAACCCAAAGCCAAGCACTTCTCCCATTGCAAGAACTATAGATCTAGTAGGCCAAACCAAACCAATAATTCGAAGAGACTTGTAAGGATATTATAATCATACATAAAAGAATTCAGAAAAGAACCAAATACTTCTCATAGATAATCTTGATCATAAACCCACAATTCATTGGATCTCGACAAACACACCGCAAAAAGATTACATCGAATAGATCTCCTCCAAGACCGAGGAGAACTTGGTATTGAGATCCAAAAAGCGAGAAGAAGCCATCTAGCTAATAACAATGGACCCAAACGTCTGTGGTAAACTACTCACAACTCATGGTGAGGCAATGGTGTTGATGTAGAAGCACTCCGTGGAAGATCCCAACTCCGGCGGAGCTCCGGAACAGGCCCCAAGATGGCATCTCACGGGAACAGAAGGTTGCAGCGATGGAATTAGGGTTTTCTCTGTTGCTTCAATGTTTTCAGGGTACATGGGTATATATAGGAGGAAGGAGGGCATCGGGGAGCCAGATGTGGCCCACGAGGGTGGGGGGCGCGCCTTGTAGGAGGGGGCGCGCCCTGGACCCTCGTGGCCGCCTCCTTCATTCCCTCGCGCGTACTCCAAGTCTTCTGTGTTGATATCATTCCAAAAATAACTCTCGCGAAGGTTTAATTACATTTGGACTCCGTTTGATATTCCTTTCCTGTAAAACCCTGAAATAGGCAAAAAACAGCAATCTGCACTGGGCCTTTGTGTTAATAGGTTAGTCCCAAAAATAATATAAAAGTGTATAATAAAGCCCATTAAACATCCAAAACATAATATATAATAGCATGGAACAATCAAAAATTATAGATACATTGGAGACGCATCAAGCATCCCCAAGCTTAATTCCCGCTCGTCCTCGAGTAGGTAAATGATAAAAACAGAATTTTTGATGTGGAATGCTAACCAACATAATTCTCAAAGTAATTTCTTTATTGTGGCATGAATGTCCAGATCCGAAAAATTCAAGACAAAAGTCTATATTGACATAAGAATAATAATACTTCAAGCATACTAACAAAACAATCATGTCTTCTCAAAATAACATGGCCAAAGAAAGTTATCTCTACAAAATCATATAGTCTAGCTATGCTCCCTCTTCATCACACAAAATATTCATATCATGCACAACCCGGTTTCAGCCAAGCAATTGTTTTCATACTCAATTTTTTCAAAACTTTCAACTTTCACGCCATACATGAGCGTGAGCCATGGACATAGCACTATAGGTGGAATAGAGTGGTGGTTGTGGAGAAGACAAAAAGGAGGAAGATAGTCTGACATCGACTAGGCGTATCAACGGGCTATGGAGATGCCCATCAATAGATATCAATGTGAGTGAGTAGGGATTGCCATGCAATGGATGCACTAGAGCTATAAGTGTATGAAAGCTCATCAAAAGAAACTAAGTGGGTGTGCATCCAACTTGCTTGCTCATGAAGACCTAGGGCATTTGAGGAAGCCCATCGTTGGAATATACAAGCCATGTTCTATAATGAAAATTCCCACTAGTATATGAAAGTGAAAAAACAAGAAACTCTCTATCATGAAGATCATTGTGCTACTTTGAAGCACAAGTGTGGAAAATGATAGTAGAATTGTCCCTTCTCTCTTTTCTCTCATTTTCTTTGGAGGGGCTTTCTCTTTTTTTTGCCCCCCTCTATATTTTTTTGGGCCATCTCTTTTTTATTTGGTCTTTCGTCGCATGGGACAAAGCTCTAATAATGAAGATCATCACACTTTTATTGACTTACAACTCGAAGATTACAACTCGAAGCTAGAACAAAATATGACTCTATATGAATGCCTCCGGCGGTGTACCGGGATGTGCAATGAATCAAGAGTGACGTGTATGAACGAAATGTGAATGGTGGCTTTGCCACAAATACGATGTCAACTACATGATCATGCATGGCAATATGACAATATGAAGCGTGTCATATGAATGGAATGGTGGAAAGTTGCATGGCAATATATCTCGGAATGGCTATGAAAATGCCATGATAGGTTGGTATGGTGGCTGTTTTGAGGAAGGTATATGGTGGGTGTATGGTACCAGCAAAAGTTGCATGGTACAAGAGAGGCTAGCAATGGTGGAAGGGTGAGAGTGCGTATAATCGATGGACTCAACATTAGTCATAAAGAACTCATATACTTATTGCAAAATTTTACGAGTCATCAAAACAAAGCAATCAACACATGCTCCTAGGGGGGAGGTTGGTAGGAGATAACCATCGCGCGCCCCCGACCTCGACACAAAGGATGACACTCAATAAATACCTCATGCTCTAACTTCGTCACATAGCGGTTCACCATACGTGCATACTACAGGAATCACAAACTTTAACACAAGTGTTTCCCAATTTCATAATTACTCCACTAGCATGACTCTAATATCACCATCCTCATATCTCAAAACTATTATCAAGCATCCAACTTCTCTTCACATTCAATGCACTTAGTATGAAAGTTTTTACTACATCGATCTTGGATGCCTATCATGTCAAGGCTAGTTTTATAGCCAAAGCACATTACCATGCTGTTCTAACAGACTCTCAAAAGGATATAAGCGAAGCATGAGAGATCAACAATTTCTACAAAATAAAATCACCACCGTGCTCTAAAATATATAAGTGAAGTACTAGAGCAAAACTTATCTAGCTCAAAGGATATAAGTGAAGCACATAGAGTATTCTAACAAATTCTACACCATATTTATCTCTCTCAAAAAGGTGTGTCCAGCAAGATGATCATGGCAAACTAACAAGCAAAGTCTCAAATCATACATGACACTCCAAGCAAAACACATATCATGTGGTGAATAAAAATATAGTCCCGAGTATAGTTACCGATAAATGAAGTTGAAAGAGGGGATGCCTTCCCGGGGCATCCCCAAGCTTAGGCTTTTGGTTTTCCTTGAATTTTACCTTGGGGTGCCTTGGGCATCCCCAAGCTTAGGCTCTTGCCAATCTTTGTTCGATAGTCCATCAAAGCCATACTCAAAACTTGAAAACTTCACAACACAAAACTTAGCCAAAAATCCCGTGAGCTCCGTTAGTATAAGAAACAAACCACCACTCAAAGGTACTGTAATGAACTCATTCTTTGTTTATATTGGTGTTAAACCTACTGTATTGCAACTTCTCTATAATTCATACTCCCCAATACTACTCATAGATTCATCAAAATAAGCAAACAACACACGAAAATCAGAATCTGTCAAAAAACATAACAGTTTGAAGTAATCTATAACTTTCGAATACTTCTGTAACTCCAAAAAATTGAAATAAATTGGTAAACGTGAGGAATTTGTCTACTAATCATCTTCAAAAAGAATCAACTAAATAGCACTCTCCAGTAAAATCTGGTGACTATTCTCGTGAGCACTAACGTTTCTGTTTTTTACAGCATGATCATATAAACTTCACACAAGTCTTCCCAAAGGTTCTACTTGGCACAAACACTAACTAAAATACAAAACCACATCTAAACAGAAGCTAGATGCAATATTTATTCTTAAACAGAAGCAAAAACAAAGAAAATAAAATTGGGTTGCCTCCCAACAAGCGCTATCATTTAACGCCCCTAGCTAGGCATGATAGTTCAATGATGCTCACATGAAAGATAAGAATTGAAGCACAATGAGAGCATCATATAGCATGTGAAAATCACATCTAAGTCTAACATACTTCCTATGCATAGGCATTTTATAGGAAAACAAATTAGCAAGACAAGCAAGATCTAACATATGCAAGGAAGAAGAAAGAAACAAGATCAATCTCAACATGAAGAGAGGTAATTTAGTAACATGAAGATTTCTGCAACCATATTTTCCTCTCTCATAATAATTGCATGTAGGATCATAAGCAAATTCAACAATATAGCTATCAGGAAACATATTTTCAACACGATCCTCATGCATACGAAGTTGACACTCTTCCAAAATAGTGGGATCAATATTAACTAAAGTCATGACCTCTCCAAACCCACTTTTAATATTATTGAAAACATTATTATGAATCTTACATTCATCATGGGGATTAAATAAATTTTCAAGATCGTAAGAAGCATCACCCCAATCATGATCATTGC
Source organism: Secale cereale (assembly GCA_902687465.1). Lineage (NCBI taxonomy): Eukaryota > Viridiplantae > Streptophyta > Magnoliopsida > Poales > Poaceae > Secale > Secale cereale. The sequence continues at coordinate 202,165,748 of LR738710.1, read as the reverse complement.
AACAAGTAGTGGGCATAGCAAAATAAGCATCCCCAAGCTTAGGGTTTTGCATATCATTAACACAATTGACATTAAAAGAATTCATAATAGTATCATTGCAATCATGTTTTTCATTAAAAGAGCTATCGTGAATCACTTCATAATTTTCTTCTTTCAACACTTCATCACAGTTTTCGGACTCACAAATTTCAAGCAAAACTTCATAAAAATAATCTAGTGCACGTAGCTCACTAGCAATTGGTTCATCATAATTGGATCTCTTAAAAATATTAGCAAGTGGATGAGGATCCATAATTTAGCAAGCAAAGACGCAAGCTGATAGAGGGCACATGGCAACACAAGCAAACAGAAAGGAGAACGGATTAGGGTTTGTGATAGGTACTTGGTATATGAATTTTTCGTAAGCCTCCCCGGCAATGCCACCAGAAATTCTTATTGCTACTTCTCAATCTTGCGTTGTATTCCCTCGAAGAGAAAAGGGTGATGCAACACAGTAGCGTAAGTATTTCCCTCAATTTTTGAGAACCAAGGTATCAATCCAGTAGGAGACCACGCGCGAGTCCCTCGCACCTGCACAAAAAAATAAGAACTTCGCAGCCAACACGATAAGGGGTTGTCAATCCCTTTACGGTCACTTACAAAAGTGAGATCTGATAGATATGATAGTTTGATATTTTTGGTATTTTTGGATATAAGAATAGAAAGTAAATAAAGCAAAGTAAAGTAGATTGTCGATTAATATGTTGAGAATAGACCCGGGGGCCATAGGTTTCACTAGTGGCTTCTCTCATGATAGCAGACTTCTACGGTGGGTGAACAAATTACTGTCGAGCAATTGATAGATAAGTGAATAGTTATGAGAATACCTAGGCATGCTCATTATATATAGGCATCATGTCCGTGACAAGTAGACCGAAATGATTCTACATCTACTACTATTACTCCACACATCGACCGCTATCCAGCATGCATCTAGAGTATTAAGTTCATAAGAACAGAGTAATGCTTTAAGCAAGATGACATGATGTAGAGGGATAAAATCAAGCAATATGATATAAACCCCATCTTTTTATCCTCGACGGCAACAATATAATACATGCCTTGCTGCCCCTGCTGTCACTGGGAAAGGACACCACAAGATTGAACTCAAAGCCAAGCACTTCTCCCATTGCAAGAACTATAGATCTAGTAGGCCAAACCAAACCAATAATTCGAAGAGACTTGCAAGGATATTATAATCATACATAAAAGAATATAGAAAAGAACCAAATACTTCTCATAGATAATCTTGATCATAAAGCCACATTTCATTGGATCTCGACAAACACAGCACAAAAAGATTACTTTGAATAGATCTCCTCGAAGACCAAGGAGAACCTGGTATTGAGATCCAAAAAGAGAGAAGAAGCCATCTAGCTAATAACTATGGACCCGAAGGTCTGTGGTAAACTACTCACAACTCATGGTGATGCAATGGTGTTGATGTAGAAGCACTCCGTGGAAGATCCCCCCTCCGGCGGAGCTCCGGAACATGCCCCAAGATGGGATCTCACGGGAACAGAAGGTTGCAGCGGTGGAATTAGGGGTTTCTCTGTTGCTTCGATGTTTTCAGGGTACATGGTTATATATAGGAGGAAGGAGGGCATCGGGGGAGCCAAAGGGGCCCCACGAGGGTGGGGGGCGTGCCCTGTAGGAGGGGGCGAGCCCTGGACCCTCGTGGCCGCCTCCTTCGTTCCCTCGCGTGTACTCCAAGTCTTCTGTGTTGATATCGTTCCAAAAATAAATCTCGCGAAGGATTCATTCCGTTTGGACTCCATTTGTGTCGGGGAAACAAATCACCCATGGACACCTATGGGACCGGAGCCCCTTTTCGGTACGGCAAGGGAGCGGAGGACGCACGAAGAGCGGATCGAGGCGGACACGCGAGCAGTTTACCCAGGTTCGGGCCGCACGGATGCGTAAAACCCTACTCCTGCCTTGGTTTGTATTGTGTTCTTGGCTCGGGAGCGATGAGAGCTACAGTACTTGTTGCTAGCTACACCGAGCGTGAGAATGATCGAAGATCGAAACCCCCTCTACGTTGCGCATGGGCCTCCTTTTATAGGTCAAAGGGGTCACCGACAGGTGGCAACGCAGTTGAGGGTAAAAACGTAAAAATGGTGGTAGTTGGATTAGTGTATGTACAATGCTCTGTACCCAACCCTGACGGTGGGGGACAAGGGCATTGAATGCCCGTCGCCGTCGCCCCAAACAGTGCAAAAAGCGTCCGTCAGGGGGGTCTCTGTTCGCCACAATGGTGGCCATGTCATCGCGGCTTGCCACCGTGTACCCCAGGCTGCACAGCCTTCCGCCGCGTGCCCGTGGAAGGGCCCCAGGGCGACGCGTGGCCGGATGAGCTGGAGCGCGGGCACACAGTGGAAGCCTGCCGCGGCAAGCGCCTTGCCGCGGCCGCTACCTTGCCGCGCCCGGAAGCTTGTCGCTCTCTGGGCCTTGCCGCGACGTGCGGAGCGTCGCGGCAAGTCTTCTGAAATGCCATGCTTGGCCTTCTTGGCAAGCTCCTCTTGCCAGGGTCTTGTACCTAAGAGGTGGTTTTGAGCCTTGAGTGGCCTTCCCGGCAAGCTCCTCTTGCCGGGGCCTTGTTTCTCTGACTTGGATACTTTGTTCTTGAATGGTTTCAAAGGAACCTCAGTGGGCCTTGGCGCACGCGCGGTAAGCCCTGCCACGGGACGCTGCGACTGCCCGTGCACAAGTTCGGGATACTAAGGTACCCCTACTTTAGTACACTGACAGGCTCTGGCCGCCAAGGCGGGCGTCGACTTGGAGAAGCGCGCCGAAGAGCTCCGGGCCGCCAACCAGGCGGCCCTCCGATCCTTGGCGGAGGAGCAGGAGGAGCTCGCCGAGGCGCATCAGGCGTTCATACTTGAGAAGGCCGAAGCAGAGGAGCAGCAACGGCTCGCCGTCGAAGAGCTGTCTCGGCGGGAAGGTGAACTAACGCAGCGGAAAGTCGACCTCGACAGCCACGAGGACGACCTTTCCGCGCACGAGCAGTCCCTTGGCGGAGCTCTGCAGGAGGCGAAGGACGCCGCGACAGCTGCTGAGACTGCCAAGAGGGACCTGGAGGCGAGGGTGGCGCAACTGGAGGTCCACTTGAAGACGAGCGAGGAGAAGGTTGCCGCACTCGCGTCGGAGAGGGAGAAGGACGCCCACAGCCACTCTGAGCTGCAGGTCCGTCTCTCCGACAAGGGTAAGGAGCTTGCCGTTGCCAAGGACTCCATTGCGGACTTGGAGTTGAAGCTCTCCACCATCACTGCATCACTTGATGGCGCCAGGGAGCGGGAGACGAAACTGAAGGAGGATCTCAGGGCTGAGAGGGCACTGTTGGACAGCGCCGCCCTCTCCCAAAACAACTTCAGGCTGACGGTGGAGCAATGGACCGAGGGGCTTGTCGCCGCCGCCGCTGACATCGACAGGGAGTTGGCGGGGCTGGGGACGGAGCGAGATGTCGGGGAAACTGATCACCCACGGACACCTATGGGACCGGAGCCCCTATTCGGTATGGCAAGGGAGCGGAGGACGCACGAAGAGCGGATCGAGGCGGACACGCGAGCAGTTTACCCAGGTTCGGGCCGCACGGATGCGTAAAACCCTACTCCTGCCTTGGTTTGTATTGTGTTCTTGGCTCGGGAGCGATGAGAGCTACAATACTTGTTGCTAGCTACACCGTGCGTGAGAATGATCGAAGATCGGAACCCCCTCTACGTTGCGCATGGGCCTCCTTTTATAGGTCAAAGGGGTCACTGACAGGTGGCAACGCAGTTCAGGGTAAAAACGTAAAAATGGTGCTAGTTGGAACAGTGTATGTACAGTGCTCTATACCCAACCCTGATGGTGGGGGACAAGGGCATTGAATGCCCGTCGCCGTCGCCCCAAACAGTGCAAAAAGCGTCCGTCAGGGGGTCTCCGTTCGCCACGATGGTGGCCTTGTCATCGCGGCTTGCCACCGTGTACCCCAGGCTGCACAGCCTTCCGCCGCGTGCCCCTGGAAGGGCCCTAGGGCGACGCGTGGCCGGATGAGCTGGAGCGCGGGCACACAGTGGAAGCCTGCCACGGCAAGCGCCTTGCCACGGCCGCTACCTTGCCGCGCCCGGAAGCTTGTCGCTCTCCGGGCCTTGCCGCGATGTGCGGAGCGTCGCGGCAAGTCTTCTAAAATGCCATGCTTGGCCTTCCTGGCAAGCTCCTCTTGCCAGGGTCTTATACCTAAGAGGTGGTTTTGAGCCTTGAATGGCCTTCCCGACAAGCTCCTCTTGCCGGGGCCTTGTTTCTCTGACTTGGATACTTTGTTCTTGAATGGTTTCAAAGGAACCTCAGTGGGCCTTGGCGCATGCGCGGTAAGCCCTGCCACGGGACGCTGCGACTGCCCGTGTACAAGTTCGGGATACTAAGGTACCCCTACTTTAGTACACCGACAGGAGCCCCCGGGCCTAGGCCACACACGGTGCCGAGCGTTGTTGGGCCAGGCCCAAAACAATGCACAGACACGCGCGGCCCACGGTGCGCCGCATCCCACTCCGTATCCGCCGCGCCCCTCCCTAACGGCACGTGTCGATTGCGGCGTCGTGGGAGAGATCGTGGCCTGTTTCTTTAATGGGGAAAATGTGGAACGTCCCCCACTCTCCCCTTAAAGCAGGGGAAACAGGGGCAGTTCCCTCCATTCGCCCACTTCTTCATCCTCCAGAAACCCCCGCTGCTCCCCTCCTTCCAAAGGTTGAAAAAGAGCAGCGCTCCGCCCTTCCTCCGCCGCCACCAGCATCCCCAGCGCCGTCGACTTTCCTCGCCGTCCCCACCATGGCCTCGAAGGGCGACAAGGCGAAGGCCGCGAAGACCGCCATGGCGCTGAAGCTAGCATCAATGCGGAAGAAGATGGTGGTCTTCCCGCCAAAGCTCAGTGCGGAGGAATTGAAGGAAAAATTCTATCTCTTCTGGTCGAGGGAGACAAAAGCGCACCCGCGCACCAAGGTACTCCCCGCCGAGGCCTGCGAGATGTTTCCTGGAGGATATGCCTTTTTTGCTCTGTTCTTCTATTGTGGACTCTGCCCGCCGTATTCCGAATTTTTCTGCGATATTATGAATACCTACGGGTTTCATCTCCTTGATTTCACCCCAAACGCCGTCTTGACCATGGCCATTTTCGCACATCTGTGCGAGAACTTTGTCGGAGTTTACCCCAACGTAGCCCTCTTACGCCATTACTTTACGCCTCGAGTTGAGTCTGGGTCTCCTTTGTCCGGCGGGATTTCTTGGATCTTTAGGCTTCATAAGAAAGAGGCATACTTGACTGGGGAACTCCGCGACAAGTGGGAGGAGTGGAGGGCCAACTGGTGTTGGATCATGGAGGATGAACCCGAGCAGTTCACTTCCCGGCGCCAAGTTGCAATAGTGCGCGGCAATGACTGGAGTGGCCTGGCCCCCGAGGACGACAAGCTGAAGATAGCCATCACTAGGATTCTTCGCCTCCGGCAAGCCAGGCTCACTGTAGGGGCCGTCGGAGCAGATTTCCTTCGCCGCCGCATCGCTCCCTTGCAGGAGAGGAAAAGGCCTGCTTGGGAGTTTGATAATGCGGCGGACATTATGAGGCTGCGCCCGGGCCTTAACTACAACTTCACGGTGATGGAGCTCAACGGAATGCTCCATGAGCTTTTCAAGGACGACCGCAACCATCCAGAGTGGTTTGCGTTGCCGTCGGGCGTAGTTCCGCTATGCAACAATTCGTCGCTCAGCGCTATCCGCGCGGCGATGCCATGGTGTGACTCCCATGGGATTGACCCCACTTGGCGGGAGCCTTCTGACGAAGCCGTGCAAACGTTCTTCGACAACTTGGTGGAGCAGCCAATCAAATCCGATGAGAAGAGGGGCCTCACCCGTGACACCACCGATGCGGAGATGGCGTATATTGCCACCAGGTTGGAGGAGGCAGCTGCAGCCAGGGCTGCGGGTGAGTTCGGATATACTTTGGAGGAGGCGGATGCAGCGGAGGCGGTAAGTCTGGCCGAGGAGGAAGAGCTCCTCAAGGTGATAAAGCCTGCCGGGCAACCTGCTGGGACGAGTGAGGCCACCGGGCAAGGCACAGAGTCGAGCGAGCCCGCCGAGCAGGGTGCCGAATCAAGCGATTCTGCCAAAGACTCAGGCGGGTCGCTGAATCTTGACTCCTCTTCTTCGTCCTCGGGGAGTTCACCGCCACTGGCAAGCCCTCCGGCTCCAGCGAGGAGGCGCCTCCGCAAAGCCGCAGACGTGGCGGAGCGTCCGGCGCGCCGGCAGCCGCAGCGCCGCTCGACGCGCGCCACCACGACAAGCAAAACCGCCAAGGGAGTGCCCCGCGTTTCAACAGTGGCCGGAGCAGGGTCTTCCTGGGCTGGGACTAACGCTCCTACCGCCCCTCGGGCCTCGGCGACAACTGGAGCGGGGTCTTTTCAGACCATCGTCCCTGCTTCCGCCAAGCGGCCGAGTGAGCCTACTCCTCCAGCTCCTCGCACCGGGACGTGCGAGGCGGACTTTGATTTCTCCGTGCTCAGCTCCGACAAGGAGGAGGAAGAGTAAGCACTGTCAACTCTTGTTTTCTTCGATTTGCTCTTGTCTTGAATCTTCTTTGCCTGATTCTGATCTTGTTTTTCTTCCAGGACCCTGGTCCAGAGGGCGACGAAGAGGGCCAAGATCCTGGTGGTCGATCTTGAGGACGAGCCCGTCACAGCGGCAGGGGATGCACCAGCGACAGGCTTGCCGGACCAGGCAACTGCTCCTCAGAGCAGCCCCCAGCGCAGCCCCCAGCGTAAGTCTTCTGTTCACTTCTTCGCTTGTCGGGCGTGCGTGGGCTTCTTATTCTTGTTAACGTCTTGTTTGTTTTCTGACTTGTACAGAAGCAGAGCCGCAGCCTCAGGATCACCAAGAGACTGCTCCCGACGAGCCGCACGTCTCGACCTCTCCGCCAAGGAGGAGCTCTCCGGCGAGGGAGAATACTCCGCCAAGGGCGAGCACCCCGCCAAGGGCGAGCACCCCGCCAAGGGTGGGCACCCCGCCAAGGGAAGGCGCCAGCGGCCCTCCGCCGGCGGGGGCCACCACCACGCCGCCGAGGGAAAACTCCCCGGCAAGGAACCCCTGTTGGAAATATGCCCTAGAGGCAATAATAAAAGTATTATTATGTTTCCTTGTTCATGATAATTGTCTATTATTCATGCTTGAATTGTATTGTACGGAAACAACGATACATGTGTGAATACATAGACCACAATGAGTCCCTGGTAGGCCTCTAGTTGCCAGCTCGTTGATCAACAGATGGTCACGGTTTCCTGACCATGGACATGGGATGTCAGTGATAACGGGATCACATCATTAGGAGAATGATGTGATGGACAAGACCCAATCCTGAGCATAGCACGAGATCGTATAGTTCGTAATGCATAAGCTTTTCGGTGTCAAGTATTTATTCCTTAGACCATGAGGTTGTACAACTCCCGGATACCGTAGGAATACTTTGGGTGTGCCAAACGTCACAACGTAACTGGGTGGCTATAAAGGTACGCATCGGGTATCTCCGAAAGTGTCTGTTGAGTTGGTACGAATCGAGACTGGGATGTTGTCACTCCATATGACGGAGAGGTACCTGTGGGCCCACTTGGTAAGACGTCATCATAATGAGCTCAGTGTGACTAAGTAGTTAGTCACGGGATGATGGATTACGGATCGAGTAAAGAGACTTGCCATGACGAGATTGAACAAGGTATCGGGAATACCGACGATCGAATCTCGGGCAAGTACCGTACCGATGGACAAAGGGAATAACATACGGGATTGAGTGAATCCTTGACACGGTGGTTCATCCGATGAAGATCATCGAGGAACACGTAGGAACCAACATGGGTATCCAGATCCCGCTATTGGTTATTGACCGGAGAGTGGTCTCGGTCATGTCTACGTGTCTCCCGAACCCGTAGGGTCTACACACTTAAGGTTCAGTAATGCTAGAGTCATAGAGATAAATGCACGTGGAAACCCGAAAGTTGTTCGGAGTCCCGGATGAGATCCCGGACGTCACGAGGAGTTCCGGAATGGTCCGGTGGTAAAGATTGATATATAGGAAGTCAGGTTTCGGCCATCGGGTGATCTCCGGGGGTCACCGGGAGCGTCCCGGGACCACCGGAGGGGCCCCGAGGGTCCACCGGGTGGGGCCACCCATCCCGGTGGGGCCCATAGGCCGCAAGGGGAAGTGTCCAGCCCTAATGGGCTGGCGCACCACTAGGGGCCCACCTCCCCATGCGCCTAGGATTTAAACCCTAAGGGGGAGGGGGGCACCACTTGCCTTGGGGGGCAAGGAATCCCCCCTTGGCCGCCGCCCCCCTGTAGATTGGATCTGCAGGGCCCTGGCGCACCCCCTGGCCCCCTATATATATGTGGGTAGGGAGAGGGCAGCCGCACCCAAGCCCAGGCGCCTCTCCCCCTCCCGTCACACCTCCATACTCCCAACGCAGGGCGCCCGGCGAAGCCCTGCTGCGATCTCCACTGCATCCACCACCACGCCGTTGTGCTGTTGGATCTCTGACGACTTCTCCTCCCCCCTTGCTGGATCAAGAAGGAGGTGACGTTGCTGCACCGTACGTGTGTTGAACGCGGAGGTGCCGTCTGTTCGGCGCTAGATCATCGGTGACGAAGAACGCGAAGAGTACGACTACTTCATCCACGCTTCTTCGAAAGGTTCCGCTCGCGATCTACATAACGGTATGTAGATGCACTCTTACTTGCTCGTTGCTAGATTTCTCCTTAGTTGGATCTTGGTGAAAGCGTAGAATTTTTTTGAATTATGCTACGTTCCCCAACAGTGGCATCTAAGCTAGGTTTTAAGCGTAGCATCTTGCACGAGTAGAACACAAAGCAGTTATGGGCGTTTGAGTTTGTTCAAACTTTATTACCGTGACTAGTCAATCTTGACTCGACGGCATTGTGGGATGAAGCGGCCCGGACCGACTTTACACGTACGCTTACGTGAGACTGGTTCCACCGACAGACATGCACTAGATGCATAAGGTGGCTAGCGGGTGTGTGTCTCTCCTACTTTAGTCGGATCGGATTCGATGAAAAGGGTCCTTATGAAGGGTAAATAGAAGTTGACAAATCACGTTGTGGTTTTGGCGTAGGTAAGAAACGTTCTTGCTAGAAATCCTATAGAAGCCACGTAAAACTTGCAACAACAATTAGAGGACGTCTAACTTGTTTTTGCAGCATGTGTTTTGTGACGTGGTATGGCCAAGAATGAAGATGTGATGAATGATATATGTGATGTATGAGATTGATCATGTTTTTTGTAATAGGGAATCACGACTTGCATGTCGATGAACTTGACAACCGGCAGGAGCCATAGGAGTTGTCTTAATTATTGTATGACCTGCGTGTCACTGAATAACGCCATGTAATTACTTTACTTCATTGCTAAACGTTAGCTATAGTAGTAGAAGTAATAGTTGGCGTGACGACTTCTTCAAGACACGATGATGAAGATCATGATGATGAAGATCATGGTGTCGAGCCGGTGACAAGATGATCATGGTGCCCCGAAGATGGAGATCCAAGGAGCAAGATGATATTGGCCATATCATGTCACTTTAATTGATTGCATGTGATGTTTATCATGTTTATGCATCTTGTTTACTTAGAACGACGGTAGTAAATAAGATGATATCTCACTAAAATTTCAAGTATCGTGTTTCCCCTAACTGTGCACCGTTGCTAAAGTTCGTTGCTCCGAAGCACCACGTGATGATCGGGTGTGATAGGTTCTAACGTACGCATACAACGGGTGTAAGCCAGATTTACACACGCGATACACTTAGAGTTCACTTGACGAGCCTAGCATGTACAGACATGGCCTCAGAACACGGAAGACCGAAAGGTCGAACACGAGTCGTATTCTATACGACCAACATGAAGATGTTCACCGTTGATGACTAGTCCGTCTCACGTGATGATCGGACACGGGCTAGTCGATTCGGATCGTGTATCACTTAGATGACTAGAGAGATGTCATTCTGAGTGGGAGTTCATTAAAATTTGATTAAGATGAACTTAATTATCATGAACTTAGTCTAAATTCTTTACAATATCTCTTGTAGATCAAATGGCCCACGGTCCAGTTTCCCTCAACTTCAACGCGTTCCTAGAGAAAACCAAGCTGAAAGACGATGGTAGCAACTATACGGATTGGGTCCATAACCTGAGGATTATCCTCATAGCTGCCAAGAGAACTTATGTCCTAGAAGCACTGCTAGGTGACACTCCCGCCCCGGCAAATCAAGACGTTATGAACGCTTGGCAGTCGCGTAGTGATGATTACTCCCTGGTTCAGTGCGGCATGCTTTACAGCTTAGAGTCGGGGGCTCCAAAAACGTTTTGAGCACCACAGAGCATATATGATGTTCGAAGAGCTGAAAATGGTTTTCCAAGCTCATGCCCGAGTCGAGAGATATGATGTCTCCGACGCATTCTACAACTGTAAGATGGAGGAGAATAGTTCTGTCAGTGAGCACATCCTCAAGATTTCAGGATTGCACAACCGCTTGTCTCAGCTGGGAATGAATCTCCCAGATGAAGCGGTCATTGACAGAATCCTCCAGTCGCTCCCACCAAGCTTCAAGAGCTTCGTGTTGAACTTCAATATGCAGGGGATGGAGAAGTCCATTCCCGAGGTATATTCGATGCTGAAATCAGCGGAGGTGGACATCAAGAAAGAACATCAAGTGTTGATGGTCAATAAAACCACTAAGTTCAAGAAAGGCAAGGGTAAGGAGAACTTCAAGAAGGACGGCAAGGGAGTTGCCGCGCCCGGCAAGCCTGTTGCTGGGAAGAAGCCAAAGTATGGACCCAAGCCTGAGACAGAGTGCTTTTATTGCAAGGGAACGGGTCACTGGAAGCGGAACTGCCCCAAATATTTAGCAGACAAGAAGGCCGGCAACGTCAAAGGTATATATGATATACATGTTATTGATGTGTACTTTACCAGCACTCGTAGTAGCTCCTGGGTATTCGATACCGATGCAGTTGCTCACATTTGTAACTCAAAACAGGAGCTGCGGAATAAACGGAGACTGACGAAGGATGAGGTGACGATGCGCGTCGGGAATGGTTCCAAGGTCGATGTGATCGCCGTCGGCACGCTGCCTCTACATCTACCCTCGGGATTAGTTTTGAACCTCAATAATTGTTATTTAGTACCAGCTTTGTGCATAAACATTGTTTCTGGATCTCGTCTTATGCGAGATGGCTACTCTTTCAAATAGGAGAATAATGGTTGTTCTATTTATTTGAGAGATATGTTTTATGGTCATGCCCCGCTGGTCAATGGTTTATTCTTGATGAATCTCGAACGTAGCGATACACATATTCATAGTGTGGATGCCAAAAGATGTAAAGTTGATAATGATAGTCCCACATACTTGTGGCATTGCCGCCTTGGTCATATTGGTGTCAAACGTATGAAGAAGCTCCATTCAGATGGACTTCTAGAGTCTCTTGATTATGAATCATTTGACACGTGCGAACCATGCCTCTTGGGCAAGATGACCAAGACTCCGTTCTCCAGAACAATGGAGCGAGCAACCAACTTGTTGGAAATCATACATACCGATGTGTGCGGTCCAATGAGTGTTGAAGCTCGCGGAGGCTACCGTTATGTTCTCACCCTCACGGATGACTTGAGTAGATACGGGTATATCTATTTGATGAAACACAAGTCTGAGACCTTTGAAAAGTTCAAGGAATTTCAGAATGAGGTTGAGAATCAACGTGACAGAAAAATAATGTTCTTACGATCAGATCGTGGGGGTGAATATTTAATTCATGAATTTGGCATACACCTTAGGAGCTGTGGAATTGTTTCACAATTGACACCGCCCGGAACACCTCAACGTAGCGGTGTGTCCGAACGTCGAAATCGTACTCTGTTGGACATGGTGCGATCTATGATGTCCCTCACCGATTTACCGCTATCTTTTTGGGGTTATGCTTTAGAGACTGCCGCATTCACTTTAAATAGAGCTCCGTCGAAATCCGTTGAGACGACTCCGTATGAACTTTGGTTTGGCAAGAAACCGAAGCTGTCATTTCTAAAAGTTTGGGGTTGCGATGCTTATGTCAAGAAACTTCAACCTGAAAAGCTCGAACCCAAATCGGAGAAATGCGTCTTCATAGGATACCCAAAGGAAACAATTGGGTACACCTTGTACCACAGATCCGAAGGCAAAGTCTTTGTTGCCAAGAATGGATGCTTTCTGGAGAAAGAGTTTCTCTCGAAAGAAGTGAGTGGGAGGAAAGTAGAACTTGATGAGGTGACAGTCACCCCTCCTGTACCGGAAAGTAGCGCAGCACAGGAAACTGTTCCTGAGGTGCCTGCACCGACAAGGGAGGAAGATAATGATAATGATCATGAAGAAACAGATCAAGTTACTACTGAACTTCGAAGGTCCACAAGGGCAAGTTCCACACCAGAGTGGTACGGCAACCCTGTTCTCGAAATCATGTTGTTAGACAACGGTGAACCTTCGAACTATGAAGAAGCGATGGCGGGCCCGGATTCCAATAAATGGCTTGGAGCCATGAAATCCGAGATAGAATCCATGTATGAAAACAAATTATGGACTTTGGTGGACTTGCCTGATGACAGGCACGCCATAGAAAACAAATGGATATTTAAGAAGAAGACAGACGCGGATGGTAATGTGACCATCTATAAGGCTCGGCTTGTCGCCAAAGGTTATCGACAAGTTCAAGGGATTGACTACGACGAGACTTTCTCTCCCGTAGCGATGCTGAAGTCAGTCAGAATCATGTTAGCTATTGCCGCATTCTATGATTATGAAATATGGCAAATGGACGTCAAAACAGCATTCCTTAACGGCTTCCTCAAGGAAGAGTTGTATATGATACAACCGAAAGGTTTTGTCGATCCAGAGATTGCTAACAAGGTATGCAAGCTCCAGCGCTCGATTTACGGGCTGGTGCAAGCATCTCGGAGTTGGAATATTCGCTTTGATGAAGTGATCAATGCATTTGGATTTATACAGACTTATGGAGAAGCCTGTATTTACAAGAAAGTGAGTGGGAGCTCTGTGGCATTTCTCATATTATATGTGGATGACATATTGCTGATGGGAAATGATATAAAATTCTTGAAAAATGTAAAGGCCTACTTGAATAAAAGTTTTTCAATGAAGGACCTTGGAGAAGCTACTTACATATTAGGCATCAAAATCTATAGAGATAGATCGAGACGCCTCATTGGTCTTTCACAAAGTACATACCTTGACAAAATATTGAAGAAGTTCAATATGGATCAGTCAAAGAAAGGATTCTTGCCTGTTTTACAAGGTATGAGATTGAGAAAAGCTCAGTCGCCGACCACGGCAGAAGATAGAGAAAAGATGAGTATCATTCCATATGCCTCGGCCATAGGTTCTATCATGTATGCCATGCTGTGTACCAGACCTGATGTGAACCTTGCCATAAGTTTGGTAGGGAGGTACCAAAGTGATCCCGGTATGGAACACTGGACAGCGGTCAAGAACATCCTGAAGTACCTGAAAAGGACTAAGGATATGTTTCTCGTTTATGGAGGTGACGAAGAGCTCGTCGTAAAGGGTTACTTCGATGCTAGCTTCTACACAGATCTGGATGACTCTAAGTCTCAAACCGGATATGTATATATTTTGAACGGAGGGGCAGTCAGCTGGTGCAGTTGCAAGCAAAGCGTCGTGGCAGCATCTACATGTGAAGCGGAGTACATAGCTGCTTCTGAAGCAGCGCAGGAAGGAGTCTGGATGAAGGAGTTCATCACCGACCTAGGAGTCATTCTAAGCGCGTCAAGCCCGATGAATCTCTTCTGTGACAACACTGGTGCTATTGCTATTACCAAGGAGCCCAGGTTTCACAAGAAGACCAAGCACATCAAGCGCCGTTTCAACTCCATCCGGAACTATGTTCAAGATGGAGATATAGATATTTGTAAAGTGCATACGGATCTGAATGTTGCAGACCCGTTCACTAAACCTCTTTCACGGGCAAAACATGATCAACACCAGAACTCTATGGGTGTTCGATTCATCACAATGTAACTAGATTATTGACTCTAGTGCAAGTGGGAGACTGTTGGAAATATGCCCTAGAGGCAATAATAAAAGTATTATTATATTTCCTTGTTCATGATAATTGTCTGTTATTCATGCTTGAATTGTATTGTACGGAAACAGCGATACATGTGTGAATACATAGACCACAATGAGTCCCTGGTAGGCCTCTAGTTGCCAGCTCGTTGATCAACAGATGGTCACGATTTCCTGACCATGGACATGGGATGTCAGTGATAACGAGATCACATCATTAGGAGAATGATGTGATGGACAAGACCCAATCCTGAGCATAGCACGAGATCGTATAGTTCGTAATGCATAAGCTTTTCGGTGTCAAGTATTTATTCCTTAGACCATGAGGTTGTACAACTCCCGGATACTGTAGGAATAATTTGGGTGTGCCAAACGTCACATCATAACTGGGTGGCTATAAAGGTACGCATCGGGTATCTCCGAAAGTATCTGTTGAGTTGGTACGAACCGAGACTGGGATGTTGTCACTCCATATGACGGAGAGGTACTTCTGGGCCCACTCGGTAAGACGTCATCATAATGAGCTCAGTGTGACTAAGTAGTTAGTCACGGGATGATGGATTACGGATCGAGTAAAGAGACTTGCCATGACGAGATTGAACAAGGTATCGGGAATACCGACGATCGAATCTCGGGCAAGTACCGTACCGATGGACAAAGGGAATAACATACGGGATTGAGTGAATCCTTGACACGGTGGTTCATCCGATGAAGATCATCGAGGAACACGTAGGAACCAACATGGCTATCCAGATCCTGCTATTGGTTATTGACCGGAGAGTGGTCTCGGTCATGTCTACGTGTCTCCCGAACCCATAGGGTCTACACACTTAAGGTTCGGTAACGCTAGAGTCATAGAGATAAATGCACGTGGAAACCCGAAAGTTGTTCGGAGTCCCGGATGAGATCCCAGATGTCATGAGGAGTTTCGGAATGGTCCGGAGGTAAAGATTGATATATAGGAAGTCAGGTTTCGGCCATCGGGTGATCTCCGGGGGTCACCGGGAGCGTCCCGGGACCACCGGAGGGGCCCCGGGGGTCCACCGGGTGGTGCCACCCATCCCGGTGGGGCCCCTAGGCCGCAAGGGGAAGTGTCTAGCCCTAATGGGCTGGCGCACCACTAGGGGCCCACCTCCCCATGCGCCTAGGGTTTAAACCCTAAGGGGGAGGGGGACCACCACTTGCCTTGGGGGGCAAGGACTCCCCCCTTGGCCGCCGCCCCCCCTGCAGATTGGATCTGCAGGGCCCTGGCGCACCCCCTGGCCCCCTATATATATGTGGGGAGGCAGAGGGCAGCCGCACCCAAGCCCTGGCGCCTCTGCCCCTCCCGTCACACCTCCATACTCCTAACGCAGGGCGCCCGGTGAAGCCCTGCTGCGATCTCCACTTCATCCACCACCACGCCGTTGTGCTCTTGGATCTCTGACGAGTTCTCCTCCCCCCTTGCTGGATCAAGAAGGAGGTTACGTTGCTGCACCGTACGTGTGTTGAACACGGAGGTGCCGTCCGTTCGGCGCTAGATCATCGACGACGAAGAACGCGAAGAGTACGACTACTTCATCCACGCTTCTTCGAAAGCTTCCGCTCGCGATCTACATAACGGTATGTAGATGCACTCTTACTTGCTCGTTGCTAGATGTCTCCTTAGTTGGATCTTGGTGAAAGCATAGAATTTTTTTGAATTATGCTACGGTCCCCAACAACCCCATCGAAGAAGAGGCCCGCACAGGTAACCCTTGGACTTTTCCTCTCTTGAATTTTTCTTTTTGGATATTTGCTTGACAATTATTTGCTTTTTTCTTCTGATTTTTATTGTCTTCAGATCCGCCCGCCGCAGAGCCGATGGAGACAGAGGCCACCACTGAGGAGGACGCGCGCGGCAACACTGGTGATGCTGCGGCTACCGAAGAGGCGATCGGTATCGACGAGCCCCCAGTCGAAGAGGCAGCTAAGGCCGCCGGCGCGACAGCTGAGGAGAAGACCGGCGGTCGCACTGACGGCCCTGAGGCCGCAGGAGCGTCAGACGCTGCGCCGACCGCCGACCCTGCCGCTGCCGCGGCCAAAACTGGAGCCTACCTGGAGGCTGGAAACGGGGTCTTCATTCAGCTTCCGTGGGCATCTACGTCAAGGGCGCCCGTGGAGGGAGAGGTCTTCGATAGGGAAGTCCTCGCCTCCGCCGGGCTGAAGTTTGTCGACGCGCCCGGCAGCAGTAGCGAGCCCGAGGAGGAGCAGCTTCTGCGGAGGCTCCTGGCCCTGTACCGCGCCAGGCAGGCCAAGCTGGAGTCCAAAGAGGCTCTGGCCGCCAAGGCGGGTGTCAACTTGGAGAAGCGCGCCGAAGAGCTCCGAGCCGCCAATCAGGCGTCCCTCCGATCCTTGGCGGAGGAGCGGGAGGAGCTCGCCGAGGCGCATCAGGCGTTCATACTTGAGAAGGCCGAAGCAGAGGAGCAGCAACGGCTCCCCGCCGAAGAGCTGTCTCGGCGGGAAGGTGAACTAACGCAACGGAAAGTCGACCTCGACAGCCACGAGGACGACCTTGCCGCGCGTGAACAGTCCCTTGGCGGAGCTCTGCAGGAGGCGAAGGACGCCGCGGCAGCTGCTGAGACTTCCAAGAGGGACCTGGAGGCGAGGGTGGCGCAACTGGAGGTCCACTTGAAGACGAGCGAGGAGAAGGTTGCCGCACTCGCGTCGGAGAGGGAGAAGGATGCCCACAGCCACTCCGAGCTGCAGGTCCGTCTCTCCGACAAGGGCAAGGAGCTTGCCGTCGCCAAGGACTCCATTGCGGACTTGGAGTTGAAGCTCTCCACCATCACTGCATCACTTGATGGCGCCAGAGAGCGGGAGACGAAACTGAAGGAGGATCTCAGGGCTGAGAGGGCACTGTTGGACAGCGCTGCCCTCTCCCAAAACAACTTCAGGCTGACGGTGGAGCACTGGACCGAGGGGCTTGTCGCCGCCGCCGCTGACATCGACAGGGAGTTGGCGGGGCTGGGGACGGAGCACCTCAGGTACTCCACCGACGAGAATCTCCCTCACAGCGCCAAGCTGAGCTTGTTCTTCAGGGGAGTGGCGCCGGCCCTCGAGCAGCTCCGGGAAAGGATCCCCACGCAGCTGGCGAACAAGGTGCGCAGGCTCTGCACGGGCGTCTTGGAGAAGGTGTTGATGAAGATAGTCTTCCGCAACCCGGGGCTCAACCTCAACAATGTTCTCCGAACCTTGCCGCCCGACGCCGACCAGGAGACGCTCAAGGCCCTTGTCGCACCTATTGTGGCCAAGGTGGGCAAGATCAAGAGAGTCGACGGCGACCGCGCAGATTAGGCTGCTTTCCTTTTTGCTTCCTTTGTCGCTGCCAACCATGTTACGAACGATAGTCTATTAGAATAGCGACAAGTCATTTTGCAACATAACTTATTTTGGGTAGTTAATGCAGTGTTATTTCCTTTACTCGACTTCCTTGCTTTGTATGCTTTTACCCTACGCTTTTTAGGGAACTTGCCGGCAAAGGGGCCCTTGCCGCAAGCGCTGAGTGCGGAACTTCAGCAGCCTGCTGGCAATGCCGTTGCCGACAAGAAACCTTGTCGCAGCTAGTCGCAGCACACTTAGGTTGTTGAGCGAACTCGAAAACGAAGTAAGGGCGCGACACTTGTCGCAGCACGCTTAAGCCGTTGAGCGTGCTCGAAACAAAGTAAGGGCGCGGCTAGCCACGAGTTGGTTCCTCCGCGCACAGGTTTTCCATACATAGTGCGGTCGTTCAAGGAAGATAACTTTAAAATTTAAAAATTCGAATGCTCAAACTTTGGCAACTTAGCTTTCGTGTCGTCTGCTTCCCGGCAAGGCGAGGCTTTCTTGAACGGCACTTGGTCCATACCACTGTCTCCTCCCCCCCGGCAAACTTGTGCGCGAGGAAAAAAAAACTTCTTCTTCTTGAGAGAGAGAGAGAAAAAAGAAGGAAGCATAGATATGGAGCCTTGCGGCTCGTTATTGCTTACCGGGGACGCGTGCTGCACAAAGTGTCAGATAGTACATGCGAGAAAAACGAAAAGGCATGAAACGACAAGTTGTGCGAGGCATATAAGTTTTACTGATGCATGGGGTCTGCGCCCGGCTTTGTACAAAGGTTTACATGCAACAGCGGCAAGACTTGTACAAAGGGTGGTTGCCGGAGCGGATCACGGCAACCGCCCCTTATGGGTGAAACTTGCGAAGGTGCTCAATATTCCAGGAGTTGCTCACCGGTAAGCCTTCTTCGGTCTCAAGGCGGACAGCGCCGGGCCTTGTGACTTGTCTCACCCGATAAGGGCCTTCCCACTTCGGCGTCAACTTGTTGGAATTCTTGGCGGACTGAACGCGCCGAAGAACAAGGTCGCCTTCCTCGAGACTCCTGGCCCTAACTTTGCGGCTATGGTAGCGGCGCAAAGCTTGCTGGTATCGAGCAGCTCGTACAGAAGCCTGGAGACGGTCCTCCTCAAGGAGCAGTTCGTCATCTTGCCGCAACTGCTCTTGCTTGAGCTCATCGTAAGCGAGCACTCCAGGCGATCCGTATACAAGTTCCGTGGGGAGAAATGCCTCTGCTCCATAGACAAGAGCAAAGGGTGTCTGTCCAGTGGCTCGATTTGGTGTCGTCCTGATTGACAAAGAGCCGCCGGCAACTCTTCAATCCAGTTTCTTCCGCATTTGTGCAGCCTGTCGAAAGTTCTTGTCTTGAGTCCGCGCAGCACTTCAGCGTTTGCCCTCTCCGCTTGACAGTTGCTCCTCGGGTGAGCAACAGAAGCGAAGCAGACCTTGGCGCCAAGGTCTTGGACGTATTGCATGAAGGTGTGGCTTGTGAATTGTGTGCCGTTGTCGGTGATGATCCTGTTAGGGATTCCGAAACGGCAGACAATTGACTTGAAGAACTTGACTGCTGACTGTGCGGTCACCTTCCTCACTGGTTCCACTTCCGGCCACTTTGTGAACTTGTCGATGGCGACGTACAAGTACTCAAAGCCCTCGGCTGCGCGGGGAAAAGGGCCGAGGATGTCGAGCCCCCAGACCGAAAATGGCCAGGATAAAGGGATCGTCTGGAGAGCTTGAGCTAGCTAATGTATTTGCTTGGCATGGAACTGGCACGCTTCACACTTGGTTACTTGTGCAGTTGCATCCTGGAGGGCTTCTGGCCAAAAGAAACCTTACCGGAACGCCTTACCGGTAAGTGCTCTTGCGCCAATGTGGTGGCCACATATGCCTCCATGTATCTCTGCCAACAGCTTTTGCCCATCTTCCTGGGGAATGCACTTCAATCTAACACCGTTGAGTCTTCTTCTGTATAGTTCATCGCCGACAAACTGATACATACTTGACTGCCGGGTTATTTTTTCTGCTTCTTCTGGCTCTTCGGGAAGTTCTCCAGTTTGAAGAAAACGGACAATTTGCTGCGCCCATGCCGGAGCCTGAGGCTCAACAATAAGGACTAAAGGCATCAGTGCTGCGGCGGAAATGTCAGCTTCTACGGCCAGAACCTGTGGCTCGGCCGGAGCTGGACGTTCCCCGGCAAGCTTGTCGGGGCAAAACTTGTCGGGAACACTTGCTTCAACTGTACGAACCCTAGGGTCCGCAGGAGCAGACTGTTCCTCAGCAACTTTGTCGTTGGTCTTGGGGACCTTGGCGGCGGCTTCAGGAAGTTCTACCGGAAAGTAATCACCGGAGACCAACTTTCTCTTCTTACTTTGTCCAATTGATGGTGTAACGGATGGTTGAGTTAACTTGAGCACAAAGATCCCTGGTTCCACAGGTAGCTTTAGTGCAGCACACTTTGACAGGCCGTCTGCGACGTCATTTTGAGCTCTTGAAACGTGCTCCATCTGCATGCCTTCGAAGTGCTCTTCAAGCTTTCTCACTTCGCCGACGTAAGCTTCCATCAATGGACTCTGGTAGCTTTTGTTTACTTGGCGGACGACCAACTGCGAATCACCCGCACAACGAGCTTCTTGGTCCCAAGCTCTGCTGCGATTCTGAGACCGGCAAGCAAACCTTCATACTCTGCAGTATTGTTTGTTGCTTGCTCCTTGGGAAAGTGCATTTGGACGACGTACTTGAGGTGTTCTCCGGTGGGTGCGATAAGCAGCACACCAGCGCCGGCGCCTTGTAGCGAGAAGGCACCATCAAAGTACATTATCCATTCTTTGCTCACTTCTTTGACGGGGATGCTTGTTTCTGGAATTTCTTCTTCTGGCGTTGGTGTCCATTCTGCTATGAACTCTGCCAATGCTCTGCTCTGGATAGTTGAAGTACTTTCAAACTTGAGACCAAAGCTTGACAGCTCCAGTGCCCACTCGACAATCCTGCCTGTTGCTTCTGGATTTTGCAATATCCTTTTCAGCGGGAAGCGGGTGACCACTGTTATCTCATGTGCTTGGAAGTAATGGCGCAACTTTCTTGAGGCCATGAGGAGGCCGAAAAGCAGCTTCTGCACCCCAGAGTATCTCGACCTAGCCCCCTGGAGAAGGGAGCTAACAAAATAAACTGGGCGCTGCACCACCTTCTTCCGCACCTCTTCTTGCATCTGCGTAGGCTCATCCTTGTCGGGGAAGCCCCTAGCTTATCGCTGGTCGTACTTGCCGGGACTGTGGGCTCCTCATCTGCCTCCCTTTCCGCTACCAACGCAGCACTAATCACTTGATTTGTTGCCGCCAAGTACAACAGCAACTTCTTTTGTGGCCTAGGTGCGATAAGTATTGGAGTGGAGGACAAGTACCTTTTCAAATCTTGCAGCGTTGCCTCCGCTTCCGGAGTCCATTTCATTGGACCTGCCTTTTTCAAGATTTTGAAAAACGGCAGGGCGCGTTCTGCGGAATTAGAAATGAACCTGCTGAGAGCAGCCACGCAGCCGGCAAGCCTTCGCACATCCTTGACGCGCTTCGGAGTTTCGATCTGCTCGATGGCTTTGATCTTGTCGGGGTTGGCTTCAATCCCCCTCTGGGACACAAAGAACCCGAGAAGCTTGCTGGAGGGGACTCCAAACACGCACTTCTTGGGGTTGAGCTTGAGTTGTATCTTGCGCAGATTCGCAAAGGTTTCGTCTAGATCCTGGATTAGAGTATCCTTGTCCTTGCTCTTGACAACTATATCATCCATGTAAGATTCTACATTCCTGTGTATTTGCGGCTCAAAAGCAGCGTGGACTACCCTTGCAAACGTTGAACCGGCATTCTTCAATCCAAAGGGCATGCGTATGAAGCAGTAAGTGCCACATGGAGTAATGAACACAGTCTTCTCTTCATCTTCTTCGGCCATAAATATCTGGTGGTATCCGGAGTATGCATCAAGAAATGAAAGCAACTCACATCCAGCCGTGGAGTCAACAATCTGGTCAATGCGCGGCAAGGGAAATGGATCTTTGGGACAAGCTTTATTCACATCAGTGAAGTCTATACAAAGCCTCCTCTTCCCATTTGCTTTGCGCACGACAACAGGGTTGGCCGGCCACGTGGGATGAAGTACACCTCTGACAAGGCCTGCCGCTTCCAGCTTCTTGATTTCTTCAGCGATAAACTCTTGGCGCTCCACCGCTCGCTTTCTGACCTTCTGCTTGACGGGCCGCGCGTGAGGACAAACGGCAAGCTTGTGCTCAATCACTTTCCTGGGAACACCGGGGATGTCAGACGGTTGCCATGCAAACACGTCGACGTTCGCCCGCAGGAAAGCAACGAGCGCGCTTTCCTATTTAGGATCGAGCGTGGCACTGATGGTGAAAGCGCCACCAGTGCCGTCCTCCTTGGCGGACACCTTCTTAGTCGCAGGCGGAGCTGCCATTCCCTTCTTGCACTTGCCGGAGTGGGCCCCAGAGTTCTTCCCGGACTTGGTCTTGTTCTTCCCCCCGGGAGCTTCAACGGCAAGTGCCTTGCTGTCCGTTGTGGCTGCCGTGTCCCGGTAGATCTTGTCGGCACAGATAAGTGCGTCCTTCTTGTCGTCGGGGACAGAGAAGACGCTTATCGGGCCTGGCATCTTGAGCATGTTGTAGGCATAATGAGAGGCTGCTATGAACTTGGCGAGCGCTGGACGGCCAAGTATCCCATTATAAGGCAATGGGATATCGACAACGTCAAAGGTGATCCTCTCAGTTCTGAAGTTCAGCTCTCCGCCAAAAGTCACTGGCAGTGTGATCTTCCCCTTCGGCTTGCTCCTTCCCGGGTTGATCCCTTGGAACGTGTCGGTTTCTTCAGGCTCGCTGTCGGGGATCTGTAGTTTCCGGACCACAGCAGAGGAGATCAGGTTCAGGCCGGCCCCGCCGTCAACCAGCATCTTGGTGACCTTGAGGTTGCGGATGGTTGGTGAAACCAACATCGGCAAACACCCGACCGCAGTTGTGCGGTCAGGGTGGTCCTCAATGTCGAAGATGATGGGCTGATGGCTTCTTGCCCCTCGTGGGTTACCCCAAGTGGAAGGTTTGAGATGCAGTGTAGCGAAAGTTTTCCCTTGGCAATACCAAGGATCGATTTCCCTGAGACTCCCAGTTTCAACAAGAAGGTGTCAACTGCTAACGGTGCCAGATATTAGCAATCAACGTGGACCTGCACACAAATACAAATAACTTTGCTCCCAACGAGTACAGAGAGGTTGTCAATCTCTCCGGCCTTGTAGTTTACAAAGGATCAAACGCAAATGATAGTAGTGATAGATATAATTGCAATAGTAAATAAAAAGCGGAAAGTAAATAGTGGATGTGATCAATGATGGTAATATGGACCGGAGTCTCATGATGTTCACTAGTGATGTCTCTCTCCCAAAAGACGATAAAACTGCTATGTGAGGTAAACGAATTACAGCTGGGCAATTGATAGGACCATGTGCGCAAACCAATGCTGACTAAGTTGCAAGAAAGGTAGAGGTTCAAAGCATGGGCGGTACGCCAAGGTAAGTAGACCGAAATCCATCAATATCTACTACTAATCATCCACCTTGAGATATCTATCCAGAACATCTCGCTGATATTAAGTTGCGAGTCCCACCCATAGTGTAAACTCAAAGCAACAGACAACTGCATTAAAAGAACTTTGCGTAAAGTAAACAATCCTTGCACCCGCGGGCACAAGCACCGTTGTTTTCCCCCTTGTGGCAACATCACATCCCCTAGACTCATGTTTCTGTCACTCAAGCTAGTCATCGAGGGGCATGAACCCACAATCAAGCATAACGTTCCCTCTTGGAGTCACTACCTACTACTTGGCCAAAGCAATAAATAGCAATGGAGAACATGCAAGAATTACTTACGAACATAAATATAAAAGAGGTGAATCAAATATATTACTCAAACACAATCTGAACATAATCTCATAATCCATCGGATCCCAGCAAACTCATCATAGCAACAGCGTAAGGATTACATATGTGCCTCGATCATGTAGGGCAGCTCACGAGGACTAATTAGTGAAGCACAAGAACCACTACAAGAAATATGTCAACTTATGACCTTTTGTTAGTGACCCTGGAAGAATTGGTCATAGATCTATGACCATTTCAGACCAATTGGTCAAAAGCTGTTCGGGGGGCTCCAAACCACAAACTATAACGACCATTTTGGTTAGAAAGGTCATAATTTCCTTATACGAAATGGTCATAAAGCAGATAGCACTGGTTTGCTGCCTTATTTCTAGCTGATCATGACCAATATAAATGGTCATAACCTTGTAAATTTTGGTGGGTTGCTATGACTAGGCGCCACCTCATCAGTTTTGCCTATGTGTCATTTCCATGTGGCAGTTTTTGCCCTAGGCTGTGAAGCAACCTATATTTCTGTCATTCCCAAAATTCCCCAAAAAATCTCATAAATTCTTTGGGTCATATCTTCGTCAAATATGTAAAAAACCTTCCTTGCCTAGTTCAAAAATAATTCAAAAATATTAATTTTCCTATTCTGTTAAAAAAAAAGACTTTGTGAAGGAAGTACCACTTTGGCATGTCCAAATGGTATCCATTTTCTACACTGCTTTCCTATGCCCAAATAACTATCATCCACCAAATGCCAACTCAATCCATTCATTATTTTGAGCCCATCTTCAACATTCGTATTTATGTCCAGTGTGGTACTTTGCAAAGCAAGTACCACCTAGACTCCTCCTTTTGAGCTGAAAATTTGTGAAGACGGTCTTCTTAGTAACTGATCATCCTCAACCAAAACTCACGCCCATTAGCCATGTGCATTTCCCATACCCCTAATCAAACACTTGGCTGCTAATTCATGTTTGAGCATCGATCGGTCTCCTCGTGAGAATCTTATGTTGTAATTTTCTTCCTAGCACCTACCTGGGGAGTGGCCAACCCACTAGACATGCTTAGGCCGCCCAGAACACATGGCAACGCCACAGTCACGCGGTGACCACGCGACGGGCATGCGAGTTTACGCGCTCTAGAGTTGGGGCCCTCGACCATCGCCCAAACCTCGACGTATCGCCACAAAACCATGTATTTACGATTAAATAGGTACTTATGTACCTAGAAATGATTTTTGGAAAAAATAAATAACAAACTATGAGGCAGCCGCAGTTCAAATTTGACCCGCTTCCAGCTGAATCGGCGGGAATTTGTCTTTTTCACGAGAGGTGGATCAAAACTTTTTACACCCAACCATTTTGTCAATTGTGCATTAAATATGTCCTAGTATTTTAGAAAATTGATTTGGTCAAATTTTGCAACAATTATTTGGGAGGTCCTTCACAAAAAACCTCCTTTTGGGCACTCGAAAAATGGAAAATGATTTTTTCGTCCAAAGAAAATGAAAACTTCCTTATGCAATATTGTTTGCCATTCCAAGATGCACCCTTGTGCACAATATGAGATCATTTGAACAAACTATGCTATGAATGTGGCCATAGGATTGATCATTTGGCTTGAAAGTCATGAATCTTCACGCATGATAGCTCATTTCCGAGAACACTTTTTTAATAGAATTGCCGTATTACAAGTTTATTATTTTTTCTGGTAACTTGGTCATATATAATGACACAATGCGAAGGTTTTCCAACTTTTTGATTTCTTTTGAAATTTTTATGCCCGTTCCAACATGCTGTCAAAACGGCGGGAATGATCGTTCCTAGCTAGTGGTTGAATCTTGGAATTTTTTTGGTGTTTCTCTGATTAAGTAGATACTTATGTACCTAGAAATGATTTTTGTAAAAAATAAAGAGCAAACTACAAGGCAGCTACAGTTCAAATTTGACCCACTTCCAGGTGAATCGGCCGAAATTTGTCTTTTTCACGAGAGGTGGATCAAAACTTTTTACACCCAACCATTTAGTAAATTGTGCATTAAATATGACCTATTATTTTATAAAAATGATTTGGTCCAATTTTGCAACAATTATTTGGGAGGTCCTTCACAAAAAAACCTCCTTTTGGGCACTCGAAAAATGGAAAATGAATTTTTCCTCCAAAGAAAATGAAAACTTCCTTAGGCAACATTGTTTGCATTCCAATATGCACCTTTGTGCACAATATGAGATCATTTGAACAAACTATGCCATGAATGTGGCCATAAGATTGATCATTTGGCTTGAAAGCCATGAATCTTCACGCTTGATAGCTCGTTTCTGAGAACAATTTTTAAAAATAATTACCGTATTACAAGTTTGTTATTTTTCCTGGTAACTTGGTCATATATAATGACACAATGCGAAGGTTTTCCAACTTTTTGATTTTTTTTGAATTTTTTATGCCCGTTTCAAAATGTGGTCAAAACGGCCGGAATGACCGTTCCTAGCTAGTGGTTGAATCTTGGTATTTTTTTGGTGTTTCTCTGATTAAATAGATACTTATGTACCTAGAAATGATTTTTGTAAAAAATAAAGAGAAAACTACAAGGCAGCTACAGTTCAAATTTGACCCACTTCCAACTAAATCGGCCGAAATTTGTCTTTTTCACGAGAGGTGGATCAAAAGTTTTGACACACAACCAGTTTGTCAATCGTGCATTAAATATGGCCTAGTATTTTAGAAAATTGATTTGGTACAATTTTGCAACAAATATATGGTAGGTCCTTCACAAAAAAACTCATTATGGGCATTTGGAAAATGATTAAAAATAGCTAGAAAGATCAGAAATGCATACAAATTGGTACTTATCCATAATATGTGGTCTAACTCTAGTGAAAATTTGTATGGTGCCCTTTTGCAACATATTTTTGATAGCTACTTCACAAAATCCCTTAGATATTTTTTGTACTTGAAGACTATTTTAAATCACTGGTTTTCCGAACCAATCAGGACTCTTCCCCCGGATCGATGACATGGCGCCCATCCATCCATCCATCCATCTCTCCACCCCACATCCATCCATCCATCTATCTACAAAAAAAGAAAAGAAAAAAACCCCACCCGCAGCCCAAACCCTTGCTCAGATCCCCCGTCGCACCCCTCCTCCCTTGTCCCCATCTCCTCGCCTCCGCCGCCACCTCCTCCCTGTCCCCTGCACCACTCCTCGTCGCCAACCTCGCCGCCGCCACCTCCTCCCCATCCCCTACACCACTCCCTAATCCCTCCTTCGGCCCCATCCCCGGCCATCCCCACTTCGACCACCCCTCCATCCCGCAGCCGCCGCTCCACCCTCACTGTCGATGACCCATTCCGCCGGTGCACACCACCACGCCCTCCCCTCACCCTGGCCCCCAGTCGGGCAGTGCGAGGCGGCCGCAGCCTTGCCCACTCCGATCTGTATCCATGGTGCACTCCTTCCTCCCTCTGGATCGATGGCCGCAGCCTCACCGATGGATCCAGCGCCTGCTAGATCCGCGACCTGGGAGGCTCCTAGGGTTCCCGATCCCGCCGGCCGCGTCGGCGGAGGCCATGCAGGCTACCGCGTCCCCCCGGATCTGGGCGGCCTGAGCGAGCGGATCCAGCGGCGGCGGCCCTCGGTGTTCCTCGCCGTCTCCGTCATCGCCGGGGCGGCCATGGCGTCCTCGCCGGTCAAGTTCTTCTCGGTGTTCCTCGCCGTCTCCGTCATCGGCTGGGTCGTCTTCACGTAAGCCCTCCCCCTCCCCCTCCTCCTCCACGCGCGCTCACTCGAAACCGCCGCTAGGAATGCGGGAGGCGGGGATCTCGCGGGCACCGAGCTTGCTTTCTGGGCTTCCCGCGGGGGGAATCTGACCTTGCTATATTGGTCGCTGATACGTGCTCAGCTGAAGATCTTCCTCCCCAAGCTGACACTGCTGCCTCGTCTTCTCCTAGCACTGAAAGAGGTTTAGTTGAAGGTTCTTGCCTTCTGTTAGCTATTGCAGCACATTTTAGAGGAATTGGTGCACCGTCATTTACCATAGCTTTTAACTTGTACTAAATTCAGTGCTTTTTCTTTGTGTGGCACACACCTGAACTTGCTCAACCTGATTCTCTGAAAGAAGCTTAACTTGTTGCAACAGATATACTGATTTATGGTGATTGTAGCATTAGTTTACCTATACCGTCTTGCCACCGTGGTCGGGTTGCATCGTGGACACACACACACGCTGATGCTGTATTGCTGTTGCATAATGTTATGCTAGTTTAAGAAAAAGCAGCATCAATCTTCTTTTCTCACATCCGTGCTTTCACCTCACAGTTGTGCCAAGTATAAGGAAATTGATTGCTTAACACTTACCACATCAGTGCTACTACTAACTAGTGGTGTTGTTGGCATGATGGACGTCCCAAATCTCTTTTATGATTGGGGAATACAGTGGTACTATTGCGCTGTGTTATCAATTTCAACAGTCAGACCTAAAATATCAGACCTAAAATATCAGTGCTGTTTTAGCAATTAAAGTTGCAGTTTCTATAACTGAAATGCTACAAAAATAGGGGCCAAAGTTGTAGATTGTTTCAGCTACTGTCGATAACTGAGATAGCTAGTAATATATGATGTCAGTTTATACGATTGTCACTATTTGTTGTTCCTTCAGATAGCTGATGACAAAACATTTTTTATTTTTCATCTGTCTATGCATGTCTGCTGCTCCCCCTCTTCCTCTATGGAACGGAGCCATCCATTCGATCCGCCATAGGCGGCTCCAGTGGATGCTCGACGCTGAAGATGAAGACGGAGGGTCGACAACACCAAGGGTCGATTTCCTCCTGCCTTCATGCGCGCCAGCAACCGGGACCTGCAGCCTCCACCACCGGCGTCGGCATCACGTCAGGGCAGGTAACCCCCAAACTAGGGCTGCTTCCTCTTCCCTGCCTAGCGAACGGGGTGAGATTCCCCTCTCTACCTTCAGATCCAAATCAAAGTTTGTTCAATTGTGCATGTACGTGCAATGCTCAGATTTGCTTATCAGCACTCGAAATCCGCTTGTCTAGCTTCAACCTATCTTGCTTTGCTATGCATATTCCTTTGGGATGACTAAAACTGAAGCTATACTAGCCTATCTCTGCTATGTTCCATCCATTGTATCTGTTTAACCAACCTGATCCTCCAAACATAAAAGCTCAAGTGATTACTGATTTAATTTAATTTAGTACACACACAGATTTTGTATGCACTGCTACCTGATGATCTATACATTTCACATATGGGTCCTATCTTTGAAGCTCTACAATGCTTTACAGGCATCAACATGACCTCCTAGTGGGTACCCGTGGCCGACCGCAACCACGACTAGGGTACGGAAACATGGACATCTCCTCGACTTGTCGAAGATCGACAGCGGCCTTCCCGGATCTAGGCCATATCAGGTCATCGGTACCCCTTATTCTTCCCTCGTGTAATTTTGTTGATAGCCTATAGTTTAGTGTTGTGCACCCCTAGCATGAAACTATATGCTCTGGCATTTGTGATTCTATGAACAACCAGTGATGCTGCTGTGGCTGTTGTACATGATAAATGTTGTGATTCTATGCACAACCAGTGATTCTGTGCACTATAAAATTTAGCTCACTTTCTTAATGTGATGCTGCTGCTGTACACCATAATTACTGAACATTTGTTAACACTCCAAAAATGCATCAATACTTTATAAAATAAATGAATCTTTTCATTTAAGTGTACTCTGGACATCAGTAGTATAGCACTTGCGGCTGCTGTTAAGCTTGCATCAGTACTGGTTGCAGTAGTTTAGTGTAGGACAACTGTAGTATATCAATTTATCATGCTGACAACAGTAGTGCAAAGCAAATTTGGAACTGATGCATATCAATGCAGAAAGTTCATTTCACATCATGCAAGTTCGATGCATATCAATTTATCATGCAAGTTATTTGTTCTGTGTTATGGTAAATGAAAATATGATTATAACAATTTCTCTTACTTGGGCGGACTAGGTAGAAGAAAACACATAGTCGAGCTAGGTAAAAGAAGAAGATGGAGAGGGAGAAGGAGGAGGCATGGCAACAAGAAACCGAGTACCTTGCCACTGCTTTGCTTGCAGGTGACATCCATTAATCTCTCACTTAGGTGAATCTGTATTTTGTTAGAATGCAACCTTTTGTGAATTCTAGACTTTTCTTTTGTGATAATCTAATGATGTTAGATGCCTGCTAGTTGCTGTATATGGGCAAGATGAATTGAATCGTGTTGTTTTCTTTTTGATGTACACACATGCAGATGATTGACACTCATGAACAGCAAGCAACCATACTAGTTACTACCTAGGTGTTCCAGAGATTGTTGTATTATTTATGTTCTTTTTACTCCCAGAATTATTGTGCGCTCATAATTTCATCACATTACCTGTTTTTCTTGCTGCATACATGTAGCTCAAGCAGTGTACTTGTAGAGCTTATGATTCTGATTCTTCTCAGCTTATTCATGTAACTGGGGGCATGTTGCTGTTCTGTTTGCCTAGTCCTGAATATGGTTGTCTGGTGAATTCGGCATATGATCGCTATCGAAGGAGCTCCATGCTGAAGAAGAAAACACTTGTAGAGCTTATGAAGTATCTAGTTGTTACCTTATAGAGCTTGTAATTGTGATTGCTATACCTGTATAGCTTGTATCGTTATTCCACTTGTAGAGCTTGTAAAGTTTGTGTTAAAGCTTGTATTACGTGTTATTTGGAGAGCAGGAGCTGCATGAATCTGGCTGATATAATTTGAAGTATTACATGTGTTTTCTGTCAGTGCAATTTGAATATCGCCAATTTAAATACCGGTTATTTATTTACCGTTAAATTGAAATATGAATAATATGACCCTGACATGTGGGATCCATGTGACAAGTGGACCCCTTTTTAAATAAAAGAAGAAAAATAAAAATTGTTGAGAAAAAAGGCCTGGCGCAAAAATAAAAAGGCTATAATGTCGGGCTTGGCCCAAAAATAAAAAGGCTATAATGTTGGGCCCGGCCCATGTGGCTGTCCAGAATTAATAGGGAATATATATATAAAATGCCGAATTATTGGGCTAGGCCCATGTAGAGCAGCCAATTGGACCGGGCTGAATCTTGTGCCACATCAGCTTGCCACGCTAGATGCCTACGTGGCCTTGGGAGGCTGCTAGTGACCAAAACACGACAGTACTCATATTTTGGTCAAAAACGTCTATGACCTTCTCACGGAGAAGGTCGCTATAGTCAGTTTATGACTGCCAGCTTTTGACCTTATGTTTTTGGTCACAAAAAGGTCACAAATGGAAATTTGTGACCATTCAGTGACCAATAGTGGTGGTCACAAGTTGACATATTTCTTGTAGTGAACGGGAGGAGAACATCACATAACTACTGGTCATGGACCCATGGTCCAAGGGAGACTACTCACAACTCATCCGGGAGGCGTCCATGGTGGTGGAGAAGCTCCCGGTGGTGATCCTCCCCTCCGACAGGGTGCCGGGAAGGGTTCTCCTGGTGCTCCCGATCTTGGAAGCGGCGGCGGCGGCGGAACAGAGATGAGATCGCGAAAAAGGGTTTCCGTCTCGAGGGTTTTGGGAGACGGTCTAAATATATGCCAAAGGGGGGCACCAGACGAGGCTCGGGGGGCCCAGGCGCCCCCCCCGGTGCGGCCCAGGGGGGGCGCAGCCAGGGCGCCTGGAGCCCTGGTGGCCCCCCCCTCCGGCTGTACTTTGGCTACCGGGAACCTTACGGAATGCTGATTTTTTATATAATTTTTCCGGAATTTTTCTGGCAGTTCTCGTAATGGGAAAACCTGAAATACAAAAACAGCCGAAAACAGAAACTGGCACTGGGGTGCACTGAGTTAATAGGTTAGTCCAAATATGATCAAAAGTGTATGGAAGTGTATAAATATCATAGCAATATCACCCAAAAGAGGCATGTAGCAAGCAGAAACTATCGATACGTTTTGGACGTATCATGGGTGTGCTGGACCACTTCAGAAGTTTGCGCGACTCGACGGGCGGCTCTGCTGCATTAACTTCCCGCACCCATTGTTTGAGTTGGCGGTGGGAAGTATGCAGAGAGGCACCTCCATCGACGCACAGAACTTCCGTGGCCTTCTGGAACTCCTGCTCGCTGTTGTCTCCGTCCTCCATGTCTTCGTCGTCGTCTTCGTCTTCGTCCTTGTCGCGGTCGCGGGGAGGTTTGTCTCGTTGCCGCTGCTTGGCCTTGCCGCGGCGTCCTCCCCGGCCATTGAATGGCCGCTTCTTGCCGGACTCTCCTCCACCTCCTTGGGCTTTCTCCTTGTCGCGTCGCTCGTACTCAGCCTTCTGCTGCTCGACGAGGTACTCGACCCTTTTGCAGTTCTGGAGGTCATGGCCTTTGGTGCGGTGGATCTTGCAGTACTGCTTGTCGGGGCCGTCTTGCTTGTCGGCGGCCGCCACAGCGGCAGCCTCCTTGCCGGAGCTGCCAGCCTGGGTTTTCTTGGCGCCAGCCTCCTTGCCGGACTGCTCAACGACCAGTACTTCTTTGTTCTTCTTCTTGTTGTTGTTCCGCCGCCGGTTCTTCCTTGCCGGGGCGGCATCCTCACTATCCGTCCCTCCTGCTCCAGTATCCTCTTCGGGGAGTCTCCTCCCCTCTTCAGCGCGTGTGCACTTGTTGGCCAGGGCATAAAGCTCGCTGACGTCTCGGATCTTGCACATCGCCATTTCCTCCCTCATCCTGCGGTTACGCACGTTCTGGTGGAACGCGCTAATAACCGCGGCAGGGTGGACGTCCGGGATGTTGTGTTGGACGCGGCTGAACCTCTGGATGTACTTTCGCAGGGATTCTCCTTCCTTCTGGGCGAGTATGTGGAGGTCGCTCTCCTGGCCATGGGGTTTGTGGCCACCCGTGAAGGCGCCGACAAACTGATGGCACAGGTCGGCCCAAGAAGAGATGGAGTTCTCCGGCAAGTGCATGAGCCAAGATCTGACGTTTGGCTTGAGCACGAGCGGGAAGTAGTTCGCTAATATCTTCTCGTCTCGTCCCCCGGCAGCCTGCACCGCGATGGTGTAGATGCTGAGGAACTCTGATGGATGAGTCTTGCCGTCGTACTTCTCGGGTACGTCGGGCTTGACATTCTTCATGCTGGGCCACTGGACTTGCCGCAGCTCACGGGTGAATGCAGGGCAACCCGCCGCGTACGGCAAGTCGCCTGGTTCTCCGGGCGCGTGCATGTCGGCAGCGGGCCCAGCGCGTTGGTCGGACTGTCGTCGCGCTTCTCTTCGACGCTCGATGCGAGTCCGAGCGTCTTCTTGTCGTCTGTCGTCAAGGACTTGGCGTTGATCGCGGCGAGCTCGTGGATCCGACGACGCCGTGGAGTCGTCGTCGATGTTGATCCGGCGAGTCGGCGATCTCGGCCTTCTGGGCGGGGAGTGCACAGTAGTTGCACCCCCGGCGGTCTTGTCGCCATCAGCCCACGCCTGGCTAACTTGCTGCGGCCGCGACGTCGTCGGCTGCTGCGGCGTGTCGTTGTTGGCGAAGGCGATGAGGCTTTGGATGGTGGCCCTCCAGTCTTCGGCCTTGTCTGCCGCTGGAGTGAAATCGAGGAGCAGCTGAGCTCGAGCTAGAGCTTCTGCTGGAGTGGAGGGGAGCGGTGGCGAGCTGTGCGAGGAGCGAGATATGCTCAGACTTCTAACTGCGTTACAAGGAGCAGGGTCTCGTCCCGGCGACCGCGCCTTGCTCGTGCCAGCATGTTGGCCTTGAGCGTCCCGCGACCCACCAACTTGACCTTAGCCGAGCAAGCGGATGCTACCTTGCGTACCACATCTCTGCCGGTCCAGCACCTCCTGAGAGGGGCACGGTGCGTGCACGGACGTCGAGGTCTTGGAATGCGCCCGGTCGTCCGTCTTGTCCTTCGACTTGGCGGCGCCGTGAGTTTCCTCGCCGGCGTCCGTCCTTCCGCCAGAGTCTACCCCACCGACCGTCGGCTCCGGTGGTGGCGGGATTGACGTGGACGGGTCTGCTACCTCCGAAGCCTTCTTCTGCGGCGGCATGTTGATGTAGTCGATGAAGTTGATGAAGTTTTCGCTCGCGTGAACGCCGGATCGGGTTCACGCAACCTCGACGCCCCCTACCTGGCGCGCCAAAGATGTCGGGGAAACTGATCACCCACGGACACCTATGGGACCAGAGCCCCTTTTCGGTACGGCAAGGGAGCGGAGGACGCACGAAGAGCGGATCGAGGCGGACACGCGAGCAGTTTACCCAGGTTCGGGCCGCACGGATGCGTAAAACCCTACTCCTGCCTTGGTTTGTATTGTGTTCTTGGCTCGGGAGCGATGAGAGCTACAGTACTTGTTGCTAGCTACACCGAGCGTGAGAATGATCGAAGATCGGAACCCCCTCTACGTTGCGTATGGGCCTCCTTTTATAGGTCAAAGGGGTCACCGACAGGTGGTAATACAGTTGAGGGTAAAAACGTAAAAATGGTGGTAGTTGGAACAGTGTATGTACAGTGCTCTGTACCCAACCCTGACGGTGCGGGACAAGGGCATTGAATGCCCGTCGCCGTCGCCCCAAACAGTGCAAAAAGCGTCCGTCAGGGGGGTCTCCGTTCGCCACGATGGTGGCCTTGTCATCGCGGCTTGCCACAGTGTACCCCAGGCTGCACAGGCTTCCGCCGCGTGCCCCTGGAAGGGCCCCAGGGCGACGCGTGGCCGGATGAGCTGGAGCGCGGGCACACAGTGGAAGCCTGCCGCGGCAAGCGCCTTGCCGCGGCCGCTACCTTGCCGCGCCCGGAAGCTTGTCGCTCTCCGGGCCCTGCCGCGACGTGCGGAGCGTTGCGGCAAGTCTTCTGAAATGCCATGCTTGGCCTTCCTAGCAAGCTCCTCTTGCCAGGGTCTTGTACCTAAGAGGTGGTTTTGAGCCTTGAGTGGCCTTCCCGGCAAGCTCCTCTTGCCGGGGCCTTGTTTCTCTGACTTGGATACTTTGTTCTTGAATGGTTTCAAAGGAACCTCAGTGGGCCTTGGCGCACGCGCGGTAAGCCCTGCCACGGGACGTTGCGACTGCCCGTGCACAAGTTCGGGATACTAAGGTACCCCTACTTTAGTACACCGACAGTTTGATATTCCTTTTCTACGGAACCCTGAAATAGGCAAAAAAACAACAATTAGCACCGAGCCTTCGGGTTAATAGGTTAGTCCCAAAAATAATATAAAAGTGTATAATAAAGCCCATTAAACATCCAAAACATAATATATAATAGCATGGAACAATAAAAAATTATAAATACGTTGGAGACGTATCATGTACCTGCTGTGCAATTGGACTTCCAATTGGATCCTGAAAATTGAAGTTGGTAAACTGATTACAACAACAAGTTACAACAGCAATCCAGGTAAACAACGAAGTTTTTAAAAATCTACCTGTTGTGAATGTTAGCAATCATACATAATGTGTTGCAAGAGCCATAATAAACTAACATCAAACTAGTAAAACTAACCAGTTTTGGCAATGCATTTAATTACACATGAACTAGTAAAACTAACAAGTTCTTGGCAAAGTATTACAGTAACAAGCCGGTACCGTTTACCAGCAACACAAACATCTATAAATTTCTTTGATGTAAGCAAAATGATTCTGACACACATATATATATGTTAAGAAGGTGTTGTCCCTCATATAAACCTGACAGTTGTCTGTCTATGAACATGCAAACATTACTAGTGCTACAAGTGATAAAAGCAAACCATTTAAACAAACATGGTATCAGAACGTAAATTACACATGAATTTTGCTGTACCCTAGAAGTACATATGACCAGCTATCTATGTGCTTAAGTAGCTATTTAAGTTCAGGAAAACAGGTAATTCTTAACAGTATGTATCAAACACATAGATAGGCATAGTCTATAATATGATTAACATGGTATGGCACTATGTAATAAGTAGCAAACTAAATTAAGCCAAGCAACGTAATTGAAATTTTTTGCAATTAGTGGCTAACTAAAATTCCGAGAAGCGGGTAACTGAACTTATGCTAGCTCTTTGTAAAGGCACACTGCAACTTCTTTTTCGCTTAGAAGGTTCACGAAGGAGTCCCTGGCATCAATTGCTTGGATACGCAGTCCCAATACTTCTTTCTTCCCACACTGCATTGGTAAGTCAAATGGTTAATCTGATAAGATGGTGCGTCCTTGATATGTTATATGAGGACGGGCTATCAGACTAGTTATAGCAACACACATCACACTGGCTTTTACTGTATTCTTCATGCGATTACATTTGGCATATCGAGATCTAAGAAATCTTCAATAGGATGAAAAGATTGGCATCCTTCACATTGTTGGTGAACTTAGTTCATAGAAACAAGCAATTCAACAATTATGTGGGTAAATCAAAAGGCCACTGGAATATTTCTCACTACCCCAATCATACACGCAAAATGGGGCGACGCCACCGTAGGGGCTGGTATGGGCTGATGCCTCGGGTGGCTGGAAAGTGCGCGCCTACTTGGAGTCGTCCAGGTTGGCCAAGGCTAGTTTTGTTCGTCCCAGCACACGAGCACGCAGTGTAAAAAATGAAGAAAAAAATTTCAATTTGGATGGGCCAATAACGTAAGTGCAAGGCATGACCAATAGCAGGCTTGCGGCCCAAACGATCGCCTCCCATAGCAATTGACAGTACGAAAAATCCCCAATTCATTCGCTCCTGCCTCAAGTCAGGTTCACTTCTAACCTAGCCGCCACTGGACAGACTGACAGAGCACTTCCACGCACCCTTATTGGATGTCGGTCGCTGGGCTTCAAGCGAATGGAAGGTGAAGAAGATGAAGATCCAACGCTAGGTGTATCCTGCATGGGAGGCGGCGGCAGCATGGGCATGGCATCGAACTTGCGCAAACGGACAATCGCAGCTTGCAAGAGCAGCATGGGCAACGAGCAGGGACATCACATCCCTGAGTATATCTAATTCAACTGTTCAATTTCTGGCCAATAGTTAAACTTGATGATGTTGTAAAATTGCTTGTATGTAGGGAATCTATAATTAAATGAAACCAAATTCTGCTTATATTATAACTCCCCCAATCAATACTGAACTGACTGAACCTGATGTGTCTAATCAAGTTTTTAGAGCAAACATACAAGCTCATGTTGTTCTTGAGCCTGAAGTGCCTAATGAACAGACTGCTAATGAAGGATTTGATGCAAACATTTTACATGCTCCTGGTGATGAACATATAGTGTCTAATGAGGTATCTAATGCAAGCATTTTGCAAGCTCCCGTTGAAGGATTTAGTGTCTAATGATGATCTGCTATGTTGAGAGAGAAATAGAAATTTGCTGGAATTGATGACAAGCAAATTATAGTACATTTTCATGGCTTGAGGAAACGTCGAGGCCATCTACCAGAAAGTCCCCATATCATGACAACCTAGCATGAACACTTTTCTAATCTGTTGTTTGAAACTATTGACATACTTTGCAGGATAGATAGATTGATATGCAGTTTGGGCACTAGTTATAGGTGCAATTACACTTGGATATTTCCGGCCAGAGAACGAACAATTTAAGCAGGTACAGTCCATGTTAGTAGTCCTTGTACACCATGTTGCATATTGTGTATATTGTTGCTTACATCTTTTAGTGTTTTATAATCAGGAACCACTTTGGATCATTTGCTGGTTTTCAAAGTGCATGTAGCTTCACATTTCTCAAGTTATGTTGATTTCTGGAGTATAAGTGCCTTAGTAATTTGTAAGTTAAATTTTCGCCCCTAGTAACTTGAATTCATGGATACGCCACCGTACACAAATCATACATGGATGCCAGTACGATTTAAATGAAATGCAGGGACTCACGCTAGCTCGTTGTACATGCTCACTGCAGCTCTGCTTGCCCTTGCACTACAAAAAAATACACTTCCGTGATGATACGTGTTTGTCACAGTAGGTCACGTTTTCTGTCATGCATGTACATCCATGACAAATTTATGACAGAATCAAGATAGTCATACCCGTGCTGTCGTAGAAGTGTTCCATGACTTTACCAAAATTATCATCACGGAAGTGTCCACTTCCATGACGATAAATCACGCGTCACAGAAGTGCTTTCGTCAAGGGTGACCGACACGTGGCATCCACCGTAACGGAATGCCCTTAAGCTATCGGTCCGGTTTTGGATCCGATAACCCATTAACAACCCCGACCAATGGGGATTTTCCACATGTAAAATCATCATTGGCTGGAGGGAACACGTGTCGGCTCGCCGTTGGGACAGATGTCATCCACTCATTGGACCCAAAGCACCTATGATACGTCGACATGTGGCACGGCCCAACAGAGGCCCATTCCTGTGAAAAGACTGGCCCGTTTGGCTTGGTCAAAAGGTGGCGGCCCGGCCCACGGCAAGCCTGTTAACAGCTTGTTCGTATATAGCCCATTTACAGCCCGCTAACCCAGGGCTCGTTTACGGCCTATCCGAATTAGGTCCAGTAGCGGCTTCTAGGTCGTCCAATATAATTCCAGCCCATTTTAACTTCCGTCCCATGTATGGCCCATGACGTCTTTCGGCCCATATGAGGCCCTTAGTAAGCCTCGACCCATTAACGGCCCGTGGTAAAACTAGCCCGTAATGAACAGTGCCCAACAGAGGCCAATTCCTATGAAAAGGCCGGCCCGTTTGACTTGGTCAAAAGGTGATGGGCCGGCCCACGGCAAGCCTGTTAACGGCATGTTCGCATATAGCCCATTTACAGCCCGCTAACCCAGGGCCCGTTTATGGCCTATCCGAATTAGGCCCAGTAGCGTCGTCTGGGCCATCCAATATAATTCCAACTCGTTTTAACTTCCGGCCCATGTATGGCCCATGACGTCTTTCGGCCCATATGAGGTCCTTAGTAACCCTCGGCCCATTAACGGCCCGTGGTAAAACTGGCCCGTAATGAACAGTGTTTCACTTTATACCCATTAACGACCCATTATTCCGTTGGGCCGTTTCCAGCCCATGTTATCTTTCGGCCTTCTCAGGGCCCATTTATTCTTGGGCTCATTTCCAGCATTCGTTTACGTTCGACCCATTACTGTCATTTTCTAGTTGTGGGCCAAATTCAGCCCGTGGTTACAGTCGGCCCATTTGTGGCCCGTTAATACGTTGGGCCGTTTTCATAGCATCATCAAATACGGTCGATTAACGACGGCCCATTATGGTCGGCCCATGAACGGACGATTTCAACTCTAGCCCATTTACGGCCATAATGTGGTCTGTTATTGGCCCATGTTTGGCCAACCGATCATACGACCCGTAGAAGACCCATTGTGTCTACGGCTCATGTAATGCCCATTGTTTCTACGGCCCATAGAAGGCCCATTGTTTCTACGGCCCGTAAGAGGCCCATGTTAACTACAGTAAATATGTAGCCCATGGTTAATGTGGCCTAGTTTTAAAAAAATAGGCTATTGCGTCCACTAGCAAACCGTGGAACAAGAACTGCACTGACTACAAGAAAACAAATAAACAAGATAATAAGGAAATAAATTGGCAAGCAACTTACGCTAGGCTATCATGGCTATTACACATATTACATCCACTAGGCATCAAAGTTCGCCACCAGTGCAAATGTAGGAAACAAAGCAGCATATAAACGCCGCAGCAAAACAAGTCCAGAAATGAAACCACTTCAGAAGAGCTCAAGAAACAATATCCTGGGTACCCATAATGCTGGAAAGATGCTTAGCAAGCTTATTAACTTTCTCTTGTTTGGCGCTTAAATCCTCCAGCACTTGCTGTTGCACTAGAAAGTATGCATCTGAATTCTGCAGGGACTTCCTCAGTCCTTTGGCTTCCTGTCACATAACATCTGATCGATGTCTTTCAACTTGAAGTTGAGACTCAAGAAGCCGAACTGATTCTGGCAGCGACTTTGAAGAGCTGGTGCCATCAGTAGTAGCCAGTAACTCGAACACTACATCAAGATATGAATTTGGGGTTGTCTCAGTGTCTTCAATATAGTTTTTATCAGCTTTCTTGGAGACCAACAGGGATGTCTCACTATCTTGAACCTTATCCGCATTACTTCCTGTACCATTGCATAACGGGGTACTCTTCTCCAATATTTTATCCGCATTCTAAAAGAGAAACAAACAAACACATCACAGGTTTACAATGTAGTATATGAAACTCATTTTGGTAAACCAGTTCAGTAGTAAGGTGGACAGGATAACATCATGAAACAAACATATATCTATGTAGTATGGTCAATGTCAGGGATATTACTAGCAGGTATAAACTGGCCCGGAAGGTCCGGATTACACTGACAAGGTTGTATTATTACAAGCCCAGTAGAGTAGGTACACGAGATTACAGCCCAGAAAGGTTTGGGGCCCATGTATAAGGCCCACGGTCTGTAAACCGTCGTATCATGTAACTTGGTATGTAAGATAGAAAGAGTAGAGACCGGGGCGGACACGTTTATGAGCCGGCCTCGGGACTCTGTAAACCGGACCGGGCGTCGCCTCCTATATAAAGGGACGACCCGGCGACGGTTCAAGGACAAAAAACAACAGCTCAAGACACAGGCAAGCAGATTCGCTCCCTGTTCATCGACGCACAAGCAATACCACACCAACTAGACGTAGGCTTTTACCTTCATCGAAGGGGCCGAACTAGTATAAACTCCTTGTGTCCTTTGTCCGCTTTAACCTCTTCAAGCTAACCCGCGCGATGGCCTCACACCTAAGTCTGCTAAACCGGACATCTGCCGTGCTAATTCCACGACTGTTGGCGCCCACCATGGACGGAATATAGGTATGGTCTATAGCATTCTAGTTTATGTTGCCAAATCAAGATAGATACAGTTCGAATCATATCTATTTAAGACAAAGCAGCTTAGACAGAATATAAGTGTGGGAAACTACACAACAATAACAACACTTGTAAGGTGCATGGCATGAGAATATAACTGTTTATTCAATTGAAACTGAAATCAGCATAGAGCAAGTTACAAATGCAAACACGTTAAAGAAACATGTTTAAAACATACCTGTTGCGCCATTGGAGTTTCAATTGCATCCTTCAAATTTGAAATTAGTTGGTATGAGTAAATAAAGTGATGCAAGAGCAAAGTAGTATGAACCATAGCTACGGAACCTGACCTGAGAACAATTCTTCTTCTGCTTTAAGTTTTGACTTTGGGTTCGGAGTGGTGGTCCTTGTGCTTTTGGCACTGCAGTTGCCTTACTAACTGCTCGTTATTGGTTGCTCTGTGGTGGAGACGGTGCTGTGTCAACCGGAACTGGGTTACTATCTGTTGGGGTTGGGGTTAGAAGGGGTGTAGCTGGTTCTCTGTCCAACTGGGTAGGGGTACAATCTGCGTGAGTCCGGGTTATGTGTGGTGGGGCTAGTTCTTGGGCAAGTACAACCGTGGTTCTATCTCCATCGACAGGTAGCACGATATTTTCTGAAGACCGTGTTTTTACTCCGACAGATATTGCCATCACCCCCTCCAATTGAAATGGCTGATAAACAAGAAAAGTAATTGAATGTACATACATTGTAAGATAGACATGAGCAATGGATAGTAGGGAAGAAAATAGGGCATGAAATAATTCACATTTATGTTGTCTAACCAAACATAATAGCAGGACATAATTTCACATATATGATGGCTAATTAAACAGGATAGCATGACACAATTTCACATGTATGATGGCTAACTAAACATGATGGAATGACATACTTCAAAATATGATGACTATGTAAACATGATGACATGGTATATCTATACGATGTGTCGATTAAAGTGGTTGGCATGTCATAAATCACAAACATGCCGTCGATGGAAACATTATGGCATGATATAATTCACGGATAGAATGACATAATTCAAAATATGATGACTATGTGAACAGGATGACATGAAATAACTATATTATGTCTTTAGAAAATGGGTTGCCATGCCATAATTCAGATACATGTTGTCTATATAAACATCATGGCACGATATAATTCAAATATATGATTTATATACTAAGGAAGTGAGCAAAGGGCAATCACATATATGATGTGTCAACTAAGGAGATGGCATTCAATATCGTGTATATGATGTAAAAACTAATCATTGCAATACAACATATGCACGATATGAGTAATATAACCCTGCCAAGTTTGAGCATACACCTCAGGGGGATAATAGGACTTGTCATCTGCCTCTGAATCCTCCTCTGAAGAGCTATATGTAACCAGCAAGATATCTGCTTCACCAGGTAGCATTGTCTGCTCTGAAGACCTTGTTTTCACTCCAGATTTCTCCATCACCAATTCAAATGGCTGATGCACATGAAGAGCAGTTGAATATACAAACATTGTCGACAAAAGCAATGAGAAATACAAAAAAGGACAACATGATATAATTCACATATATGACGCTTGGCTGAACAGCATGGCATTGAATAATTCACATATATAATGCCTTGCAACAAGATAGCATTGCATAATTCACATATATAATGTCTTGCAAAAAGATGGCATTGCATAATTCACATATATGGTAATTAGACACTTAATAGGTGGCATTCACACAAATCGTGTCTAAACTAAGCAAATGACCTAGCAATGCAAGATACCATACGTACGATATGAGCAACATAACCCTGCGAAGTTAGAGCATGCACCTTGGGAGGGGGGATAGGACTGGTCATCTGTCTCTGAATCCTCCTATGAGGAGTTATATTCCTCTTGATTATGATCTGAAATGGGTGGAGGGGGGCTGCCTTTGCGCCCACCATGGAGAGATGTCCGCATGAAATTTTATTGCCACGTAAGGCTCGTCTCTTTTGCTCTACATGTTCAGTTCCTTTGTGTACAATAACAGACATGCATAGGAATAAAACATATTGAGATTATCTAAGAGTGCATGCACAAATCCAGAGTGAAGGTAGCAAACTGTGGATAGACCCACAACCAATGATAGCAAGAAGATAATAGCTTTAGTTAAATAATACAGATAATGGCTCCTTTAATGTTTGTTTGCACCCAACATGAAACTCATAGTAGACACCCGAGATTAACCAGATAGTAGACATATAGTACTGATTGCTGGCCCAATATGTACCCACAGCCATTTAAAAACTCAAGTTTCAGCATAAGTTTGGACCTGAGTCGGAGTCTAATAGGTGAACACGACGGTAAAGTAGCATGTCATCATATTAAGCGATGAATAACGTAAGCAGACACGGAAGAGTGCGATCTCTCTTGCGGACCCGTGTAGTCCTCAAGGTCATCTGCTCAGTTGATGATGTTAATGCAGTTGTCGTGGCTGCCGGCGGCGGGGAAGAAGATCTGAGGCAGCGAAAGACAGTCTAGAGAGCGGATCCCTGCTGTGGTGAACCCTTCAGCTGTTGGAGCAGCTGAGGTGGGGTGGAACACAGCACCGCAGGAGCAGGACAAACCACACAAGGTTTTCTTTGACACATATCTGTAACACAAGTAATTGTGTAAGGGCTTGTTTGAATTTGAGCATTCTAACAATGCAGGGATAGGAAATAGACAGAAATATGATAGGAATGCACGTGCAAAACAGAGAATTTAAAAACACAGGATTTCTGCCAATCTGGGTGTTTGGTTCACAAGAATTGGAAGATCACAGGATGCAAAGAAGCATGGTGAGATTAAGTCAAACCACAACAAGTGTACAACCTCTTTGACGAAGCCACGTCGATCTCAGCGTGATTGGGTTGGCCGGTGAGGATGCTCCGGCTGACTTGGCTGTCGGAGGAGGCGAAGAAGATCTTAGGCATCTGGAGATGGAGCCCGAGGTACCGCTCCGCTGTGATGGAGGGTTTCGTCGTTGGAGCAGCTCCGGGGAGTTGTACGACGCCGAGGCTGAAGCAGGACTAGAGAGACAACGTTAACCTGAGTGGAATTCTAATATCATCTCCAATAGATGATGTAACATACATAACCATAAAGTGCTAGATGTATACATCAGCCGCTCATCTCTGAACTTAAGTGTCGAAACTGAATTTAACTGTCAAAATTTAATTTAACTATCAAAACTGAACTTAACTGTCGAAACTGAATTTTGCTGGCGAAACTTAATTTTACTGTCAAAACTGAAAGCACTAGAGGTGAGGCTACACGTCAGTCTACTGACTTTTTCATCTCTGGTCAGTCGATTTTGCAGCCGTTGGATACGAAATCAAAGGCCTGCAGTTCATCTTCAACCTCCACCCTCCTAAGCCGCCAGCCACCGCCGGCCAAACAGCCGCCCCCGCCACCTCGCTCGCCCCGAAAACACTCCCCACCACCGGTCCGCCGCTGTCCCGGCCATCCCTGTAGGCCCCCCGTGCCGAGCTTTTTCTCCGACGATCCCCACGCCACCGCCCCACCACCGCCAGCGACCACCGCCCCCACCCTGAACCCTAAGATAGATAGAAGGGTACCTCTCCGGCGAGCTCCCCTCCCCGCTGCGGCTGGTTCTTCCTTAACTCCGGCGAGGCCCCCCCACCCCTTGAAAATGGACTGGCCGAAAAGTCAATTTAGTCGACTGAAGTGCAGCTAAATTGGAGCAGCATCACAAGCAAGAGCAAGAGCGAGACCAGCTGCGCGAGAAAGAGCAAGAGCAAGAGTAGACCAGGCAGGGGACCGAGAGCAAGAGCAGAGCAGCAGCGCGAGCGAGAGCTAAAGCAGCAGCAGCTCCTACTAATGTGGACGTCGCCACCGAGGGAGCGACGCCGTGGAGGAAGTGGCCGGCGACGCCGCCGTGGATGGAGCCGTGCCGTGTCGGCTCGGGACCGAGCGCCGGCAGCACCATGAGATCGAATCAACAAGAAAATGCGGCGATTAATGTACAACCTTTTTGGTGGTGCCGATTAGGCCGCAGCTTCATCCGAGGAAACTGTGATGATGATGCTCTTCCGGTGGTGCAGGTGAAGACGACGATGTGGGAATGGAGGTGGCATGAAAGACAAGGGGAACGTCGGGGCAGGTCCTTGGAGGTGGAGGACCGGGTGGCTGAACCGGTACGACGACCAGATCGACGACGGATCCTCATCCGATA
Source organism: Secale cereale (assembly GCA_902687465.1). Classification (NCBI taxonomy): domain Eukaryota; kingdom Viridiplantae; phylum Streptophyta; class Magnoliopsida; order Poales; family Poaceae; genus Secale; species Secale cereale. The sequence continues at coordinate 202,121,250 of LR738710.1, read as the reverse complement.
CGGTGGATGAGGGACGTTGAGGTGTTGCTGTGGAAGACGTCATCAGGGAAGAGGCTCCGGCTGGGTGGCGGATGGAGGAGCGTGTGGGGCTTCGCGGGTTTTGCCGGCCTTGGTGTACGAATGGGTGGGCGGATGGGATGGGAGTGGGGAACTATGGCTTAGGGACGCGCTTGTCCGAAATGTGGGGTAAGTTACGAAAGTACCCCCACCGATTTGAGGCGGTTCTTTCGGTTCAGGGGTATCACGGGCATTTCACGTGTCGGGATTTCACAGGAGGTGGGAGTTTTGCGCGCGTTGAATTTTGGAATAGCAAGGCGTGGGTTGAGATGGAGGAGTTGTCGGAGCACAACGAGACAAAGATATATCTTAATTATTTCGGGCTAACAAGGCGCGGGTTGAAATTTCCGGACAAGCCTAACGTGTACATTACCAAATCAATTAGCACTACAAATGTCATTCAAAACTTTGAATTCATGTTATGTTCAATTGAAATATTTTGCTACGTGTACATGCAACCTAGTACTCAAATGAACGTTTTAGTGCATTCCAAACGTATATACTACCGCTTCAATATGAAGTAAATTTGAATGCATTTCTGTATTTGATTAAGATCTACAATAATGATTGTTGTGAAGTCAAAGCATTTGAATTCGTTTCTCTGTTTTAATAAGATCTACAATCGTCATTATTGTCAAGTCAAACCATCGTTTGTGTATTATCTTCACAGCACACCACATGATTAGTCTCGAGTTACATGTAATGCCCAGGATGCGACTATATCTCCTACGTGCTGAGGCATGACTTAGATACATAAGCGCATTCTGGAATGATCACAAGCGTGGTATCTTTGCACAACTCATGTAAAAGAACAGGGATGAAAGAGAAAAATAGTTGGCTTACACTCGCCATGTCTCACAATGAATACAATAGCATACATTCATCCAAATAACACAGGGTCCGACTATGGATGAAATCCAAACGAGAAAAGATACCACAACCACAAGTCCTTGTCGCCCCTAGTAGGAACCACTATTGATCATTGGGATACGATACGTAGTAACGACCACGCTCTTCATCGAACTCCCAGTGAAGTTCTGATCCATCTCCTGCATCGTACTCGGCTGTACCTGCATCTGGTGTGTGTTGTAATCTGTGAGCCACAAGGACTCAGCAATCCCATTCCCGGGTATCAAAACTAACAAAGCCTTTAGGTGTGGAGAGGTGATAAAGTGTCTATGTCAAGCACTAAGCAACTAGCTTTCGAATTCAGAGCGAGAGGAGAATATGTGCCAACAGTCGGCAAAGTTGATCAAGAAGTGATCCTAGCTGCTCACGGTCATGCATAATCCCACTGTGTTCACTTCCCGGATCCCTTCTGAAAGAGACCATCACGGTTACTCACACATGTAGTGTATTCTTAAGGATATGGTGTCAAGTTATCTACAACCGGATATTAGCAAATTCCCATCCGCCACATAACCGCGGGCACGGCTTTTGAAAGTTCAAAACCATGCAGGGGTGTCCCAACTTAGCCATCACAAGCTCACGATCTACGGAGTCGCAACTCCAAATTGGGAAGCCCCGAGTATTCTCGGAATCCCGTGCTCAAGATATTTCGACAAATGTAAATCTAACCCAGCAAGTTCGCCCTATGTGCCGACAAATCCCGATAGGAGTCGCACGTATCTCGTTCTCGGGGCACACTGGATAGGCAAGATGTCGGGTTGGCTGAGACCCTGGTTGCCCAGGGGGCGCTAGAAATCGCCCAGTTTGGACCAACACTCAGAGGAGCACTGGCCCGAGTTGTTGATTAAAAGAATCCTTGGGTTAATTACTCCCTATGCATTTATTTAGTTATAAGGTAAATGGTAAAACAAGGTTGGGTCTTGTTGGAAAAGCTTTAAGCAGTGTGAATTATCAAGGGGGGCCCATAAACCCCAACTGTGTTAGGAACGCAAAATCAAGGAACATAACACCGGTTTATCGGGTCCTAAGGTGGCATGAGTGGAACAAAACACCAAGCAGAAGGCCAAGCCTTCAACCCATTACCAATATATATGTGCATTAATTTAATCAAGATATATATTGTGTTATCTCAATAACAAGTCCAAACATGGAGAAATCTTCAAAAACTTCACCTCAACTAACAACGCTATAAGAGGGGCTGAGCAAAAGCCTACTTAGCCAATCAACGGTTTGCTAGGAGGGCGGTTAGAGTGTTTCATGGCAACATAGGAGGTTGACAAAACAGGAATAGGCATCGAGGCATAGCTAAAGAGCAAGACAACTAGCAAGGCAAAGATAGAGGTGATATCGAGGAACGGTCATCTTGCCTGTTAAGTCCTCGGTGGGATGGTAAGATAGCTCCTCAAAATCAGTCTCGACAAGATCCTCGAACTCGGTATCGACTCCCAGCTCTACCCAACACAAGAGCACAACAACGGTACAAGATCAATCATGGTGCAATGCACAATCATCATGATGCAAGACATGGCATGGGATGCAAGTATGATGTGCGTAAGCATGAGGATGCTCTCGAGCCTAAGGAGAAGGTGATGGAAATGGCTTCATCTTGGGCAACCAAGCAAGCCACTGGATAGATGGGAAGATTTCGGTCGAAAACGATATAAAGATTATGGAAATAGGATGCACGGTTTGCAAATGACAAGCAAAACAAGATGCAATGCAAAACTGCAGTTAACAGCGACATGGCATCTTTGGAGCAAGATATAATTATGCTACATCACCCAAACATGAAGGCAAAAGGCATGGATGTGAAATAGACATTGATACTTAACAAGCATGAACTCAGAGCACACCCAAAAACTTACCGGAACACAATTAAACAAGCATGGCAAGATTCAATAAGTTTACAGATTTCTCAGACTGTGAAAATTACAAGGCATGGCAGCAACAACGACAAGTAGGCATGTTTGCAAGCTTGTGCAACTCAACTCAAAGCATAGCATGGCATGTGAATATAACCAACAGCAAGAAGAAATGTTTGTGAAACTACTCATGGCAAGAACATGGTCATAGGATGCATAGAACACTAGCTATTCACATGGCAAAACTGAACTTGCCGATAACAAGCTGACAGAAACATTTTATAGCAACTTGGGAGCATGAAAACAACAAGCTACAGCAACTCATCATGGCAAACATGAGCAGGATAGCTAGAGCATAACATATACATCAAGTAACACCCACTAGACAACCCTAACCGTGCACAACATTGATAGTAACCTCATGGAAACATGGCATAAAAATTAACAGATTCAGCCTTAGTAGAAAATTAACATCACGATGGCATGTTAATAAGCTTGTTGCACTCATCTCAAGACATATCATGGCATGAAAATAAATCTATCATGTAGAGCACATTCCAATGAGCAAAACACATGTTGACACCTAGCTCATATGACATATGGATCAATATACACGAACAAGAAAAAACATAATCTCATAACAAGTTCAGAAACTTATCAGCCACATGCACTTTTGCAAGAGGGTTAAACATGGCATAATGCAACCTAACATGCATGCAAATGTAGCCATCATGAAGAGCATCACAAGATGAACATCTGGACATATCATACACTCCATTTGGACCAACATCCACCAAGTTGTGACCTCACGAACATGACGACAAATTGTTAACAGACAACTAGTGCTGAAACAGTAACATCACGAAGTAGTCTTGCAACGAAGATTAAGACAACTAGATGAATACTAACATGTATGAAACTGATGCTAAAATGTAGAGCACTTTGAGACGAACATTTTGATATATCATACATGCAAAACGGAGCACCGAGCACAAAGTTACCACATGAAGAAGGAGGCCACAAAATTAAACGAATCTGGGACTTAGTGAAAAATTACCCCCGCGAAAAGTCAATGCAGGACTTAGGGATCCGGGCATTTGGTTCGAAGACGTGGTGTATCTGATCCCGTTTCTTCTCGGGCGAGGTTGGCGGCTCCGGCGAGGTTTTCCGGCGAGGAGGAAGCCGGGGAGGACGCCGGACGGGGTCGGGGACGACGGGGCCGACGAATCCGGTCCAGCCCGACTGGATCCGCGGCGAGGAGCGACGGTGGTCGGCGAGATCGCACTCTGACGAGCTCCAGCAAAGCTTGGTGCGAGGCGATGTAGCTTGACGGCGGCGGTAGGTGGCTGCTCGCGCGGCGGCAAGGTGGCTGGAGGCGAGTCGAGCTGAGGGTCGCGGTGGGGACCTGCAGGCGGCCGGCGGCGTCACGGCCGACGGGCGAAACGGCCGAGGCGGCGGGGCTGGCCGGATTCGGAGGCGGGCGGCGGTCGTCCGCGGCGGCGGGGCCGAGGTCCACGGCGGCGGGGATCTGAGGCGCGGATGAGCGGGTCCGCAGGCCGCGGGAGGTGGAGGGAGGAGAGGACATGAGGTGGCGGCTCCGAGTTGGCTGGAGGCGGCGGTGGAGGTGATGTGGCAGCGCGCTATTGGTCGGCGCGACGTGGCTGTGCGGCGGCGGACATGTCCGGTTGTCGATGGACGTGTCCGGTGGCGCGGAGGGAGGTGGAGCTAGGGTTTCGGTCCGGAATTCGGGGCAGATGGGCATATTTATAGGTAGAGGGAGCTAGGAGTGTCCAAATGAGGTGCGGTTTTTCGCGCACATGATCACGATCCGACGACCGAGAGGATGGAGGTGGTTGTGCTGGGCTAGTGGGCTCTTGTGGAGGGGTGTTGGGCCAAAAGTGATAGGGTTTATTAGGCCACGTGGTTAACCGTCGGAGTATCAAACGACCTCCAAACGAGACAAAACTTGACAGGCGGTCTACCGGTGATATACCAAGACCACTCGACAAGTCTCGGCCCATTCCGAGGATGTTTTTAACCCACTCACGAAACAAAGGCTTGAGAGGTGCGACGGGCACGTGTGTGAGTGTCGGAAACTGAAACGGACAACGGAGACGATGCAACTACACACAGATGCAAGTGAGACTATGCCAATGCAATGCACATAATGAAAATGACATGGTGACATTCAACACACGCACAAGGCAAAAATGAAGAAACCCGAAATGAAGGAAGAGCCCAGAATGGAATTGATGAAGTCAACGATGCATATATTGCCTTAAATGGAAGTTGTTACATCCGGGGCGTTACATTACATATGAACTATGTGTACTATATGAACTCGAGCTTGATTTTTTTGAATCCACTTTATGTTGACTTCAAATCTTAGTACATTTCAAGCTCTAGCTAGATCTTCACAAACTAAACCATGTCTCATATGTATAATGTTTTTATCACATTATGTATGGTGCCCCCCTACGCCTACCAGTATTTCGATGTGAGTTGCAAACAATACACGTTACCGCAAATTCAAATAAAATGTGAGAATGTTCGATGTATAGTATGGTTTAGATTGTTCGACATTTAGCTGTGAGTTGCAAACGCCATGCATTGTCACATTATGGTATAACATGTGCAAAACCACAACACGCGTATCACCGCTATATTCATGCATGCATATGTTTAAAACACTATGATCTCCTATTCAAATATATGAATCCACTTTCATATCAAATTATGATCTTTGTTATTCTCTTACACCCACACAATCCTCTAACCTTTGTAGCTACCACTAACTTTCTCTCATGCATGCACACGCCCTCCTCGCCCTCCCCCTCCCTCAGCATTCTATCCATCGCGCACATTCATTTTGTTTTCTTTTGGTCGTTCTCCCATAGTCTCCACAGCTCCTTTCCGACACACATCGATATATAAACCTCTCCAGCGATGTCTGCCTACGACATACACACGCACCTGCAATCTCCTCCTTTATGTGTCCTTGCCTCGTGTCTCTCATACGGTCCCACACACGTGTAAACTCTCGCCCCTCTTTTCATCGATCTCACAACCGCACACTCCCCCTATCTAGCTAGTAGCTGGGCCTCTCGCACCACCTCCTAGCTCCATTCTCTCTGTCTATCTATCTCACCGGGCCTTATTTGCCTCTAACAAATGGACGTACACCGAACGATCTCCCGCTATACATACAGCTAGTTAGGTCCTTATAACTCGTTTCCCCATGCGTCGATCGATCTACCTCATTAGTTATGTCTCTCCCTTCCTCTGACAAACAACAATTGATCTACCGAACTAGTTAGGTTTGCTTACCAAACACATGGTTCCCCTTCATCATCCATGGATGTGTCCCGACAGATCTATCACGCATAGGCACACACAAAAACACATCCCCACTCTTATTGATAATATTGCAGTTCCACCCTTAGTTTGTCTAGTAGGCCTCTCCCACCATCTTCGAGAAGCAGCTCCATCACCCATCCAGCACTCTACCCCTCTCCCTCACTCTCTCTCTCTCTCTCTCTCTCTCTCTCTCTCTCTCTCTCTGTCCCATCCTATTTCCCATCCTTCAGTTATGTATGGATGTCGGCCGATCTCCCTCAAGACATAGCTGGGTCTCTCCTTCTCAACACATATACGAGTCGTTCTACCTCAATAGTTAGGCCTCTGCCTACCCCTCCCCAAACCCCCTCCCACACACACTGATACATCGAGCGCTCTAGTCATGTCTCCCTGCCACACACAAACTTGACCTGTGCCCTCTGACGTTCCGGTAGCTAGGTCAGACGCCCTATATCTTTGACTAGCACACATACACACACATGTTCGTTGGCTCTCTTCACCGATCTCGCACCCACCCACTTGATCCACTCTTCGACTCTATCGATATCTATGACCCCTCCCTGTCTTCTCGTGGATCGCTTGACCCTCAATATATGATATGGATAGGCCTCCATTTCACACACATTGCAGGCAAAATTTTGTTTGAGATGTCATCGACACATATTCCCACAAATACATTCACGGAATCAACCTCCCCCCCAAAACAAAAAACACTCATGAACGCACACAAGCCATTTGTCTAGGTTTGTATCTCTCACACACACCCACGTAGGTGGGGGACGTGCACGAAGAGAAGAGGTGCACGCACGGCGCACATACTCCCGTCTCTTTCCCAACCACACCCGCGCGGGTACACGGTGGAGCTCATTTCTGTACGAAAAGGCAGCCCAGGTGGTAACTTGACACGTGTACTTGTTGTCCACTAGATGGAGGGAGGATCATCTACCACGGGTGAACAAACAAATTGCGACGTGACATGTTATGTTTAGAAAGAGGCAAACCATGTGGGGTCTACCTTACAGGCAAGGCTCTATACACTGGAGTACTTTTGATGTGTTCCGTAAACTCACAGAATGAGGACACTACTAGAAATAGGGCTATAGATGGGATTGACACTAATGGCGCACCAGACAAGCGGTGCGCCATTAGTATATACTAATGTCGCACCACATTCTGATACGCCATTAGAGTTGAATACACTAATGGCGCACCTGGCTCAGGGTGCGCCATTAGTATCAATTTTTTTTCCTTTTCCAAACATACTAATGGCGCATCCAGACACAGTGCGCCACTAGTTGTAACTAGTAATGGCGCACCAGTCAGAGAGTGCGCCACTACTGTTGTTCTTTTATTATATTTTTTATTCTGTTTTTTGCAAAACTACTAATGGCGCATTGTTCCACAGTGCGCCATTACTAGTTTAAACTAGTAATGTCGCACTTTGGGACAGTGCGCCATTAGTATGTTTTTTTGCAAAACTACTAATGGCGCACCACCAGAAGGTGCGCCATTAGTAACCTGGGTTACTAATGGCGCATTTTGAGGTGGTGCGCCATTAGTAAGTGGGCACCAACAAGATATTTTGGACAGCCACTCCTACCCACACTCACTTTCTCCCCACTTCATTCTCTCCACCTCCTCCTTGTCTCGGGTGCCTCCTCTTTTTCACCTCATTTCCACCATAGCTTCATTCAAATTAAGTGGTTAAATTACCTTGTTTTGATAGGTAAGTAAGGGGGGAAGCTATATTTATGTTGTTCTCCCTACAACAATGTGCACATGCGCTTTTTATGGCCTAGCTAGATCTATGTATGTTCGTGGTGTTGCATATGTTTGTGGTGTTGCATATGTGTTTGTGTTTGGAGGTGTACAGGTATTTGAAATGCAATAGTTGCCAATATTTTGCCGGAATGTTGATTCATTTCCGTTTCGGCGAGAATTTTGGCATTAAGCATTCTTAGGGTCCTATTTTTAGGGAAAGTCATGCCAAATTTTTTCTTGGTTCTAAAATATCGTTTTGCTCTACCCCGCAGGCGACCATGGTCCGCACAATGACCGAAGGCATCGGGAATAGGTTTTTGAGCTCCGCGAAGGCCGAGATGCTTCAAAAGAACGAGACAGAGATAAGATGTCCGTGTCGAAGATGCAAGCTGAAGAGCCTTATTGCGGACCCGGATTCCGGGCAGGTGCGGGACCACCTGCTCTTGCGTGGTTTCATGGATGGCTATCGGTGGCAAGGTGATGAAGATGACTACGAAGTCGTCCATGGGGGCCGGGAAAGAAATGAGGAAAGGCAGCAAGACAACCACCGCGGCTCGGGCGGGCGAGAAGACGAAGAATCCCCAGGAGATGATCATGACGGTGATGCTGTACACAGTCATCATGTAGAAGATGCAGGACATGATGATGAGGAAGATGCCGGAGCAGACGACGGGCATGATCATGAAGATGATGATTCCGGCGGAGCAGACGACGCTAGACCATCGATGGGCTAGGTGCAGGACCCTAATATTCAGGAGCTGCTTGTCAATCAGACGGATAACGCAAGAGCTGCCGCCCGAGAGAAAGCCAAGATGGATCAACTTGAGTTAGACGCGGTTACTCCATTGTATGAAGGATGCAGGCCCGAGGATACCCTCCTGAAAGTAACGCTCATGGCTGTGGAGATGAAGGTAAAACACAAAATGACCGACGCATGCTTCGACGAGAACATGTCATTCTGGCACGAACGTCTTCCCAAGGGGAACAAGTGCCCGACCAGTTTCGAGGAGGTGAAGAAAATCGTGTGTCCTCTGGATTTACCGCACATGAAATTCCATGTGTGCATGAACAATTGCATCATTTATCGGGACGAGCACGCGGAGTCTACCATATGTCCAGTGTGCGGCGTCACTCGATACAAGAAGAGGAAGAAAGCTCCTCGAAAAGTGGTGTGGTACTTTCCGATCACTCCTCGTCTGCAGCGGTATTTCGCGGACCCTAAGGTAGCAAAGCTGCTGCGTTGGAACGCGGATAGGGAGGAGATGAAGCGAGAAGATGACGCAAATGATCCGGAGATAGATAAAAAAGACAAGGTGCTGAGTCACCCTAAGGATGCGAGCCAGTGGCAAGCATTGAACTTCGAAGACCTAGAATTTGGGAACGATCCAAGGAACATCGTGCTGGGCGTGAGCACCGATGGAGTCAATCCATTTGGCAGCCAGAGAAGCACACATAGCACCTGGTCTGTGTTTGTGTGGATGTACAACCTTCCCCCCTGGTTGTGCATGAAGAGGAAGTACATTCACATGAGTATGCTAATTGAAGGACCGAAACAACCGGAGAAACTTTCTTAGTACGCCGTCTCCCCCGCCCATGGGCGCGGTGGCTCGCAGGATGAGGTGAAGCTTGCATTCTATGTCTTACGCCCGCTCCCTCTCCCACGCGCGCGGTGGCTCGCAGGACGAGGAGAAAATTTTACTACTCCCTCTGTTTACTCCTCATCCCTACTACCTTGGTTAGAGAAATTATCATATTTTTGGAATATATATGTCCTTTAGTTGATTTCAATATGAACTACTTGTACATACTGCAAACACTGATGTATATAGACGTATTTTGGAGTGTAGATTCACTCATTTTGCTCCGTATGTAGCATAAAGTTGAGACACTTATTTTGGAACGGAGGGAGTACATATTTGCTATGATCTGTCAATCATTGAGATGCAATAGCATGCATGTTAGTCTCCTTTGTATTTGATGAAATGTTGCAACGGGCAAACTTGGACGCAAGATACATGTAACAGAAGCTGGAAGCTTCATAGCATTGTACTATCTCGCTGATAAATTACAGTATGTACTATACAAGTACTTCCTCCGTTCCTAAATATAAGCCTTTGTAGAGATTTCACCATGTACCACATACGTATGTATATAGATGCATTTTAAGTGTAGATTCATTCATTTTGTTCCGTATGTAGTCCACCTAGTGGAATCTCTACAAAGACTTATATTTAGGAACAGAGGGAGTACTATGTAAAGAGTTAGGTGTCGCACGGTGTCCAGAAAATATGGTGATAGTGTGAGGTGGGCCATGTACTCACTTAGCCTGCGTGTTTTCACTACTCTTGCACTCCTCCGCCCTAAGAATGGAGAAAATTGTAATCTAGTAGTACCTCCTTTCGCCGAAAGCGTGGGACATCCAGCAGTCGTACCACCTTAGTAATAATGACCAATGAGCCGTCAAATCACATAGATCCAGCAGTAAGTTGGACGGATGAAGAAACCATCACTCCTTAATCCGCTTCTCCCTTCAATGCAGGCGCCAGTGAGAGGTCGTGTCCGCTCTGCCCGGGCATGAATGCGGCACCGATTCTTTGGAGTGGCGCTGACCGTTTCGTGCGGGAAGCGCGCGTGGGCGACGGAGGGGCTTTGGGTGGGCCAGGCTGGTCAGGAGCGGGCGTGGCAGCTGTCCGCCTGTCCCTACCGGACGCTAGGAAACGAGAGGATGCACTGACTCTCGCGGCTAAAATCGTACACTACACATCATCTCTCTGTAGGAGTAGGTCGATCTGTCGCTCTCTCTAACACACACACATGCTGTTAAACACACACACGCACACGCACACACACACACACACAGGTTCATAGAATAGGAAACCCGTGTGAGTGCGAAGCCACAGGAAGTGAGATACAGATGGAGTACGTACGAACTATGACCAGCCTAAGCAATGTAACCAAACTCTCCTTACTCTTCCTTGTTATCTCCCCAAGAAACCCAATGCATGGAGCGCAACTACACATTGATCAGTCAAGAAATCAAAGTCGGCTTGCATGCGAGTTAATACGTGGCCCTGCATGGTAGCTAAAACGGCATCTCTTAGGGCTTCTTTGATTCCAAGGATTCTCAAAGGAATTTTGAAGGAATCAATTCCTTAGTATTTTTTCTTATGTGGGTTGTTTGATTCATAGGATTCTAAACCATAGGAACTTTTCCATAGGATTCATTTGCACTAGATTTCATAGGAAATTTTCAATCCACACTAACCTCTTTAAAAGAATCCTACATTTTTCTGTGCATGATCAAACACTCATAGAATCATGTAGAATTAAAGATGACATGCCACCCCAATCCCACGGTTTTCCTATTCCTGCGTTTTGGAAATCCTACAAATCAAAGAGGCCCTTAGTTGTTCGGATCAATTGTTCCGTTTAGAGACAGAAATCAGGGCTTTGATTGGAGGAATGACCGGTCAAGTTTCTCCTTCTCCTCCAATATGCTTGCACCTTGGTCCCGCTGCACCTTCTAATGTGACTTATTATACCTAGACGGAGGGAGTCGTATGAAATACGGTGGCACACTTACTTAGGTTGAATACAAGTGCCCAAAATTGTCTGCATATTATAATAAGGATTCACTTAAAATAGTACATGAGCGAACAGAGGGATCAATTAGACAGTGATCCCGAGCAGTAGTGAGATGTTGAGGTAAGATACACCGCTGATGCTTTAAATTTTTCTTATTAATTTGTTTGTTTCACCCTCTGACTGGTGGGACCCAACGTACTACGTGGAGAGAGGTAAGGTAACTAAGGCTACATTATTTGTGCACCACTGTGGATAGTCTTACCACCAATGCCACATGACACGATTATGATTTAAATCCCAACGACTCCCACACACACACACAAAAATACGGACTGCTTGTCACACGAATGCAGGAATGTATAAAAGGTTATTTTCCTCTCGTTGAACATAACAGGAGGGTTGTGTAGCTGGTTAGCCTATTCGCTCATCAAAATTGAGGTCTAATTACACTAGAGCATAATTCGTGCCATGAGGATTCTTTCACTGGTCAAAATGGATGGATACGGAGCTATACGATCTCGTAGTGACCGTGTAATCACCTCATCACGTATAAGCTGCAGCCTCGGCGCTTGTTTTATAGGGTTTGCACTCTTCACACTCGCTCCAGTATATATATACACGCTGGAGCCTCAGCGCTTGTAGTTGTTCTCTTTACACTCTCTCACCATCTCCAGATCTAAACAAGACTTCGTTGGCCTCTCTCTCTCCCCTCACTATTGGTCTACTTGTAGTTGCTCTCTTCACACTCTCTCACCCTCTCCAGATCTAAACAAGACTTCATTGGCCTCTCTCTCTCCCCTCACTTCTGATGAAAGAGCCGGCAGGATCCGTCCATCGGGAAGGGAAGGAGGCTTAATGATGTCGCCGTCGGCGAGGGAGGGAATCCACTACCGGCGCAGTTGTTCACTTTCACCCAGCGGAGGCGCGGGAGGGCCTCCAAGCCCTTCTTCTTTGTCGCCGTACATAGTGTGGGTCGAACGTCCTCCGGTCGCCCACCGAACCACACCCCAAGAACCTGAAGGTATAATTTACTTATTCCACATGCATTGCTCTAACTGCATGTGGGCTTTTTCCGCTTCTGCACTCGAATCTAGGTGTTGGATCAAACAGGAAAGTAGTGGGGAAAGTTGTATACCATGAATCTAGGACGTGGTTCAAAGAGGAAAGGAATGGGGAAAGTAGTGGGAAAAGTTGTATAGCATGAATCTAGGACGTGGTTCAAAAAGGAAAGGAAGGGGGGAAGTTGTGGGGAAAGTTGTATCGCATGAATCTAAGACATGGTTCAAAGAGGACAGGAATGGGGGAAAGTTGTGGGGAAAGTTGTATAGCATGAATCTAGGACGTGCTTCACAAAGGAAATTAAGTGGGGAAAGTACTAGGACAGACTGGCTATCCAACACCTACGTCGGTCGAAAAGGTAAAACAATGATAAACGCAGTACACACATCTGTAACGAACCGATCTTTTGTTTTGGTGGACAAGGCTGTAGAGTTCGAGAAGGACAAGATTTGTTGCGCTCACATAGGGAAAGGTGTCTAAAGATAAAAAAATGGGACCAACACAAATATTCTCCTTGGTTGTTTGTTGTTTGTTGCAACAGACTGTGCATCACCCTAGTACATCGGTAGATGCACATGGTGCTGGTGCGTCCACTGTCCCGTGCAACTCTTTAGCTGTTGTTAATCTAAGGCCCTGTTTGGTTAAAAACTCCCTAGTCCCTAATTGCTTGGTTCCAGGGACTAAACATGGACTAGAGGTTATTAAATGACATGCTAAAAGACCATGTTACCCCTAGTAATGAACTAATAGAGACAAGGTGCCATGCGTGGCAGGGGCAACTGTTGGAAAAAGTCCCAAAAGACTCTCCCTCGGGGTTTTCTTTCTTTAGTCTCAAATGCCCACTTTTAGTCCCTAAAAGTCCCTCCTGTTTGGTTTAGATGGGACTGACAGGGAGTTTATTTAGTCCCTCCACCAAAATGTCCCTGTAAACAAGCACCCTCTAATAATGCCGCTGGAAAATTGATGCAATGCCACAGTTAAAAGCAAATTTCATGTTTAACGAAATTTATTGTTAAAATAATTTCTTTGTTAATATTAATCAATGCCACCATTTGACAAATGCTACTGTCTTGCTTTCTTTCCCATTTAGATAAGGTAGATGCTTCTTTTTGTTGGTTTCTATGTCATCCACCGTTATTGACCACTAGTTGTTTCCTTTTCACCTCTGTGTAAACAGGGATATCTACTTCACCTCGTTGCCATTGTGATCTTTTATTGCACTGCACAAAACACTTATGTTTTAAGAGTGTTTTTGTGCAGTTCAACCAAAATGTCACACCGACAATGTTGCTTGATTGCCTGATCTTAGTGGAACTGCACAAGAGTTGATCTTACTTGCTACCTATGTTGCCAAATTTGGTTTAGATCTTTTTCTTGTGATTTGTTTGAATTCCACGTCATGAGAGGTCAGTACTAGCCTTCTTTCACATTCAAGGCGAAGCTTTTTTGTTTTTGAACCAAGTGATGAAGGGGAAGAACAAGCGGAAGAAAAACAAAAATCAACTCCTGGTGCTGTAAAGAAGCACTGGAACTGTGATGACACAAGTAATGATATAGTTTTGCATCTTAATTTATTGCTATGGCTGGAATTAGCAATTGTTTTGCCACTGATTTGATGCCACTCTTAATGTAATACGTAATTATCTCTACTTGTGCAAACAAGGATCTTCTTTGAAGATACCAAATATTTTATTGGAACTGCACAAGAAGATGTTGGAAACATTAATCTAATTGACGAGTATATAGTAAGCATGGCCACCATAGTAGATAGCAACAGATGGTTCCGGAGAAGTGTTTCATCTGTATGCTCTACACAATAAGCCTCCTGACAAAGGTTGGTACTCGCCCACTGATTTCATCCATATGATTGAGCTTTGTCATCTCTATTGGTGTTGTGCTATTGTTTAGATACTGTCATCAAAAAGTGGTATTGTCCTTGAGAAGCGCTTCATCTGTGATGTTCTAAATATTTCCTTTCCTTCTTTTTCGAGCAAACAGGGATGCTAGCATTTAATTATCCTCTTGTCTTTGCACAACAGGATCATCCTCCTCCGAGGCGTTGTTCGGTTGAGGTGGTTTTTGAAGGGGAATGGCAGGGCTTGAGGGGGATTAGATCCCCTACAAGCCAAAATCCTCTCCAATCCACTCCAATCCCCTTGGGAGGAGGATTAAACGAACAAGGCCTGAAGAAGAATATGGAGTACGTGAAGTGACTAGTTCCGATTATGCCAGGATGAAGAAGCCATGTCTATCTTCTCATCAGAAGGAGCAGTTGAAGGATGGTTACATTACCCCCCACAAGACCAAACTAACTTCAGCTCAGAAGGACTGGCAAATCTCCATTTTCTTGATGTGATGCGCGAGTACAATGTTGTTCTAGGATTATTTCTGGTGAGTTCCATTTTTCTAAAAGTGTGCTCTACATGGACCATGTAGGTGCATGTTTAAACTGTCAATTCATAGTACAGTTTGCTTTATACTAATCACTTTTTTTGTATTTGTGCAACCAGGGGTGCTCAGGTTGATTTCAATGGGAACTGCACAAAATGTTCATGAATACATCAAATCATTCATTTCCACCACAAGAAAGGAGGTGCCGATAAGTTCAAGGCGTTGCAACATATAAGGGAGAAATCATACAAACTACGCGCGAATTTGGTTGATTTTGGTGGAACTGCACAAAAGGAACAACTGGTTTATTTAGCACGAGGTGCCGTGTAAATGTCCGAACTGATGGCAAACCCTGCCCATTCCACAATCGTATGCATTTGATATTTTGGAATGGGAAAACCTTGTCAAATTTTGCTCATTGATTTTAGCAAGAAGACATGCGTTTGATATTTTCGAATGGGACGCCCTTTGCTATCAGCAGTGTCGATCCATTTTTTATTTATTCTTTAGTTGTGAAGTAAATATTTGCTCTGACATGTGAATCGCTGAGATGCATAATTATCGATTGTTTTGAATGTTCTCTATGAATTGCCAGGCCTGTGTGTTTGATTGCAATGTACAGGAACGCTAAAAAGCTGCTCAAACTCTTTGTACTCCTTCTGTTCCTTTTTACTTCGCACATTGTGAAAGTGCATACTTTTTTCTATAAGATTAGTCAAAGTAGAGATACTTTGACTGCAGACAAAACTTGTATGCAGACTAGAAAGAACCGGAGGGAGTACATGTCAAACTGCTGCAAACGAGGTGATCACCCTGGGAATAATGCTAGTACGTATTGTTTTGCATGTTCATCCAATGCCAGTGATACAAGAATTCGAACTAATTGAAATAAACTTATTCATACACAGTCGGATTTCATTACATTTCATACATTCTTCAACTAAAAAGGGGTGCACTTGAGGTATAATTAATTAACCGAAGCTACCCACCTGTGTCCGGCTGAGCCGAACAGAAGCTTCAGTGACTTAACTGCAGGTGCAGTTGCATAACTGACATGTGGCCCAGATGCCTGTTGGGCCCATGTGTCAGTCAGCCAACTGCACCAGCAGTTAAGTAGAAGAAGCGCCCTTCTCCAACATAGCTCTCTGACTCCACGTCGCCACCAAGAAGCTAACCGACCGTCAGTGGTCAACCCGCCTAGCTTGTCATAGCGATTAGGGCAGCGGTGGCCTTACTTGGACCCGAGCGGCGACGACCTACCGTGTTCTAATCTTCCTTGTTTTCCATGTGGCGCAGCCTCGTTGGCAGCGGGGCGGGGCCTCGGCGGAGCCGGCAATGTCCTCTGTCTCGTTGCCGGCGGGCGGCGCCTCGGCGGAGCGAGAGAAATTATGCCCCTCGTTGTCGGCAGGGTGGGGCCTCGGAGGAGTCGGGGGTGTCTTCTGCCTCGTAGTTGGCGCCGCGGGGCCTCGGTGGAGCAGGGCCTTGTCAACGCCAGCAGAGCGGGGACTCGTTGGAGCCGACATTGTCCTCTGCCTCGTCCTCGGTCTCACCAAACAGCGCCTCACCCGCTTCGTCGCCCTCTTTGTAGGCGGTCGCAGCCTCCGCCACCCGCATGCGGTACCGCTAGTGCTCGAGGCAGCCCTCGCGGGCGGAGCGGTACGAGTCGAGCAGCGCCTCCTGCTCCGCCCGCTCCGCGGGGATCTGCTCCTCCGCCTACAGGTGCTCCTGGAGGAGATTGTGGTTGTAGGCGACGTCGACATGCGCCTCCCAGAACTGGTGCTCACGCTTCTGCCTCACCGTGTCCATATATTGGGCACGGGCCTCGTCGATGGTCATGGTGCAATGCACCAGCGAGGATGGCACGGAGGAGGGGGTTGGCGCTGGATCGCCGACTACCATGTTGTCCATTAGGACGTCGTCGTCCTCCGGCTTCTTGCCGGCCAGCCAGTCAGAAGCAATGGCTGCCATCTCCTTGTGGTCCGTCGTCCGCCTATCCCGAAGAGCGCTGGAGCGCGAGGAACCCATGGTGGGCAGTAGTGGTGTGGACAGGAGAATAGGAACGGATGCGGATGACTGCGGCTATGGCCGGCGCAACAGTTTATATAGCAATGGTGGGCGGCGGAGGGACGAACATGTGGCGCCTGAGTAACTGCCTTGGCGACCGTGTATCATTAATGTGGGCGGCAGAAGGACGGACGAACGACACTTGTGTCGTTTGAAGGCGGAGCAATCGCATGCACCGGGAAGCGGGGCGGGCGGCGCTGACCGTTTCGGGCGGAAAGCGCGCGGGCGAGGGAGGCGGTTTGGGTGGGCCAGGGCAGTCAGACTCGTGCTTGGCAGCGGGTCGGTCCAGCAGCCGGACATGTTGGCTCACTAGCTACCTCGCTGAGCAGAGCGACGACAATCAGACGATGGACGTAGCTTCCGACCAGGAGCCGGCGCCACTGTCCAAGCCGGTTCATGCCGCGTTCACCATAGAGCTGGTGCGGCCGCACTACCATGCCCTAATGGCGAAAGAGCTACCAACGCAGGAGGACCTGTGCTGCAACCTTCGTCTCCTCAACGAGCACCGGTGAACAAGCGAACGGCAATGCCGTCGCGGACATGTGGCCCTATGATGCTGGCTTCCCGAATGAGCAGCGGGCGCTATATCAGACCATCCGTAGGGCCCGCGAGGCCCTCTCCGTCGTCCTTCGAGTTGTTGCGCTCGTCGTGGCGCCTCCATATCGCATTGTCAACATGGTCAACGGACATGAGGATGAGGAGATGACTTTACTTGGAGAGGATGACAGTGGGGACCCACCAGTGCCATAGCCGCACGTACGCAAGCGCCTCCTTATTAGTACATAAAACTATATTTTTTTTGCTTCCTCCTGGTTTCCTGACATCACAGTCCCACACCATTGTCAACCTATGTAGTCAATAAACGAGAGAATTGCGCAAGAAGCGGCCGACAGCTGGGACCAAGCAGCTCGAGCAGTATTTGTGTTTTTTAGGTGTGAGCACTGCAAAGTTTGTCTTGAGCGTTGTTTAGCCCGGACATTAATTTTTCTCCTCTGAACAACAACGAAAACATCGCTGCAGCTATTAACTAGGCGGGCTGTGGCCCGTCTAGCCCAGGCCAGATATCCAGACCAGATATTATTATTTTCAAGCTGAAAATGGCTAGCCCAGCTATACTATTTCTAGGAATACCCAGTCGAGGTCAAGTTGTTATTCTCCGTCCCGCTTGGCTGCAAATCTTTCTTAGGAGGGATGCATTAGGCTTAACAAGAAAATGGGATTTAAGAAATAATAAATGGGATGTAATTATAAACACTCGGCAGTAACTATAAAAACTGCACCAAACACGTAATTACTTTATAAAATATTATTTTTGGATATTGAAAATTTTAATTCCATTAATTCTTGCGAGCACAATGTTTCGTTGGATTTTTACGTAATATAAATTTATATTGAAATTGTATTTAATCTGACTAGAAATTTCGGGATAAAAATATTTCGGATCCCATCAAAATGTGGGAAATTTTATTGAATCATGTTTTGAACGGTTGGTTGAAATGGGCTGTACTTTTAACAAACTGTAAATGGGCTGTAGTAAATTCCATTAGAATTCAAAAATTGGCTGCACATTCTTACAAATCTCAAATGGGCTATAAGTTCTCTGCCACACACTTGTTGCCTTATTAAGTCGATGCGTCCCCTAAAAAAAGAGAGTTGACACGTATGCAAGGCTTTGTCAACTTATAGTCAACACACGGTTCTAGCAGCAGTGGCCGCTGGATATCCATCCAACGGATGTCGTGCTTCTTCTTAAATCTCGGATATTCTAGCTTCACCCGCCCAAAAAATGATTCCTCCCCTTGACATCTAGGGCGCACCGTTTCGGAAGCTGACCTGTGGGCCTACTAAGTTGACGCGTACCAAGGGCTTTGTCAACTAAGTCAATATAAATGATTCCAGCTGCAGTGACCGTACGATGTCCATCAAACGGCCGTCGTGCTTCTTCAACCTCTGGTCTTCTTGCTCCAGCCGCCCAAAGCAGCGCCGGTCGTGCCGCCTGCTCTTGCCTCCCGTGGCTAGCTGTGCTGCCGCGCAGGCCTCACCGTCCCTACTACTCCCACCGCTGGCCAGGCCATCCCTCTACTCACCCACACCCACTGTTATTCCGCGGAAATGGCAGCCTCACACTGCAGCCGAGCTAGTGAACCCTTGTACTCCTCTCCGCGCAGGCTTCCACTGCCGCGTCTTCCCCGGCTCCGCATGGTCCCCTTCCTAGGCCTCGCCGTCGTCCACCGCCATGGTGATCTCGGCGCGGCGTGGTCAGCATGGTCAAGGAACGGCTTCCATCGTACGTGGACTGTACGTGGAGAGGCTGATAGTTGGGTCCACGACGGCAGCAAGGAAGTGCTTCCTTATTACGCGGGAAATAATGATTCCTCCACCTGACAGTAGGGACCGACCGGACGGGCCATCGTATTTCACGAAAAAAACGTTTCCCTCTGTGCTGGGACCCACCGGACAGGCCACCGTATTGCGTGAAAAAAACGTTCCCCTGCTGTCTGCTCGGACCCACCGGAAGTGCCTCCTTATTACGCACAAAAAAATGAATACAGCCCCTGCTGGTTGGGTCCCACCTCGGTGGGAGCCTGACTTGTGGGCCTACTAAGTTGACGGGGACGGTGTGCTTTGTCAACTTAGTCAATATGAAACGATTCTAGCTCTAGTGACCGTACGATGTCCATCCAACGGCCGTAGTGCTTCTTCAACCTCTAGTCTTGTTGCTCCAGCCGCCCAAAGCAGCGCCGGTCGTGTCGCATGCTCCTGCCTCTCGTGGCCGGCTGTGCTGCCGCGGAGGTCTCACCACCCCCTACTATTCCCACTGTTGGCCAGGCCATCCCTCTACTCACCCACACCCCCTGTTATTCTGCGGCGACGGCAGCCTCACACCGCAGCGAACCAGTGAACCCTCGTACTCCTCTACGTGTGGGCATCCACTGCCACGTCTTCCCTGGCTCAGCGCCGTCCCCTTCCTAGGCCTCGCCGTTGTCCACCACCATGGTGCTCTTGGCGTGGCGTGGTCAACGTGGTCAAGGAACGACTTCCATCGGACATGGACTGTACATGGAGAAGCTGACAGCTGGGTCCATGGCCGCAACAAGGAAGTGCCTCCTTATTACGCGCAAAATAATTATTCCTCCACCTGACAGCGGGGACCCACCGGATGGGTCACCGTATTTCGCGAAAAAAACGCTTCCCCCTGACTGCTGGGACCCACCAGCTACACCTTCGCACGCAAGGAAGTGCGTCCGGGCAAAACAAATGATTCGCCCCCTGACTGCTGGGACCCACCAGCTACCTCTTCGCACGCAAGGAAGTGCCTGACAGTCGGGACCCACCTGGTCGAAGTGTATGTAGCGTTGTTATTCTAGTCGCGAACATGTACGTACATACTGGTCGATGTAGAGGCGCACACGTGTCGTAGCAGAGGCGTGCACGTAGCATGTACACGTACGCACAATGGCCAGGGTGCAAGAAAGTAAATACGACCACGTACATACATATAGGCGGGGTCTCGATCACCTACTCATGCGTACGTATTGCCAGGGCTCGTGTACATGGCTGGTACAGAACGGAGAAACATCGTCGTCGTCGTGTTCATGGGGAGCCAACCGGCTGGGTCGAAACGGAATGTGTCGTCGTGTTCATTGGGAGGGCTTGGACGGAACAGCCAATGGAAACGAGGCCTGGCATACCGCAGACCGGAGGAAACGGCCTTGTGTTTGACCGGCCACGTTCGAAATAGGACCATCTTCATTGGTAGGGGTCTAGCGTACCGCAAAACGGAGGAAACGGACCTCCTACAGTCGAAACGGGGGTCATGTTGATCGGAGGGGTGTAGCGTACGGCAAAACGGAGGAAACATGCTTGTGTTGGAGCGCTACGGTCAAAACGGGGGTCCTGTTCATCGGGAGGGGTGTGGCGTACCGCAAAAAGGGACTCCACGGGATACTATTCATCTCCAGCGTCGACCCCCTCCAGCCTCCACGGGCTACTGTTCATCCACCGTCGACCTCCTCCTGCCTCCAGCTGCGACTGTTCAGCCTCCACCACGTGCTACTTCACCGGCTACTGTTCAACCACCCCTCTCCACGGGCTCCTGTTCAACCACCCCTCCACGAGCTACTATTCATCCAGCCCTCCACCGTCTACTGTTCATCCTGCCCTCCACGGGGTGGTCCTGTTCATCCAGCCCTCCATGGGCTCCTGTTCATCCAGCCCCAACCGGCTCGATCGATCGGGGTCCTGTTCATCCATAGGCAACACCACGGGGTCCTGTTCAGCCACCCCCACCGGGAACTGTTCATCCAAACGCCCCCAGCAACGCTAACTGTTCATGTAGAGGCAGCATCAATCGGCTTCAATTAGCAGCAGTAGCGAAGGAATCGCTCAATCGGGTTCAGTTAACAACCATCGATCGATCGCTCGGGTTCAATAACGCGTAGCCTGCAGTGCAGTCGCTCGGGTTCAGTTAGAGCCCAACGCCTCGCTCGGATTCAGTTAGAGCCCAACGCCTCGCATCCACGCGCATGCGTGTATGAGAGAAACGCGCATCGCTTGGCCCCGACCACCCACCGTAATCGAGAACACCCCAATATTTTCCTCGCCCTCGCTTCTAGCATGGTTTTTTCGATCATGGACGGCCCAAAGAATGTCATGCAGCTGTGTCTCCGACCCACCCAGTACGAAAAGCCCATTTTCTGTCATGATTTTTTGTCATAGAAGTAGGACCCCACCACATCTATGATGATACCGGGTTTTGTCACAATTATTGTCATAGAAGTGTCATAAGTATGACAGAAAAAAGTTTTGTTCGGCCCAAAATGTCACGGATGTGTCTTTTTTTTGTAGTGTTGGGATGTTCCATGTACAAGTCCATGTTACCACTTGCTTGGATGTCCATGCCTTGTGCTCCTTGCACCCCTCTGCATTTTTGACATGGTGAATGGTTGATCGAATGAGAGGAATCGACCTTGCTGTTGTATCAGAGGACATGTACTTACAAGGTTATACCGACGTGCAGGATGTGTACCAGATCCCGTAGTGCCATCATGCTTCATGAAATAATGGTTTTGCTTGCTTCAGATGATATCTCCGGAAGAAATAAGAGATAAAGTGAGAGTTGCATAAGCGTGTAAGCTAAGAGAGCAATAAAAGGATATCCAAACATCGTCGCAACAGTGCACGAGAGCGAGTGATATGTGGATACCTAGTTCGGGCCGGCGTTTGGGCATGCTTGCCTAGCTAGAGTGCAGGTCACTCCAGAGCCATTGTGGATGATGCGCTGGCGTTGGCTGGCTGCATACTGATGTACATCTCGAGCGGCAGTGGAGTGGTACGATGCGGTGGACGAGGCTGTTGTTGAAGCACTAACGGCGTCGGGGGGGTGGAGGAGGTGCGACAATGTTCTCGGTGAAGTAGCCCTGATGCGGTGGAAGTCGGTGTCTGTGAGGCACGTCGGCTATGGCGGCCGACGTTGTGGGTGGACCACCCGGTGCGGCGGATGAGGGCGTAGATGAGGTAGCTTCGGTGCAGTGGTGAAGCACGACCATCGTCTTCGTCTTCGTCATCCGGCACAGAGGTAGGGAAAGAGACGAGACGAAGGGTGATTCGAATTTTGCTTGGGTTGGCGGCAAATTAGGGATCTGAGAGTTCTGGGCGAGGAAGGGTACGGGGGAGAATGGAGATTTTGCAGGGCTGGGGACGCGGGAGAACGAGCCGCCATGTATTTCAATCCAAAACATGGAAGCGCGAACCATTTTTGCCGTCGTTCTTTTTTAGGGGGGTGGAGGGGGTGGGTGCTACTACTTGCAAGCGTCCGTACGAGACACGCGACCACGACGACACGACCCTAGTCTGCCTGGTGCACCTACATTTAAGAATGAAAAGGGTGAAAAATATCCCCGGTCGCCGCGCAGAAAGGCCTATGCAAACGGTTGCCTCTAAGTGCTCGTGTGCACAAAGAGAATAATTTTGTTTGAAATGAAGACATACTAATTTTGAAATGAAGATGTGAGTTCACCGTTTCGCCTCTAATTTTTTCCCACGTTAAGCAATCAGCATTATACCATGGGTTTATATACCGGTGCTATATGTAAGACATTTTTTAGCATTTACCGTGCATTTTGGCATATAAATCAATTCCTAGCCAGACTGCATTTCCTATCGAAAGGGATGAGGATTTCCATTCGATCTGGGAGCATCCAATGGTGCAAATGTATGATCCGTGGGGTTTGGCTTCTGGCCAATCAGAACGCACGACTCAGATCGCGTGCGCAGCAAAGGGGGGCATTGGCCACGGTTTGGTAGGCACACGGCTTTCGTGAGTGAACCTGTGCTATTTGAAAACATTTACATGAACTAACATCATATTTTCGTTCAAATGAAAACAAGAGTTCATCATTTCGCCTCCGAATTATTTTCCATGGTAAGAAATCACTATTTTACCCTATGGTTATATTTTCTCGTGCATTTGGGGTATCGTTTGCTATATTTGAGTCGTGTGCTATAGTGACAACTACATGTGAGTACTAGCTAGCTAGCAAGATCATTTGTGTGTCGCTTCGGGAGTTTTCATTCATTGTTCGAGAAACAGGAAAAAATTCAAACAGTTCGGCCGTAGGGTGCGGCCAGAG
>LR738710.1:202020942-202097563 GCA_902687465.1 Secale cereale | reverse complement strand
AACGCACGACTCAGATCGCGTGCGCAGCAAAGGGGGGCATTGGCCACGGTTTGGTAGGCACACGGCTTTCGTGAGTGAACCTGTGCTATTTGAAAACATTTACATGAACTAACATCATATTTTCGTTCAAATGAAAACAAGAGTTCATCATTTCGCCTCCGAATTATTTTCCATGGTAAGAAATCACTATTGTACCCTATGGTTATATTTTCTCGTGCATTTGGGGTATCGTTTGCTATATTTGAGTCGTGTGCTATAGTGACAACTACATGTGAGTACTAGCTAGCTAGCAAGATCATTTGTGTGTCGCTTCGGGAGTTTTCATTCATTGTTCGAGAAACAGGAAAAAATTCAAACAGTTCGGCCGTAGGGTGCGGCCAGAGGCGTATGCCTTGTTGGTATTCTAATTAAAGGAAATGCATAGAGAGTCCAGAAATAACGAAAATCGGCGTGTCACCGTGCCGTGTTCTCAGGATCACATGGATTTTTTTGGTAAAGATGGAAGAGTTTTGATGCTCACACCTTCCAAATCGGAGCATCTCACAATAAGGATCATAGTTTACAAAAGGAGACGCGGCACTTCGGACTCCAATCGTCAGTGACTACATCGTTCCGCTTTGAATTATTTTCACGGTAAACAATCACGTATATAGCCTAGGTTTGATTTTCAGGCCCATTTCACGTCTCGTTGCTATATTCAAGTCATTTTTTTGCACTTACCTTGCATTTAGTGCATATAATTAAATTCAAAACCGTTCTACAACTACAACTGGGTGTTAGTTAGAAAATAAGGTGTACAGATCATTTGTGTGTCGCTTTTCGAGTTTTGATCCATTGTCTGAGAAATGGGGAGAAGTTTCAAACATTTCGGCCACGAGGTGCGGCCACCAGTGTAGGCCTAGTTGGTATTTTAATTACTCGGAATTCAGATGGAGTCCATACTTCATCAAAATTGGTGTGTGCCCGTGGTGTGCTCTCACGCCCCGGGGAATTTTTTTGGTAAAGTTTGGCACAGGTTTTGATGATCGCTCCTTCCAAACCGGAGCATCTCACATGGAGGACCATGGTTTCCAAATTAAACGTGTCAATTCAAACTCCAATGGTCGGATACTTCATCGTTTGGCCTCATAAAAATTTCCACGGTACGCAATCACCATTATACCACGGGTTTGATTTTCTAACGCATTTCAGGTATCGTTTGCTATATTTAAGACATGTTTTGAATTTACCATGCAATTTGTGTATATAAATAAAATCACAACCGGAACTGCATTTGCAGTCGAAAGGGATGAGGATCTCCGTTCGATCAAGGAGAATCCAATGGTGCAGACATACGATCCGTGGGGTTTGGGTTCGGTCCAATCAAAACGCACGAATCGGATCGCGTGCGTGGCAGAGGGGGGGGGCATCGGCCACGGTTTAGTGCACACACGGCTTTCGTGAGTGAACCATGTGCTATTTGAAAAAATTTACATAACTAATAGCATGTTTTTGTTTGAATGAAAACATGAGTTCAGTGTTTCGCCTCCAATTTTTTTTCCACGGTAAGAAATCACGATTGTACCCTATGGTTTGCTTTTCTAGTACATTTTACTAGGCGACAAGCCTCGCTAGCAATCTCAAACTTTTAATATGCAAAAAAGAGGTCTCGTTTGTATGTATATATATAGTCACAACTACACGTGCGTGTTAGCAAGATCATTTGTGTGTCGCTTTGCGAGTTTTCATTCCTTGTGCGAGAAACGGGAAAAAACTTCAAATAGTTCGGCCGCAGGGTGCGGCCAGAGGCGTAGGCCTTGTTGGTATTTTAATTTCACGAAATGCATATAGAGTCCGGAAATTACGAAAATCATTGTGTCAGTGTGGCGTGCTCTCATGATCGCATGGAAAAAATTTGGTAAAGTTTGGCACAAGTTTTGGTGCTCGCACCTTCCATATCGGAGCATCTCACAAGAAGGATCATATTTTCCAAAAGAAGACGCGGCACTTCGGACTACAAATCGTCAGTTACTAGAGCTACATTGTTCCAGCCCATTTCAGGTTGTCTACTATGTTTAAGTCATTCTTTGCACTTACCTTGCATTTTCGTGCATATAATTAAAGTCAAAAACCCTACTACAACTACATGTGGGTGTTTTAGTTAGGCTATACTTAGGCTACTCATAGTGGAGAGAGTCATATACTAGTATCATGCATATATATATATATATATATATATGATATTGGTGTATGATATATACTACCTTAGCGCATAGTATAATACATAGAGTATAGTATCATAGATCATATTTATTGTCATGCATGACACAAATTAGCATCACATTTAACATGATACGGTATCTACCTATATGTTACTCTAACCCTCTCTATATTTAATTATTTGCCACATTAGCATAATTGCTATTTCTGACTGCATGATATCATCGGCTATGATACCACCATTATGAACAGCCTTATATGGTGGGGAGTATCATATACTATAGTATCATGCATATCATACTAGTGTATGATACTACGTACGTACTTCATAGTGCATATATTGTATCATAGAGTAGTATACATCATAGACGATCGTATTTATGGCCATGCATGACACAAAGTAGTATAGCATTTATTATATATGATATGGTATCTACGTATCTTACTACTTCTTTGCCACATCATCATATTTGCTATTCCCGAGTGCATGATACTGGCTATGATACCCCCACTATGGCCACCCTAAGGCTGGTCGTAATGGGAGTATCAATCGGCATCATGCATGCCAACTAGACTTTTTGGAAGATGTGGCACACAGTTAAATGAGGAAAGAGACGGTGTAGTATCATATCATGATACCGTATCATATTAAATGTTGTACTACTTTGTGTCATGCATGGCAATTAATAAGGCAACTTAAGATACTAACTTACGATACTATGAGAGCCTTATGGAGGTAGTATCATCGATCATATACTAGTATCATGCATATATATGATACTATCTAGTATATGATATACTACCTACCTCACTAAGAGCATGGTTAATAATACAACCAACGGTCGGCTATAAAAAGTTGCCATGCCATATACAGCCAACCTCTCAGCTGGCATGTACAATAATAAGTTTTAAATATGTACTAGTTTATCAATAGTTGGCCCACCTTACATCCTCACAAAGTTTCTTGGGTCTCATGCTGCAGTTGGCTACTAACCAAGAGCCCGCTTCTCTTCTCTCTCATTTTCTCTTTCTCCAACTAAGCACATATATATTGTTCTATTCCTTATAGCTTGCTTATGTCACTCTATTGTACTTGCTCTAATGCATAGTATCATAGAGTAGTATCATGTAGTACTTTATTTATTGTCATGCATGACACATAGTAGCATAGCATTTATTATGATACGGTTTCATAATATGATACTTAACCCTCTATTTCTTCATTTAATTCTATGACATCTCATAAAAATTGCCTAGTTGGCATGCATGATACTAGCTATGATATCCCCTTATTATCAGCCTAGCAAAGAAGGTGCACATATCATTTGTGTGTCACTTCGTGAGTTTTCATCCGTTTGTTCGAGAGGCAGGGAGAAGTTTCAAACATTTTGGCCACGAGGTGCGGCCACTTGCGTTGGCCTAGTTGGTATTTTAATTATAGGAAATTCAGATGGAGTCCGGACATCATCAAAATCAATGTGTGCCTGTGGCGTGCTCTCATGACCCCATGGAAAAAATTGGTAAAGTTTGGCACAAGTTTTGATAACCGCTCCTTCCAAAATGTAGCATCTCACATGAAGGATCATGGTTTCCAAAAGGAGACGTGTCAATTCAAACTCCTGTGGTCGGTGATTTCATCCTTTAGCCTCGTCAAAATTTCCATGGTACACAATCACCATTATACCACGGGTTTGATTTGCTGGCGCATTTCAGGCATCGTGCATTTTGTGCATAAAAATAAAATTACAATTGGAACTGCATGTGCTATCGAAAGGGATGAGTATCATCGTTCGATCTGGGAGCATCCAACGATGCAGACGTACGATCCGTGGGGTTTGGGTTCTGGCCAATCAGAAAGCACAACTCAGATCGTTGGCGGGGCTTGTTCAGCACACCGCTTTCATCAACGAACCGTGTGCTATTCTCAGACTAGATTGCATATTTTTGTTCACACATACTGTAGTGAGATCAATTGAGTGTGCTACCTCTATGATATAATAATAATAACAAAAAACAGTTAATATTCATTGCCTGAGCTGACAGCATATCAAGGTCAACATATTAACGGTTCTTACATTAACAGAAAACCAGGCATAACTCACAAATTCAGTACACGCGACAGTTCTAAATTGAACGAATTAAGTTGCAGGGTAGGCATAAAGACTAGTCTTACGGCTTAATTCCCATGTACATGGGGGAACTTGGATCATTATGTTGACCCCGAATGAGGTTGAATTTTCTGATGATTTTACGCTTCTTTGTTACAGGGGTGCATGATCCCTTGGCTGGCAACTCATCAAATTCATCGTACTCATCCTCATCGGCAACATCGTCGACACCCAGTACCCTCGTCCTCCCATGCATCACTACATGGCAGTTCTTATGCAAGGGGTCTTCCACAAAGAAAATCTGAGTAGCATCGCTGGCAAGAATGAACGGGTCCACGTGATATGCCATCGTTGTCATGTTAACACAGGTCTTCCTGTAATCATCAACCTTTACATGACCAAGAGGGATCCATGCGCACCTGAATAATGCCACCTTAACTTTCACATAGTCAAGCTCCCATATCTCTTTGATGGTTCCATAGTACACCCTTTTATCAGCTTAATCTACAGTCATGCATTTTGTTCGAACAGAGCTGATTTGATATGAGGTCTTCTCATCACGTTCCTTAGTGTAGAACGTGTATCCATTTATGTCATATGCTTGGTGTGTCAACACCGTAGGTGCTGGCTTTTGTGCCAACTACGTAGCAATGTCATCGATGGATCCTTGGTCAAACGATTCTTCAGCCATTCGGTATAGTTCTTAGTGTGCTCCTTCATCTCCACATCTCATGAAGGAACCATTAGTAAGAAGCTTTGGCCTATCTCCGCCAAGTGTTTTTCGGCATAAGCGCTGAGAACTGAGCTGTTAAGCAGTACGATCAAATGGGCTTTCTCTGCCAATTCTCCGGGTGCAGCCATTTGCGTGCCAACATGGACCGGCTTACCTTTCAGCCTTCCCTCGTAGAGAGAGAGAGGGGCAAACCTATAGGTCTTTGCTTCATGTATTTGGTGCAAAACACAACCACCTCCTCCACGGTATAACCTTGTAGGATGCTTGAATGGTTTCGGTTCCAAGAAAAGCGCTTCAGTATTCCCATGAACTGCTCAAAGGGATACATGTTGCAAAGAAACACAGGACCAGAATACTTTATCTCGTCGACAAGGTGCAAAGTGAGATGGACCGTGACATCAAAGAATGATGGTGGCAAAAACATCTCTAGGTTGGAGAATATTCTTGCAATATCATCTTGCATATGATCCAACTCTTCAGGATCTACAACTTTCTGCCATAGTTGGTTGATGAAATCACAGAGCTCAATGAGTGTGTTTCTTATATCTTTGTCCATCAGATTCATGATGGCCACCGGGAGGATTTGTGTCAACATTACGTGGCAATCATGTGACTTCATGTGCCCCAACTTCATTTTACCCGAGCTCACATCCACAAGACTTCTGATGTTTGTACAATAGGAAGAGGGTGTCTTAACTGACAACAAATAGGTGAAGAAATGTGTTGCTTCTTGTGTACTGAAATTGTAACTCTGGCGAGCTTTTATGAATTTGTTAGCATCTTCTTCTTCACACTTGCGTTTTGATTGATCAGCAAGCATATCGAGCCGTGAACCGTCCCCATCCTTTCTTTTACCTTTAATCTTGAGTAGAGTACCAAGGATGCTTTCACATACGTTCTTATTTATGTGCATGACATCGATGAAGTGACGTACACGTAGAATCTCCCAGTAAGGTAATTTCCAGAACACTGGTTTCTTCTTAAACACTTGACCCTTGGGTGTTTGTTTCACCGTCAAAGCGTGGATCCTGCCAAGCACAACATTAATTTGTTTAGCCATGTTGTGGACCACCTCCCCATCATAGGGTCTTGGGCCCATACCTACCTCTATCGTACCATCAAATTCAGCTTTCATCTTTCTGTATGGGTGATTTTTCCGTAAGAACCTACGATGATGCAAATACACGGTTTTGCGCGAGTGGGGAAGTCTTCTGCTACCTGTCCAATGCATGCATGTGACACACCCTACATATCCCTTTGTTTTCTGCCCCGATATGTTTCCTAATGCCAGCATATCTTGAATGGTGTGCCCCATAATCGCATGTAGATCGAAAATCTCCCTTCTGTATGCATCATAACATTTTATAGCAGGCGCATCTATCCACACTGTCAGCAGTACTTTTACAGCAGGCACATCTATCCACACTGTCAGCAGTTCTTCTACCAGTAGCTGAAAGTAAATGTCGATGTCATTTCCAGGTTGCTTCGGGCCTGGGATAATCATTGACATCATAATGTATTTTTTCTTCATGCACAACCAAGAAGCTAGGTTATATATGCACAGAAGCACCGGCTATGTGCTGTGATTGGTGCTCATATCGCCAAAAGGATTCATCACGTCCGTACACTCCCCGAGCATTATACTTCTAGGATCCTTGGTAAAGTCTTTAAACTTCTTGTCAAGACTACAAGGATTCCGGTCTATTGCAACAAAAAATATTGCTACAACTATCTTTTGTTGCAATAAAATGCTATATTACCACAAAATCCCAGTTTGTGGTAATATAATGTACATATTGCCACAATTTCGTTTCATCGCGCTAGTTACTCAATTTGTTGCAATAGAAGGCGTGTATTGCCACAAGTTGTATCATTGTTGTAATATGGTAGTGATATTGCGACAGATTCATCCCATTGCATGAATTGGTCATGTTGTTGTTGCAATAAAAGGCTAGGTATGGCAACAAAGTACATATTTGTGGTAATATTTGGACATATATTACAACAATTCTGACATGTGGCGCTAGTCATAGATACTGTTGCAAAACATGGCTTCGTATTGCAACAAAGCATGTATTGGTTGTAATAGTACGGCTTTTTGCCTCACATTCATTCTGTTGCAATAACTATTACATATTGCGACAAATTGAGCATCCATGGTAATACGTGCAGCATAATGCAACAATCCTCTTAGTGTTGCCAAAAAGGAGCAGGATACCATAACTTGGAGGAACGCTCGCATAGGCGCGTGTGAAGCATTGCACAGTCGCGGAAGCACTTCACTCGCCCTACTGACCTCATCCGGTAGCAAGGTCATCCTCGGCACCGGAATTATGTGTTAAAGAGAGAAATTGAGCAATGTTGCATACTAGCTATTTTTAAACACTCTCGGGCTCAATTTAAACAACTCTTTAGCCACCAATTGAGCAGCATAACAGCTGTATCTCAACCTAATTTCTAGCAAGAATTCATCAACGGATCAACAACACTACATCAAAATATATATAAGGACATATGACACAAGATTTTAGTACGATATAAAACCATCTCAACGAGATATATAATACATGTTTCAACATGACAGCACGCAAGTTTCAGCAGCCATACTTGTATAGATTATTCACACAAAAGACCATAAGTTGACAGCAAAGTAATGCAAATAGCGACAACACTAAAAGACCACAAGTTCATAGCAACAGTGTGTACATAGCATCACTATCATAATAGCAAAATCACTAAAAGAACATCAACTACTCTTTTCTTCTCTTCATCACCAAACTATTAGTGTTGGGCACTAGCTTCTGTTCCCATTTGCCACAATAGATGACACTATGCATGGGTGCCTTGTTTGAACCTGTTTCACATCAGATTAAACTTCAGGAGAGATCTACTTGTAGGTAACCATCAAAAAAGTTCAGGAACTTATATTCATGGCTTAGAAATGTGAAAAGTACCTTACTAAGAGATTAAAAACTATAAAAACAACCCCTGGTCGTCATCCGATTCTTCTTATCCCAAAGGAGCAACATGGCCATCATTTACGTAAGCCTCATCATCAGATTCGAACTGGACATCTTCAAACTCAACAGGTTTTATATTTTCTATAACTGAAACATCAATGATGGATCCTTCGTCATCATTTCTGCACCAACTAGTGATCTCTCACGTACTGTAATTTCTACATCCATGACATCTAGTATGTCTGCCTCACCACCTTCATCGGCTTCAACAGCTTCATCAAGGCCAACACCATTTAAAACAGAAGGAGCAAATAAATTGTGTGGATTCATTTTAATAACAGCTGCCCAATCAGGGTTCTTCACATCTCTCACATAGAAAACATGTTGAGCTTGGAGGCCTAGAATGTAAGGGTCTCCCTGGAATCGATGTAGAGTAGTGTCAAGGTCAATAATTTCATATTTTTCCTTCTTATACCCCTTACTCTCAGTTCTCTTGGCAGGAGGCACATCAAACGAGTCACACTGGAATAGAACAACCTACTTTTCCGGATGAAAATCAAGAAATATGATTTTCTTGATCACCCCGTAATAATTAATATTTCATGTGATTGCATCGCCCTTGACTATGATGCCACTATTTTGGGTACTCAAGTCCTGCTCTATATAGGAATCCCGAAAGAAATATCCATTCAAAACTGTACGGTTGCATACACGAGCTAGGTGATCAGGTCCTTTAGCTAGCGCATAAATAAGATTGTTGACCTTCCCATCATTGTGGAGTTCTATGATCTGTTTCATGGAAAAGAATATGTGTGAGTGTAATGTACAATGTTCTTATGTTATTACGAGGAACATTTGTGAAAATGCAAAAGAAATTTACCCATCTCTCAAACCAACCAACAAACTCTTCCTTGTGTTGTTTTGTAGGATTAGGAGAATTTTTACTTGTGAGCTCCTCAAGATGTTCACTTCAAAGAGAAATGATTGTTAGTGGAACAGGAAAATATTAATGCATATCATGATGTGAACTAAATACATAAGTATCCTTACTCAGCCCATGGCGCAGTTTCCTCACAGTTTGTTATTATGAAATGCCTCATTTGATTAATCTCAGCCAAAGACAATGATTCACAAACAAAACCTTTCTTGGAGTAATCAACTGTACTCATGATGCTAATTCCTGTTGATGGTTGATATGTACCTCCATCGTGATGACGTTCGGACTGACTTAGCTTGGTAGGCATTCCGTCAACGAATCGACTACAAAAAGTCATGCACTCTTCAAGTATGAACCCCTCTGCAATAGAACCTTCTGGTGGAGCCTTGTTGCGCACGTATCCTTTGAGCATACGCAAGTATCGCTCAATTGGATACATCCATCTATAGAAGACAGGCCCTCCCAGTCGGGCCTCTTCAGCAAGATGAATTGGGAGATGCATCATAATATCAAAGAATGCTGGTGGAAAGATCGTCTCGAGATGACATAGAGTTTCTGGAATTTTTTTGCTCAACCTCTCCAAATCTTCATCCCTTAACTTCTTGGAGCATAAATCAGAAATTAATTTACTCAGCTGAAGTAATGGGTTAACAACATTCTCTGGCAAAAGCTTGCGCAATGCAATAGGAATAAGTTTCTGAAATATAACATGACAGTCATGAGTTTTGAGTCCACTAATCTTGCACTGATCGAGGACTACACATCGCTTAATGTGTTATGCATAGCCATCAGGCATCCTAATGTTCTGCAGAAACTTGAGGAGCATTATCTTTTCTTCCTTTTTTAAAGTATAGCAACCTTTCTTTATGTCGTACTTATGCTTACCGGGCTTTGGATGCTGGTCCTTCCGAATTTTCAGGTCCTCCAAATCAAGACGAGCCTTCACACCATCCTTTGATTTCTTAGCCGTCTCAAGCACAGTCCCCAGAATGTTGTCACAAATGTTCTTCTTGATGTGCATAGCTTCCAAATTGTGCCTAACGAGAAAGTTCTTCCAATATGGGAGTTGAAATAAATACACTTTTCTTCCGCTAGTTATGCCAGCAACTAGTTTCCGGTCGCTTTTTCTTATTTGACCGTCCAAATGGTGCATGTTGAATGCTATCAAGTTCCCACATAACTTGTTCACCTGTAAGTGCCACCGGAGCTTCTCTATCATCTGTCTTGTTGTTGAACAAACACTTGTTTCGACGCCATTTGTGGGTCCTGGGCAGAAAACATCGGTGTCCCATGTAGGAATGCTTTCGACCATACTTGAGCCATAAAAAATATGTATGTGGCAATACGGGCATGCTAGCTTGCCTTTTGTGCTCCAACCACTCAGCATTGCGTAAGCTGGGTAGTCAGTAATGGTCCACAGCAAGCATGCATAGATCTGGAAAACAAATTAGTTGCAACATCATATGTGTCAGCACCATCCTCCCATAGAACATTCAGTTCATCAATCAAGGGTTGCAAGTACACATCTATGTTATTTCCTGGTGACTTTGGTCCTGGAATAATCATTGACATAATCCAATTTTCTTGTTTCATACACATCTAAGGTGGAAAGTTATATGGAATAAGAATGACATGCCATGTACTGTGTGATATACTCATGAGCCCAAAGGGGTTGAATCCATCCAAAGCAAGGCCAAGCGAACACTGTGAGCATCTTTTGAGAATTTTTGATAATATTTCTTATCAAAATGCTTCCAGGCCTTTGAATCTGCAGGATGTCTCATTATGTCATCATCCAACCGACCCTCCTTATGCCATTTCATATGTGATGACATATGTTCTGTCATGTACAGCCTTTGCAGCCTTGGAATGAGTGGGAAATACCTTAGAACTTTCTGTGGCACTGGCTTCTTTGATTTACGGCTCGATGCATTGTGTTCGTCACTGGTAGGAGTAGATTTCCATCGAGAAGCATGACAGACATGGCATTGTTCTGCATCAGCATGTTCATTACGGAATAGCACACAATCATTAACACACGCGTGTATCTTCTTGTAGTCCAGCCCAAGATCTCGGATCACCTTCCTTTGGTAGCACATGCGTGAACATCTGCAGAACTAAGTCACATGCTCTATTGGTCATCCTAGACATGCACTTGATTTGGTAAAGCTTAACAATGAAAGATAGCTTCGTGAAATGCTTCTAACCTGGGTACAACTCTTTTTTTGCCTCTTTCAATAGTTCGAAGAAGACCTTGGCTGTTGCATTTGGCTCTTGGTTCCTTTCATCACCACTGGAAGCATCTACGTGAATGTCTCCCGCACCTTCACCAATGTGTGCATTGCTTTCCATGTTTGTGCCCCTTATGAGAGTATTGAGCATGTCACATACCCCAGCACCATCATCTACATCGTCTTCATTATCAGAATCTTCAGACATGCTTCCCTCATCGTATTGTTCACCATGGTATATCCAGTGAGTGTAGGTTGGATCCATCAGTATGAATATCCTTTTTAATTTTCGGAACACTATTGAGACATCTCCTACATGGGCATGGGACTATTGAGTCTGGGTGAGCACCATCAAATGCAAAATTCAAGAAATCCTTCATGCCAGTTTGCCACTCAACAGAATCTCTTTCCCTATCCATCTAGCTCTTATCTCGTTTCATTTTTTCCTTATCTCCGTAAAGTTGGTCCTGTTAAAAAAACATAATAGCTGCTTTAGTAGCTGCATTACAGTCAATAGCATCACTAGCTGCATTACTAGACAAGACAATAGGGATACATACATAACAGTATTACTTTCACATGGTAAAGCAAAATTTATCTATACATTGTAAAGAAAAATTTGGTTGATGGAAGAAGAAATAGTACTACAGTCACATGGTAGTATATGTGACATGAGTTTAAATAAGTTCAGCATAGTAGTTGGCAAGATAATGCAAAACTGAAATTCAGAGACAGTGAAAAGATCACGGCTCAAAACTAACAACCAGATTGCTTAACTTATGCCGAAGAACATGAAAGTAGAATAGCATGAAAGTAGCTACCGATAAAACAGCAAGCAAGGAAAAATCGGTCTGCTACTATCAAACTAAAATCGGCATCCTTCTGTTGTATGTATAGCACAGTACTAATGCACATATGATGTATTTTGAATCAAAATTTGTTGTACTTGCAATGAAAAATACAGAGGGAAACATGAGGGCATATTCATACTATTGTTGTTCAGGTCCTTGGTCGCAAGGGAGACAGACGAGCCAATCCCGGTGGCGCTGTGCAGAGGGATGGTTGACCAAGGGAGAGCTACTGCAGGGCGTTGCACTGAAGCGCATGGGAGACCTGGGCAGGTGAGCAGGATGGCCGGTCCGTTAGCGCCGGAGTTGAGGTGTCGGACGGTCCAACCACGCGCCCACGGGCAGGATTGGCCAGCCGAGATCCAGTGTGGAGGCCAACGGGCGGAAGGCGCCGAGCGACGGGTGGCGGAGCAAGGTTAGAGGGAGAGGGGAGCGGCAGGGAGGCGCAGACGTGGGCTGCTTCCGTTGCGCCGCCATGATATGGCTGCTGGATGGGCCAGGGCCCGTGTCGCGCGGCGGCGGAACAAGGGATTGATGTACGACTCGGGTTGCTATGTTTTTTAGGACTATGGTCCGGTGCCTGAAAAGGAAAGAGGAAAACCATTATGGGAAAGAAGGAGCGAAGGAAACAAGGGCGCACTCCACTAGACGCGGGCCTGATCCATCGCGAGCGAAGGGAACACCTGCACAATCAACCGGATGCGCGAGCGAAGGAAACAACGGTGCGCTCCACCAGACAGGCGTCTGATCCAGCGCACGAATTTTTTTATATGCTAGCGAAAAGTTTAGTTCAATAAGATTAAGTCCGTTAATATAAAACACAACCACTGAGATAGCCCAGTGTAAAGGTCAATCCGGTTCAGCGCTGGCGACCCAGGTTCGAGTCCGCCTTCACTTGTATTTCTTTTTTCCCTACGCGCCCCACCCTGTAGTGTATAGTGTTAGTACTTTTTTTAAGTCCGACAGTGTATATTACTGAAATATGTCCACCCACAAAAAAATATTGCTGAAATATGTGATCGACGTGGCCCTTCTTTGTCTGTTTGGCAGAAGATAGTAATTTTATTGACCAAACATTGATTATCTGCAAATTTTAAACCACAAATCCAAATGATCTCATTATTTTTGCATTTATTTAAATTAAATTGATATTTATATAGTAATTTGGTTGCATATTTTTATCTACTTAAGTAGTGTAGGTAGTATATGTCGGCACGAAAACCCGGGGTCCGGCACCAGCCAATTTCCTGGTTGTCCGATTCCTCCCATCGACGCCTCCCCGCCGCTATGAAGGCTCAGGGGAACTTATCTCACATGACTCCGTCGAAAGCTTCCAAGACCGTGCACTCCATTCCCTAGCTCTCCGTCCATCCACCCCGGAGCCGATGCTGCCCAACAATCACCACGTATCAAGGTCCTACACCACCCATGTGATCACTAACATCGCCTCTGATGATCGGGTCACCCAACGACTGGGTCAACTTTAGTCGCGGCTCCGTCGAAGGCTTCCAAGACCGTGCGCTCCATTCTCGAGCTCTCCGTCCATCCACCCGGGAGCCGTTGGCACGGCCCGAGCATTTGTGTTGTTATCGGTGTTTGTTGATTTGTAATACAAAATGGGGAAAACCCTTTTTTGGTAAAAAAAAATCCAATTTATTTCATTATTATAAACATTTCCTTCCAAAAAGAATTACTTTTTCACCCCCTTCCTGCTAAACACCCTTCCTAACTGACAGGGCCGGAGTCAACATGGCTTTTAGATTTATACATGCACAATTATAAAGTTTGAAACTTGCGTACTTCATATGATATTCCAACAAGGAATAACAGCTAAGACAATCACACGGTTGGACTTATACACAACACCAAAACAAGTTCTTCATTCGTACCAGCTACTACTAGCTTGCACTTATGTAAACCAGCTCCAAGTGCACAACTAAGACGTCACATTTAACAAAATATAAGGTAGCACTTTAATCCAAGACGCAAAAGCAATGTCCCAGTGCACAGCTTTTACATCATGTTGTCACGATCCTAACCAGTAGTCATGCCATCACGATGGCATCGAGAGGGTCAACAATCAGCCAGGTCATGTCATCACGACGGTAGAACAGCATCACGCTCTTCGTCTTCGACTTCCAGCCCACCTTATCAATGAAGTTCTTCCAGCAACATATTCTCACACGTCCATCATCTGCAGTGAGCACATTGTAGGATCCTACAACAGTCACAGCTGGGTGGAATACAACAGTAATAGGCCCACTTAGCGCCAAATCATCTGGAACCGCACACCTAGTGATGATGTTATAGACCTAGGGTAGGGTCGCAGGCCTCACCCAGGTACCCCACCCAAGGTCACTACCCCAGAAGTTCAAGAGAAAACTCGAAGACAGCAAGAACGATGATACGTCCAAAACGTATCTATAATTTCTGCATGCTCCATGCTTCTTTTGTGTGATATTGCTATGATATTGATGCACTTCCATGCACTTTTGATCATATTTGGACTAACCTATTAACTCAGTGCACCACAGTGCCAGTTCCTGTTTTCTGCTGTTTTTCTATTTCAGGTTTCCCCCATATTAAAAGTGCTCCCAAAATTCCAGGAAAAATATAGGAAAAATCAACGTACAGGAAGCTTCGCGAAGAACCAAAAATGGGCCAGTGGGGAGCCAGGGGAGGCCCAGGCAGCCACATGGCGCGGCCCCACCCCTGGCCGCGCCAGGGGGGCGCCTGGGGCCCCTGCTCCGCCTCTGGATGCCCCCCTTCGCATATATATCCCTCTCGTCCCGAAACCCTCGAGGACAGAACCCTTTTTTGCGATCTCGCCTCTGTTCCGCCGCCGCAGCGCTTCCAAGATCGGGAGCATCAGGAGAACTCTTCCCGGCACCCTGCCGGAGGGGAGAACCACCCCCGGGAGCTTCTCCACCACCATGGACGCTTCCCGGATGAGTCGTGAGTAGTCCACCCTTGACCATGGGTCCATGATCAGTAGCTATGTGATGTTCTCCTCCCCTCTTTGCTCTTCATGGTTTAGACCTCGTGAGCTGCCCTACATGATCAAGGCACATATGTAATCTTTCTGCTGTTGCTTTACTGAGTTTGCTGGGATCTTATGGATTATGAGACTATGTTCAGATTGTGTTTGAGTAATATATTTGATTCACCTCTTTTATATCTTTGTTCTTGAGTAATTCTTGCATGTTCTCCGTTGCTGTTTATTGCTTTGGCCAAGTAGTAGGTAGTAACTCCAAGAGGGAGCGTTATGCTTGATTGTGGGTTCATGCCCCCTGATGACTAGCTTGAGTGACAGAAACACGAGTCTAGGGTATGTGCTGTTGCCACAAGGGAGAAAACAACGGTGCTTGTACTTGCGGGTGCAAGGATTGTTTACTTTACGCAAAGTTCTTTTAATGCAGTTGTCTGTTGCTTTGAGTTTACACTTTGGGTGGGATTCGCAACTTAATACCAGCGAGATGTTCTGGATAGATATCTCAAGGTGGATGATTAGTAGTAGATGCAGATGGATTTCGGTCTACTTGCCTTGGCGTACCGCCCATGCTTTTGAGCCTCTACCTTTCTTTGCAGCATAGTTAGCATTGGTTTGCGCACATAATCCTGTCAATTGCCCAGCTGTAATTTGTTTACCTCGCTTTGCTGTTTTATCGTCTTTTGGAAGAGAGACATCACTAGTGAACATCATGGGACCCCGGTCCATATTACCACCGTTAATCACACCTTCTATTTACTTCCTGTTTTTATTTACTAGTTGCAGTCATAGCTATCATTATTATCTCTTGTGTTTGATCCTTTGTAAACAACAAGGCCGGAGGGATTGACAACCTCTCTGTACTCGTTGGGAGCAAAGTTATCTGTATCTGTGTGCAGGTCCCGTCAACCGCTAAGTTTCTGGCGCCGTTGACACCTACTTGTCGACCCTCGGAGTCTCACGGGATTCGATCATTGGTATCTTTGCCAAGGGAAATTTGCCGCTACGCTACATCTCAACCTTCCACTTGGGGTAACCAACGAGGGGCGAGAAGCCATCAAGCAAGTTTCTGGCGCCGTTGCCGGGGAACTCCACTCTTCAAGATAGGGGAGTTGCACGCTATCTTTTATCTTTGCTTTTTAGTCTTGTTAGTTTACCTTTCAGTTTTTGCTTTAGTGTCCCTTACCAAAAATCACAAAAATAGTTATCTTGCTTGCTGCTGCTATGGGTTCCACCGAGAACACCAAGTTGTGTGACTTCACTAGTCATAACAACAATGACTTTATCTGCACGCCTATTGCTACACCTGCCACTTCAGCACCTTCTTATGAGATTAAACCTGCTTTACTGAACCTAGTTATGAAAGATCAATTCTCCGGTGCTGGAGATGATGCTACTTTGCACTTAAATAATTTTGTTGAGCTCTGTGATATGCAAAAGTACAAAGAAGTAGATGGTGATATTGTTAAGCTTAAGCTTTTTCCTTTCTCCTTGAGAGGAGGAGCTAAAATCTGGTTTCAATCCTTGCCTAGGAATAGTATAGATTCTTGGGACAAGTGCAAGGATGCCTTTATTGGGAAGTACTACCCCCCTGCTAAAATTATCCAACTAAGGAGTAACATAATGAATTTTAAACAATTGGAGAATGAACACGTTGCCCAAGCTTGGGAACGCATGAAATCTCTTGTCAAGAACTGCCCTACTCATGGTTTGACTACTTGGATGGTTATCCAAACTTTTTATGCAGGCTTGAACTTTACCTCGCGGAACTTCTTAGATTCGGCCACGGGAGGAACTTTTATGTCAACTACACTTGGTGCTGCCACGAAGCTTCTCGACGAGATGATGACCAATTATTCCCAATGGCACACCGAACGCGCTCCAACAGGTAGGAAGGTAAACTATGTCGAGGAGATTTCCTCCCTAAATGAAAAAGTTTACTTGATCTTGTCTCTACTTTCCAAGCAATCTTCTATTGATCCTCATGATGTTCCTTTAAATTCTTTGATTGCTCAAGATCAAGTAGATGTGAACTTTATCTCTAGAAACAATTTCAATAACAATGCTTAT
This sequence comes from Secale cereale, assembly GCA_902687465.1. Classification (NCBI taxonomy): domain Eukaryota; kingdom Viridiplantae; phylum Streptophyta; class Magnoliopsida; order Poales; family Poaceae; genus Secale; species Secale cereale. The sequence continues at coordinate 202,080,488 of LR738710.1, read as the reverse complement.
AGGAGTAATTTTGGTAGCAACCCTAGACCGTTCCCCTCTAATTCCTATGGGAACAACAATGCTTATCCTAGCACCAAGAACTCCACTTCTGAACTAGAGATTATGCTTAAAGACTTCATCACTACCCAAAAGGCCTTCAATAAGAGTGTAGAAGAAAAACTTGACAAACTAGATAATCTCTCTTCGAAAGTAGACAATTTAGCCCATGAGGTAGAGTTGCTTAAAATTAGAACTTCTCCTCTTGAGGAGAGGAAGACCACTCCTATGAATGCTATTCAAGTGTAAATTAATGAAAACATTAGGATGATGGCTAAACTTAAAAAGAGATGGGCTAGAGAAAAGGAGGAAGAAGATAGAATTAAGAGCCTTCCTACCCACCACACTGTTGCTACTATTCAAGTTGTTGAGGATATCCAAACTCTTAGCACCCAATGCACTCCTAGTCCCATTGGACCTATTAATGGTGATGCTATGACCTCAACCATAGAAGAAGAAACTCCTATGACCATAGAAGCTACCAAACAAGTGAGCCTAAAGGACACCACTACCACTTTACTTGATAGTAGTGACCTTGATTTTAATAATTGCACCCTTTCTGAAGTTATTGGTTTTCTTCACAAGATTTCTAGAGATCCCCACACTAGCACACTTAATCTTGCCTTGACGGAGCATATCACAAATGCTCTCATCAAAGCTAGGGAGGAGAAGCTTAGGGTAGAAGCCTCCATACCTAGAAAGCTAGAAGATAGTTGGGATCTTATGATTAAAATTAAGTTGAATAACTTCTCTTGCTATGCTTTATGTGATGTTGGAGCTAGTACCTCCGTTATGCCCAAAAGAATGTATGATATGTTTGAATTGAAACCTTTTGATCCTTGTTCTTTTGGTGTTCGTCTTGTTGATTCTTCTGTAAAGAAACCTTTTGTCGGTGTACTAAGATAGGGGTACCTTAGTACCCCAACTTGTGCACGGGCAGTAGCAGCTTCCCGCGGCAGGGTCTACCACGTGCTTGCCGGAAACCTCTCTGGTCATTATTAGGCCATTAAAAAACAAAGTATACAAGACAGAAGATCAAGGCCCCGGCAAGTGGAGCTTGCCGGGAAGGCCGTCCCAGGCTCGAGACGATGTCATTAACACAAGGCCCTGGCAAGAGGAGCTTGCCAGGAGGAACAGAAGACTGTATCTAGAAGACAAGCCTCGGCGCACTCTGCGCCCCGGCAAGACCCGGGGAGCGACAAGCTTCCCGGCCCGACAAGATCAAGACCCCAGCAAGGTGCTTGCCGGGGGAAGTTTACACTGTGTGCCCGCGCTCCAGCCCATCGGCCCACGCGTCGCCCTGGGGCCCTTCCAGGGACGCGTGGCGGATGGCTGTGCAGCCTGGGGGACACGGTGGCACTCCACGGTGACTAGGCTACCGCCGTGGCGAACGGAGACGCAAGGGCGGGCGCTTTTGGCGTCGACGGCGACGGGCATTTAATGCTCTTGTCCCCCACTGTCAAGTTAGGTGATGACCACTGTTCATCCACTACCCATGTACTGTTCCCGCACTGTTACAACTACCACCAAAGTTACATTTTTGCCCTTCTTCTACGTTGACACCTGTCGGTGACCCCTTGAGCTATAAAAGGAGGCCCATGCACAACGTAGAAAGGGTTCGAAACCTAGATAGCTTACTCGCTCGGTGTAGCTAGTTCTTCAAGCTCCCAAGCTCACAAACTCAATACAAACCAAGGCAGGAGTAGGGTTTTACGCGTCCGCGCGGCCCGAACCTGGGTAAACTGCCCGCGTGCTCTCCTCGATCCGCTCTTCGTGCTCCCTCCGCTCCCTTACCGCAACGACAAGGGGCTCCGGCCCCATAGGTGTTCGTGGTGGACAGTTTCCCCCGACATCTTTGGCGCGCCAGGTAGGGGGTGTCGAGGTTGTGCGAACCTGATCCGGCGTTCACGCGGGCGCATTCTTCATCAACCTCTCCAGCTTCATCAGCAACAACCACATGGCCCCGAAGAAGAAGGCTTCGGAGGTCGCAGGCCCGTCTGCGTCTGTTCCACCGCCACCAGAACCAACGGTGGGTGGAGGAGACGCCGGCGGAAGGGTGGTCGCCGGCGAGGAAACTCGCGGCACCACCAAGTCCAAGGACAAGACGGACGACCGAGCCTCGGTGTCCGTAGACGCGCCACGTCCATCTCAGCAAACGACAACCCAGCAGCGCCGTGGTACAGGGGGTACCATCCGCTTGCTGGGGCAAGGGCAAACTGGAGGATCGCGGGATGCTCCGGGCCATCGTCCTGGCACAAGCAAGGCGCGGTCGCCGGGGCGAGACCCTGCTCCTTCTAACCCTGTTAGAAGTCCGAGCATATCTCGCTCCTCGCACCGCTCGCCACCGCTCCCCTCCTCTCCGGCAGAAGCTCTCACAAGAGCGCAACTGCTCCTCGACTTCCCTCCAGCGGCAGACAAGGCCGAAGACTGGAGGGCAACCATCCAGAGCCTGATCGCCTTCGCCAACAACGACTCTCCGCAGCAGCCGGCGACCTCGCGGCCACGGCAAGTCGAGAAGACGAAGGCCGACGGCGACAAGACCGCCGGGGGTGCAACTACGGTGCACTCCCCGCCGCGGAAGCAGAAGACGCCTCCCCGCCGGATTAATGTCGACGACGACTCCACGGCGTCGTCGGATCCGCGGGCTCGTCGGGACCAGCGCCAAGTCCTTGACGATCGGCGGCAAGAAGATGCTCGAACAACGATCGAGCGCCGGCGAGAAGCTCGACGACAATCTGATCAGCGTGCTGGGACCACTGTCGACGCGCACGCGCCCGGTGAACCAGGCGACTTGTCGTACGCGGCAGGTTGCCCTGCGTTCACCCGCGAGCTGCGGCGTGTCCAGTGGCCCAGTATGAAAAACTTCAAGCCCGACGTACCCGAGAAGTACGACGGCAAGACGCACCCCTCGGAGTTCCTAAGTATCTACACCATCGCGGTGCAAGCTGCCGGGGGGCGCGACGAGAAGATACTGGCGAACTACTTCCCGCTGGTGCTTAAGCCGAACGTACGTTCTTGGCTTATGCACTTGCCGGAAGGCTCCATTTCTTCGTGGGCGGATTTGTGCCACCAATTTGTCGGCGCCTTCACGGGCGGCCACAAACCCCACGGCCAGGAGAGTGATCTCCACATTCTGGCCCAGAAGGAAGGAGAACCTCTACGCAAATACATCCAACGCTTCAGCCGCGTGCAACACAACATTCCCGACGTCCACCCCGCCGCGGTTATCAACGCGTTCCACCAGAATGTGCGTAACCGTCGCATGCGGGAGGAGATGGCCATGACGAAGATCCGGGACGTCAGCGAGCTCTACGCTCTGGCTGACAAGTGCGCACGCGCCGAAGAGGGGAGGAGACTCCCCGGGGAGTATGCTGGCGCAGGGGGAAGCGACAGCGAGGATGCCGCCCCGGCAAAGAAGAGCCGGCGGCGGAACAATAGAAAGAAGAAGAGCAAGGAGGTACTTGTCGTCGAGAAGTCCGGCAAGGAGGCTCCCGCCAAGGCAACGCAGGCTGGCAGCTCCGGCAAGGAGCCTGCCCCTGTAGCGGCAGCCGACAAGCCGGACGGCTCCGACAAGCAATATTGCAAGATCCACCGCACCAAGGGCCACGACCTCTCCAACTGCAAACGCGTCGAGTACCTCGTCGACCAGCAGAAAGCTGAGTACGAGCGGCGCGACAAGGAGAAGGCTCAAGGTGGCGGGGGAGAGCCAAGCAAGAAGCGGCCTTTCAATGGCCGGGGAGGACGCCGCGGCAAGGTGATCGACCTCCCCGGGGCCGCGATAAGGATGAAGAGGAAGACGACGACGACGACATGGAGGAAGGCGATAACAGCGAGCAGGAGTTCCAGAAGGCTACAGAAGTCCTGTGCGTCGACGGGGGCGCCTCTCTGCACACTTCCCACCACCAACTCAAACAGTGGGTGCGGGAAGTAAACGCAGCAGAGCCGCCCGTTGAGTCGCGCAGGCTGCTGAAGTGGTCCAGCACGCCCATCATTTTTGATCTTGAGGACCACCCTGACCGCACCACGGCGGTCGGGTGCTTGCCGATGTTGGTCTCACCAACCATCCGCAACCTCAAGGTCACCAAAATGTTGGTTGACGGCGGGGCCGGGCTGAACTTGATCTCCTCAGCTGTGATCAAGAAACTCCAGATCCCAGATGGCGAGCTCGAAGAGACCGGTTCGTTCCAAGGAATAAACCCGGGAAGGAGCAAGCCCAAGGGGAAGATCACTCTGCCAGTGACCTTTGGCGGGGAGCTCAACTTCAGGACGGAGAGGATAACCTTTGATGTTGCAGATATCCCATTGCCATATAATGGGATACTTGGACGTCCTGCCCTCGCCAAGTTCATGGCGGCTTCCCACTACGCCTACAATATACTCAAGATGCCGGGGCCGATAAGCGTCATCTCCGTCCATGGCGACAAGAAGGATGCGCTTATCTGCGCCGACAAGATCTACCGGGATGCAGCAGCCGCAGCGGAGAGCAACACACTTGCCGCTGAAGCTCCCGGGGGGAAGAAGACCAAGACCAAGTCCGGCAAGTGCTCTGGGGCCCACTCCGGCAAACGCACCTCTTCGGAGTGCTGCGCTGCCGTCGAGGATGTTCCATCGAGCTCCACCGGCAAGTGCAAGAAAGGAATGGCCGCCCCACCGGCAACCAAGAAGGTGTCCGCCAAGGAGGACGGCACTGGTGGTACCTTCACCATCAGTGCTACACTTGATAGCAAATAGGAAAGCACGCTCGTTGCCTTCCTGCGGGCGAATGTCGATGTGTTTGCGTGGCAACCATCTGACATCCCCGGCGTTCCCAGGAAGGTAATTGAGCACAAGCTTGCTGTTTGCCCTCATGCGCGGCCCATCAAGCAGAAGGTCAGGAAGCAAGCCGTGGAGCGCCCAGAATTCATTGCCGAAGAAATCAAGAAGTTAGAAGCAGCGGGCCTAGTTAGAGGCGTGATCCATCCGACGTGGTTAGCAAACCCAGTTGTCGTGCGTAAGGCTAACGGGAAGTGGAGACTGTGTATAGACTTCACCGATGTGAATAAAGCATGTCCCAAGGATCCATTTCCCTTGCCGCGCATTGACCAGATTGTTGACTCCACTGCTGGATGTGAGCTGCTCTCCTTTCTTGATGCATATTCAGGCTACCACCAGATCTTTATGGCCAAGGAAGATGAAGAGAAGACTGCATTCATTACTCCATGTGGCACATATTGCTTCATTCGCATGCCTTTCGGATTGAAGAATGCAGGCTCAACATTTGCAAGGGTAGTGCACACTGCTTTTGAGCCACAGATCCACAGAAATGTAGAAGCTTACATGGATGACATAGTGGTGAAGAGCAAGAGCAAGGATACCCTGATCCAAGATTTGGAAGAAACTTTTACAAATCTGCGCAAGATCCAGCTGAAGTTGAACCCCGAGAAGTGCGTTTTTGGAGTCCCCTCCGGCAAGCTTCTCGGGTTCTTTGTGTCTTAGAGGGGGATTGAAGCCAATCCCGACAAGATTAAAGCCATCGAGCAGATCGAAGCCCCGAAGCGCGTCAAGGACGTAAGGAGACTTGCAGGTTGTGTGGCTGCCCTCAGTAGGTTCATTTCAAAGTCTGCAGAACGCGCCCTGCCTTTCTTCAAGATTTTGAAGAAGGCAGGTCCTATGAAATGGACTCCGGAAGCGGAGGCAGCGCTGCAGGACTTGAAAGGATACCTGTCCTCCACTCCAATACTTGTCGCACCTAGGCCACAAGAGAAGTTGCTGCTATACCTAGCAGCAACCAATCAAGTGGTTAGTGCTGCGTTAGTAGCGGAGAGGGAGGCCGATGAGGAGTCTACGCCACCGGCAAGCGAATCCAGCGACAAGCAGGGGGCTGCTCCGACAAGCTCTGGCCCCGACAAGGACAACTCTGCGCAGGAGCAAGGAGAGGTGCGGAAGAAGATGGCGCAGCGCCCGGTGTATTTTGTGAGTTCCCTCTTGCAGGGAGCTAGATCGAGATACTCCGAGGTGCAAAAGTTGCTTTTCGGTCTCCTCATGGCCTCGAGAAAGCTGCGCCATTACTTCCAAGCACACGAGATAACAGTGGTCACTCGCTTTCCGTTGAAGAGGATATTGCAAAATCCAGAAGCAACAGGCAGGATCGTCGAGTGGGCACTGGAACTGTCAAGCTTTGGTCTCAAGTTTGAAAGTACTTCAACTATACAGAGCAGAGCTTTGGCAGAATTTATAGCAGAATGGACCCCAACACCCGATGAAGAAGTTCCAGAGACAAGTGTACCCGTACAAGAAGCGACAAGCGAATGGGTGATGTACTTTGATGGTGCCTTCTCGCTGCAAGGCGCTGGAGCCGGTGCGGTACTCATATCACCCACCGGAGAACACCTCAAGTATGTTATCCAGATGCACTTTCCCAGGGAACAAGCGACAAACAACACTGCAGAGTATGAGGGCCTGCTTGCCGGCCTCAGAATTGCAGCTGAACTTGGGATTAGGAAGCTAATTGTGCGGGGAGATTCTCAGTTGGTGGTCCGACAAGTCAACAAGAGTTATCAGAGCCCTCTGATGGAAGCTTATGTAGATGAAGTGAGGAAGCTTGAAGAGCACTTTGAAGGTTTGCAAATGGAGCACTTCCCGAGAGCTCAGAATGACATAGCAGATGGCCTTTCAAAGTGTGCTGCGATGAAGTTACCTGTGGAACCAGGGACCTTCCTGCTCAAGCTAACTCAGCCATCCGTTGCACCATCAGTTGGGCAAAGTAAGAAGAGAAAGTTGGTCTCCGGTGACTACTTGCCGGCGGATCTTCCCGAAGCCGCCGCCAAGGTTCCCAAGATCAACGACCGGAACGCTGAGGAACAGTTTGCTCCTGCAGACCCAAGGGTCTGTACAGTTGAAGCAATCGTTCCCGACAAGCCTCGCCCCGGCGAGCTTGCCGGGGGACCATCAGCTCCGGCAGAACCAGAGATTCTTGCCGTAGAAGCTGGGGTTCCCGCAGCGGCCCTCATGCCTTTAATCCTTGCCGTTGAGCCTCGAGCTCCGGCATGGGCACAACAGATCGTCCGTTTTCTGCAAACTGGAGAACTTCCCGACGACCCAGCAGAGATAGAGAAAATAACCAGGCAGTCAAGTATGTACCAGTTCGTGGACAATGAACTGTACAGAAGAAGGCTCAATGGTGTCAGGTTGAAGTGCATTTCCAGAGAAGATGGACAGAAGCTGTTGGCAGAAATACATGGAGGCATATGTGGCCACCACATTGGCGCAAGGGCACTTGCCGGAAAGGCATTCCGGCAAGGGTTCTTTTGGCAAGAAGCCCTCCAAGATGCAACTGCACAAGTAACCAAGTGTGAAGCATGCCAGTTCCATGCCAAGCAAATTCACCATCCAGCTCAAGCTCTCCAGACGATCCCTTTGTCCTGGCCCTTCTCGGTTTGGGGGCTCGATATCCTCGGCCCTTTCCCCCGTGATGTCGGGGGCTTTGAGTACTTGTACGTTGCAATCGACAAGTTCACAAAGTGGCCAGAAGTGGAACCAGTGAGAAAGGTGACAGCACAGTCAGCGGTCAGGTTCTTCAGAGCAATTGTTTGCCGTTTCGGAATCCCTAACAGGATCATCACCGACAACGGTACGCAGTTCACTAGTCGCACCTTCATGCAGTACGTCCAAGACCTTGGCGCCAAGGTCTGCTTCGCTTCTGTTGCTCACCCGAGGAGCAATGGTCAAGCGGAGAGAGCCAATGCTGAAGTGCTGCGCGGGCTCAAGACAAGGACCTTTGACAGGCTGCGCAGGTGCGGAAGAAACTGGATAGAGGAGCTACCGGCGGCTCTTTGGTCAATCAGAACGACACCAAGTCGAGCCACCGGGCAGACACCCTTTGCCCTTGTCTATGGGGCAGAGGCAGTTCTCCCAACGGAACTCGTATACGGATCTCCTCGAGTGCTCGCTTATGATGAGCTCGAGCAAGAGCAACTGCGACAAGATGATGCATTGCTCCTCGAGGAGGAACGTCTCCAGGCTGCTGTACGAGCTGCTCGATACCAGCAAGCCTTGCGCCGCTACCATAGCCTCAAGGTTAAGGCCAGGTGTCTCGAGGAAGGCGACCTTGTTCTTCGGCGTGTTCAGTCCGCCAAGAATTCCAACAAGTTGACACCGAAGTGGGAAGGCCCTTATCGGGTGAGACAAGTCACAAGGCCCGGCGCTGTCCGCCTTGAGACCGAAGAAGGCTTACCGGTGAGCAACTCCTGGAACATAGAGCATCTTCGAAAGTTTCACCCATAAGGCGCGGTTGCCGTGATCCGCTCCGGCAACCACCTTTTGTACAAGTTTTGCCGCTGTCGCATGTAATCCTTTGTACAAAGCCGGGCGCAGATCCCGTGCATCAGTAAAGCTTCTGTGTTTTCGCCCTATTTGCCATTTTCATGCTTTTCTTTGATATTTGCATGCATTGTTTGGCATTTTGTGCAACACACATATCCGGTAAGCATTACCATGCCGAGGAACCCTATACTTGTTTCCTCTTCTCCTTTTCTTTCTCTCTTAAGCAGAAGAAACATTCCTCGCACACAAGTTTGCCGGGGGGAAAGGAGGTGGAGGATGAACCAAGTGCTGTTCAAGAAAGAGAAGCTTACCAGAGAACGAACAGACTATGAAAGCTAAGTTACCAGAACCAGAATTCGAGCAGTTCAAATTTTTAAATTTTAGTTATCTTCCTTGAACAACCACACTTTGTATGGAAAACCTGTGCGCGGAGGAACCTACCCGTAGCTAGCCGCACCCTTGTCTTGTTTTCGAGTACGCTCAATGGCTTAAGAGAGCTGCGACAAGTGTCGCGCCCTTATTTCGTTTTCGAGTTCGCTCAGCAAGCTAAGTGCGTTGCGACTAGCTGCGGCAAGGTTGCTTACCGATAAGGCCTTTGCCAGCAGGCTGCTCAGAGTCCAGCACTCAGCGCTCGCGGCAAGGGTCCCTTGTCGGCAAGTTCCCTAAAAGCGTAGGGTAAAAAGCATACAAAGTAAAGGACCAAAACAAGGGAGATAACACTGCATCAATTGCTCGGAAATAAGATAAATATATTACAGAGATAACTTGTCGCAATGACTAATAGTTTCATGTTCATGGCACACTTTGTAGCAACAAAAGAAATAAGAAGAAAGAGGCCTAGTCTACGCGATCGCCTTCACGCCTGGAGATCTTGTTCACCTTGGCGATGATGTGGACGACCTGCGCCTTCAGCGCCTCCATATCTGCGTCGGCCGTCAAGCTGCGGAGGACGTTGACGAGATTTATACCAGGATTGCGGTAGACGATCTTCGTCAGGACGCGCTCCAAAGTCCCCGCACAGAGCTGGCGCGACTCCTCGGCCAGCTGCGCGGGGAGCTTCTGCTGAAGACTTGCAAGTGCCGGCGCGATCCCTCTGAAGAAGAGACTGAGCTTGGCGCTGTGTGGGAGATTTGGATCCGGAGAATATATGAGGTGTTCCACCTTCAGTGCCATCAGCTCCTTGTCGATGTTAGCAGCAGAAGCCACCAGATCTTCAGTCCATACCTCGAGGTCCGGCGGAAGTTATTAGCAGAAGTGGCGGCGCTCTCCACCAGGCCTCGCTCCTTGCGGAGCTCGTCCTTCAGCTTGGTTTCGCGGTCCCGGACGGCGTCGAGTGAGTCTTTCAACGTGGAGACCTTCAGCTCCAGATCGAGTGAGTCCTTGGCGGCCTTGAGCTCGTCGCCTTGCTTGGAGAGGCGTACCTGGAGTTCAGAGTTGGTGTGGGCGTCCTTCTCGCGCTCTATGTTGAGCGCGGTGACCCTCTCCGTGCTCGCCTTCAAAAACTCCTCCAGCTGCGCCACCTTAGCCTCAAGGTCCTTCTTGGCGGTTTCCGCGGCGGCTGCGGCAGCTTTCGCCTCCTTCAACTCCCCGCCAAGGGCCTGCTCCTGGGCGGTAAGGTCTTCCTCGTGGGCGTCGAGGTCGACCTTCCGCTGGGTGAGCTCTCCTTCTCACCGGGACAGCTCTTCACCGACAAGCCGCTGCTGCTCCTCGGCCTCAGCCTTCTCCAGAAGAAACTCCTGCTGCTCTCCGGCAAGCCTCTCGCGCTCCTCCGCCAAGTCGCGGAGGGCCGCCTGGTTGGCGGCGCGGAGGTCAGCAGCGCGCTTCTCCAGTTCTGCTCCAGCCTTGGCGGCGAGGGCTTCTCGGGAGTCCAGCTTCGCCTGCCTGGCCCGGTAAAGGGCCAGGAGCCGGTGAAGCAGCTTCTCCTCCTCGGGCTCGTCACTCCCGCCGGGCGCTTCAACGATCTTCAACCCCGCGGAGGCGAGGACCTCTCCATCGAAGGTCTCTCCCTCCTCGGGGGCTCGCGACGAAGACCCCCATGGCACTTGTATAAAGACGCCATTGGGGGCCTCAAGGTAGAAGCCCGACTGCTCCTTGCCGGCGGAGGGATCGACGGCCGGCGCAGCGCTAGACGCTCCTGCCGCCTCCGGGCCGGCAGTGTGGCCGCCGTCCCCCTTCCCGGCCACTGCGTCCGCAGTCGGGGCAGTCTCCTCCGCCGCAGGCTCGCCGGCTCCTGCCATGTCTTTGACGACAGGGGCGTTGCCGTCGTCGCCATGCGCACCTTCCTCGCCGACGACCTCGGTCTCCATCCGGTCCGGCGCGGGAGGATCTAGAAGAAGAATAAAAAGAAAAGAAAAAGTTCAAGCAAATATCCAAAAAAGACAAGTCCAAGAAGACGAGGTTGCAAGACTTACCTTCGCGGATTTCGTCGACAACTAGCTCCCTCGCCGGGGAGTTCACCCTTGGCGGGGTGGCCACCCTCGCCGGGCTGCTCGCCCTTGGCGGGGTACTCGCCCTTGGCGGAGCGCTCTCCCTCGCCGGAGAGTTCGTCCTTGGCGGGGACGGCGGGACCTGCGGCTCCTCGGGAGTAGTATCCGGGCGCTCCTGCGGCTGCGGCTCCGTTTTTGCACAAGATAAGCAAGACAACAAAACATCAAATATCAAGTTGGAACCTCAGGCGCGCCTGACAAGTAAGAAGTTCAAAACCGAGACTTACGCTGGGGGCTGCGCTAGGGGCTGCTCCTCGGAGCAGCAGTTGGGTCCGGCAAGTCCGTCGCCGGCGTGTCCCCTGTCGCCGCGACGGGCGAGTCGTCCTCGACCACTACCACGGGAACCTTGGCCTTCTTCGCCACTCGCTGGGCCAGGGTCCTGAAATCAAAGCAAGAACAAGATCAGAATCACGAAGAAGAATCAAGTCAGAATTGAAGAAAATACAAGACACAAGTGCTTACTCCTCTTCCTCGTCGTCGTCGTCGCTCAGGGCGGAGAAGTCGAACTCCACCTGAGTCGCTCCGGCGCGAGGAGCGGGAGGAGAAGGCTCCCTCGGGCGCTTGGCGGTCCCCGGGGCTGGGGGCTGCGACGACCCAGCCTCCGCCGACGCCGAGGCCCGAGGAGCGGGCGGAGCGGCCGCCCCGCTCTGAGAAGATCCTCCTCCGCTCGGCGCTGATGCACGGGGCGCCTCCGTCGCGGCTTGGCTCGCTCTGGTGGCGCGCGTCGCCCGGCGAGTAGGCTGTTGTCGGGGCGCCTGCGTCCTTGTCGCTGTAGGCGCCTTGCGGAGACGCTTCAGCGGTGATCGCTGGGGGCTGGCCCGAGGCGGGGAGTTCTCCGAGGACGATGAGGCGTCGTCATCGAGTCCCAGAGACCCACCGCTGTCCTCTTCGGCCTCGGTTTCCTCCTCCTCCTCCCCGGCGGGCCCGCTGGATCCGGCGCCTTGCCCTGCGGGCCCGCTCCCTCCGGTACCTCTTCTTCCTCCGACAACCTCGCCCCTTGCTGCGGCCTCGCTCACAATCCCGGGGATCCCAGCATGCCTCAGAGAGGGGACCCCGGGGAGCTCGTCGGGCGGGAGCTTGAGCAGTCTCCAAATCTCTGCCTCCGCTGCTTGGCACGATGCGTCCTCCGCCTCTGCCTCCTCAACAGTGAATCCGAAGTCTCCTGCTGCTGCGGCTGCGGCGGCCTCTTCCACCCGGTCGGCAATATAGGCCAAATCCCGCTCCGTGGTGTCCCGAGTGAGACCCTTGATCTCCTCGGAGTTCTTCGGCACCTCCACCAAGTTATCAAAGAAGCTCATGATGGCGTCCGGCGTCGGCACTATCCAGGTGGGGTCGACACCGTGAGAGTCACACGCAGGCATCATTGCGCGCAATGCGTCCCGGGCGGTGCTGTTGCATAGTGGTACTACTCCCCGGGGAGATCTAAACCACTCCGGGTGGGCCGGGTCGTGCTTAAAAAGCTCCCGGAGCATCCCCTTCAGCTCCAGCGCCGTGAAGTTGTAGTTCAGCCCCGGGCGTAACCTCATTATGTCCGCCGCATTGCCAAACTCCCATGCTGGCCTTTTCCTCTCTTGTAGGGGAGCGATGCGGCGGCGGAGGAAGTCTGCTCCTACCTCTCCGATGGTCAACTTGGCTACCCGGAGACGAAGAATCCTAACGAGGGCAGCGTTGAGCTTGATGTCATCCGGAACCAAATCGCTCCAGTCCCTGCCGCGCACGATAGCTGTTGTGCGCGGCGCAGTGAAAGGCTGCGGCTCGTCCTCAACTACCCAGCACCAATCCGCGCGCCACTCTTCCCACTTGCCGCGGAGTTCCCCTTGCAGATAAGATTCCTTCTTGTTCAAGCGGAAGACCCAAGAAATCCCTCCGGAGAGGGGGGCGCCGGCCTCTGCTCTAGGCATGAAGAAATGCCTAAAGAGCGCTACGTTCGGATAGATCCCTATGTAGTTTTCGCACAGGTGTGCGAAAACCGCCATCGTAAGGATGGCGTTGGGGGTGAAGTCTAAGAGATGGAGGCCGTAGGTGTTCATGATATCACAGAAAAATTTAGAGAATGGAGGACACAGGCCGCAGTGGAAGAAGACAGCAAAGAAGAAATACCCGCTGGGGTACAGATCTCTGGCGGCGGCCGGGTAGACTCTGGTGCGAGGATGCGCCTTGGTCTCCTTGGCCCAGAACAGGTAGTACTTGTTCCAGAGCTCCCTCGCGCTGAGCCTTGGCGCGAAGACGACGTTCCTCTTCCGCAGAGCGACAAGCTTTGCCGCCTGCTCGGATTTCTCCCTCTTGGTCTTCTCCGCTTTCGCCTTCTCGGCCTTCGGGGCCATGGCGGAGGCGGCGGAGGAAGGGGGCGAGAAGCTCGACGGCGCCGCGAATGCGGAAGAGGGCGGAGGAGATGAGGAGGCGGAGCGCAGAGGGGGATTTCTGGAGATGAAAGAAGCAATGAAGACGAAGTAAGGTAACGGCCCCTGCTTCCTCTGCTTTTAAGGGGGGAGTGGGGGACGCTCCGCATTTCCCATTAAAGAACGTGGCCACGATCTCCCCCACGACGCCGCAATCGACGCGTGCCGTTAGGGGGAGGGGATTCGGCGTGCCGCGGGCTGTGCGTGCCCGTACACTGTTTTGGGCTTGGCCCAACAGCGCTCGGCATCGTGTGTGGCCCAGGCCCGGGGGCTCCTGTCGGTGTACTAAGATAGGGGTACCTTAGTACCCCAACTTGTGCACGGGCAGTAGCAGCTTCCCACGGCAGGGTCTACCACGTGCTTGCCGGAAACCTCTCTGGTCATTATTAGGCCATTCAAAAACAAAGTATACAAGACAGAAGATCAAGGCCCCGGCAAGTGGAGCTTGCCGGGAAGGCCGTCCCAGGCTCGAGACGATGTCATTAACACAAGGCCCTGGCAAGAGGAGCTTGCCAGGAGGAACAGAAGACTGTATCTAGAAGACAAGCCTCGGCGCACTCTGCGCCCCGGCAAGACCCGGGGAGCGACAAGCTTCCCAGCCCGACAAGATCAAGACCCGGGCAAGGTGCTTGCCGGGGGAAGTTTACACTGTGTGCCCGCGCTCCAGCCCATCGGCCCACGCGTCGCCCTGGGGCCCTTCCAGGGACGCGTGGCGGATGGCTGTGCAGCCTGGGGGACACGGTGGCACTCCACGGTGACTAGGCTACCGCCGTGGCGAACGGAGACGCAAGGGCGGGCGCTTTTGGGGTCGACGGCGACGGGCATTTAATGCTCTTGTCCCCCACTGTCAAGTTAGGTGATGACCACTGTTCATCCACTACCCATGTACTGTTCCCGCACTGTTACAACTACCACCAAAGTTACATTTTTGCCCTTCTTCTACGTTGACACCTGTCGGTGACCCCTTGAGCTATAAAAGGAGGCCCATGCACAACGTAGAAAGGGTTCGAAACCTAGATAGCTTACTCGCTCGGTGTAGCTAGTTCTTCAAGCTCCCAAGCTCACAAACTCAATACAAACCAAGGCAGGGGTAGGGTTTTACGCGTCCGCGCGGCCCGAACCTGGGTAAACTACCCGCGTGCTCTCCTCTATCCGCTCTTCGTGCTCCCTCCGCTCCCTTACCACAACGACAAGGGGCTCCGGCCCCATAGGTGTTCGTGGTGGACAGTTTCCCCCGACACCTTTGGGGAAGATCGACGATGTTCTTATCATTGTCAATGACAATTATGTTCCCGTTGATTTTACTATTATGGATATTGAATGTGAACCTTCATGTCCAATTATATTGGGACGTCCTTTTCTTCGCACCGTTGGTGCTATCATTGACATGAAAGAGGGGAATATAAAATTTCAATTCCCTCTCAAGAAAGGGATGGAACACTTCCCTAGAAAGAAGATTAATTTGCCTTTTGAGTCCGTTACACGGGCTAGCTATTCTCTTACTCTTGATAAAACTTGATCTTCTCTTTTTAAATCATGCCTAGCTTAAAGGCATAAAAGAAAGCGCTTTTGGGAGGCAGCCCACAACGAATTAGGTTTTATTTTTCTTTTGTTGTGTCTTGATGTTTGTTACTACAGTAGCATCATCATTGTATCTTTTCTTTTCAGCTTTGTGCCAAGTTTAGCCTCCGATTGCAAGAAAGTTCAAAAGTTGTGACGTGTTGTCCAGAAAACAGATTCTGTCCTTGGACAGAAAAATTCGAATAAAATCACCAGATCATCTTTTTGATATGGATTGTTTTGACAGCGTGCTCTATACAATTGGCTTTCGAGTGTATGTTCTGAGTTTTTTTATTTGAGTTGCAGAAGTGCCCCGAAAAAATTATTTACTACCTGCTGGTCTGTTTTTCACAGATTCTGTCCTGTTTTGCCTTTTCTTCGTTTTGCAAACCTTGAGCTTGCTTTTTCTTTGCAAAAACCTTTTGGCAATCTTGAGAAACAGTAGCTCTTCAAGATTATTTTTATTTCCAGTAGGGAAAAATTATTTTATTGTGGGTACTAACCTCGCTAATCAGATTATGATGAGTTATGTATGAAAGGAGTTTTCAAGTATGCGAGGGAAGATGATAAAAGAAGATTCAGGAGGGTCAAACGCTCAAACTTGGGGATGCCCCCGTGCACCCCCAAGAAATATTCAAGAAGACTCAAGCGTCTAAGCTTGGGGATGCCCCCATGCATCCCCTTCTCCATCAACAATTATCAGTTCGTCTTTCGTTCCACTATATTCTTATCACTTCATGCGTTATGTGCTATGCTTGGAGCGTCTTGCTCTTAGTTTCCTTTTTTTAGTTTTCTTTAGCTTTGCTTGCTGTTCATAACAAGTTAGAACCCAGCTTTCTTTGTGTGGGAGAGAAACACGCTCCACTTCAACTTAGAACACAACATAGGATTTTCATGCTTATCTTTGCTGTGTGTGTTCTTTGTCTTTCCATAGCTACTGTCATGTTTAGCTCTTAGTTTTCATGCTTTTCTTTTTAAAGAGCTTTTGTTTAGTTGGTTGCTGAACTCTCTTGAGTTTTCATGTTTATCTTGTTAAGAGAGTTTGTCTGTTGCACTGAGTTGTGTGTCTTAACTTAAAGTAGGTAATTGAGGTTGCTGTTTAATTTTAGTAGTAACTTGCAATAGTTTTGAGGTATTGCCATGAGTAATGTCTGGACTTTTGGTGTCAAGAACTTTAGCCTATTAGTGATAGATGTCGTATTTTGGGCAATCCGTGTTTATTTTTGAAAACCTACAAAATAGTTGAGAACTTTAGCTACTAGATGGATCACTAATCATTGGAGGGATCGAATATTAGAGTACACTCACGTACCATGAGTCGAGGATGCGCAAGGATAACCATACCCCCATACACTCCTCCTCGGGGTACTTGTCTCTTTGTGAACCTCCTAATTAGATTGAGAGTTACCGATAATAAGTGCATGAGTTCTTCGGACTAATGTGAGTATTCGAAAGTTGACACTTCCACCTAGCCATATTTTTCTAGCCTCTTCGGTACCGTGCATTGCCCTTTCTCACCTCGAGAGTTGGCGCATACTTCGCCGGTGCATCCAAATCCTTGGCACGATACGCTCTGTCATCATAAGCCTCATTATATCCTTCCTCAAAACAGCCACCATACCTACCTATCAAGGCATTTCCATAGCCTTTCCGAGATACATTGCCATGCAACATCCATCTTCTCATGACTTGATCTTCATGTCATACATGCTTTTTGCTTGATCGATGAGCCGCATGCTAGTTGGGCCTTGCCCTAATCATTGCTACATGACGCGCTAGTATCATTGCATATCCTGCTACACCGGCAGAGGCATACATTTGCATACATCATGATAGTTTCATTTTCTTTATGTTGAGTACTTTTGTAAAGTGTGAAAGATCTTCTATACTTCTTGTAATACATAGAGTGTTGCCCCTAAAATGAGGAAAATATCCCAAAGAGGACAAAATCAAAAGATCCCAAAGAGGACAAATGAGAGTTAAATAGAAAGAGCCATTGAGGCCACAAAACAAATAAAAAAGAGAAAAAAGAGAAAAAGAAATAAAAAGAGAGAAGGGGGCACACTACTATTCCTTTTGAGAGATCCACACTCGTACTTCATCTTATACCTTGTACTCCATAGAGATTATCATTCATGCATATAGCTATGTGGGGACCTTCACACTATAGAACTTGGCTTGTATATTCCAATGATGAGCCTCCTCAAAAGAGCTCTAGGTCTTCTTGAGCGAGCAAGTTGGATGCACCCCCACTAGTTCCATTGGAGAGCTTACCTTAGCTCATATGTGCATCTGTTGCATGGCAATCCCTACTCCTCACATCATATCTATCATTTGGCTTTCTCTCGCCTATGATTGTCCTCATTGATGTGAGCCTTTCACACCTTTTTTGTCTTCCCCCTTCATCATTTTTCTCTCTTTGCCATCCTAAGTGTCAACTTTCTTGCTTACACTCATCCATTGCATGAGTGCTCAAAATATCGAAAGGGAGTGGATCATTTTGACTTGTACCTGGCTAGTGGTCTGGGGATGAGTCAAGATAAGATTCCAAAGAAGACCAAGTGTGAAACTTTAGTAGATTAAGTTCTCAACAATACAAAAACTATGTTTTACTCTCTCGTATATCCCTATCCCCTTTCTTGCATGCAAACACCATTTGGAGACATTCGAGTCACGGACAGCGAGAGCTCTTGCACCTTTATGTTCTTATGTTGCTTGTTACAATGCTAATATAGACTCTTGCTTGTTATGACTTGAATTGAATTACATGCCTTGATTGCTTTACTTAAAAGTTCTTATATGGTTGATAGCATGTCACCACAGAAATTATGCTTGTTATCATTTACCTACTCGAGGACGAGCAGGAATTAAGCTTGGGGATGCTGATACGTCCAAAACGTATCTATAATTTCTGCTTGCTCCATGCTTCTTTTGTGTGATATTGCTATGATATTGATGCACTTCCATGCACTTTTGATCATATTTGGACTAACCTATTAACTCAGTGCACCACAGTGCCAGTTCCTGTTTTCTGCTGTTTTTCTATTTCAGGTTTCCCCCATATTAAAAGTGCTCCAGAAATTCCAGGAAAAATATAGGAAAAATCAGCGTACAGGAAGCTTCGCGAAGAACCAAAGATGGGCCAGAGGGGAGCCAGGGGAGGCCCAGGCGGCCAACTGGCGCTTCACCCCTGGCCACGCCAGGGGGGCGCCTGGGGCCCCTGCTCCGCCTCTGGCTGCCCCCCTTCGCATATATATCCCTCTCGTCCCGAAACCCTCGAGGACAGAACCCTTTTTCGCGATCTCGCCTCTGTTCCGCCGCCACAACGCTTCCAAGATCGGGAGCATCAGGAGAACTCTTCCCGGCACCCTGCCGGAGGGGAGAACCACCACCGGGAGCTTCTCCACCACCATGGACGCTTCCCGGATGAGTCATGAGTAGTCCACCTTGGACCATGGGTCCATGATCAGTAGCTATGTGATGTTCTCCTCCCCTCTTTGCTCTTCATGGTTTAGACCTCGTGAGTTGCCCTACATGATCGAGGCACATATGTAATCTTTCTGCTGTTGCTTTGCTGAGTTTGCTGGGATCTGATGGATTATGAGACTATGTTCAGATTGTGTGATTCACCTCTTTTACATCTTTGTTCTTGAGTAATTCTTGCATGTTCTCCGTTGTTGTTTATTGCTTTGGCCAAGTAGTAGGTAGTAACTCCAAGAGGGAGCGTTATGCTTGATTGTGGGTTCATGCCCCCTGATGACAAGCTTGAGTGACAGAAACACGAGTCTAGGGGATGTGCTGTTGCCACAAGGGAGAAAACAACGGTGCTTGTACTTGCGGGTGCAAGGATTGTTTACTTTACGCAAAGTTCTTTTAATGTAGTTGTCTGTTGCTTTGAGTTTACACTTTGGGTGGGATTCGCAACTTAATACCAGTAATATGTTCTGGATAGATATCTCAAGGTGGATGATTAGTAGTAGATGCAGATGGATTTCGGTCTACTTGCCTTGGCGTACCGCCCATGCTTTTGAGCCTCTACCTTTCTTTGCAGCATAGTTAGCATTGGTTTGCGCACATAATCCTGTCAATTGCCCAGTTGTAATTTGTTTACCTTGCTTTGCTGTTTTATCGTCTTTTGGGAGAGAGACATCACTAGTGAACATCATGGGACCCCGGTCCATATTACCACCGCTGATCACACCTTCTATTTACTTCCTGTTTTTATTTACTAGTTGCAGTCATAGCTATCATTATTATCTCTTGTGTTTGATCCTTTGTAAACAACAAGGCCGGAGGGATTAACAACCTCTCTGTACTCGTTGGGAGCAAAGTTATCTGTATCTGTGTGCAGGTCCCGTCAACCGCTAAGTTTCTGGCGCCGTTGACACCTAATTGTCGACCCTCGGAGTCTCACGGGATTCGATCCTTGGTATCTTTGCCAAGGGAAATTTGCCTCTACGCTACATCTCAACCTTCCACTTGGGGTAACCAACGAGGGGCGAGAAGCCATCAAACGGTCGACTGTTACGGCTCCCTCCTCCGGTACAAGGGTTCGCACCCCTTGTAACTCAAACACACATATACATTCCAGTCAACCGCCCCGGGCACCGAGACGTAGGGCTTTTACTTCCTCCGAGAAGGGCATGAACTCGTAAACATCTTGTGTACAATCTCACCGTAGCTAGGACCTTGCCTCTCCTTACGTACCCCCTACTTGTACTGTCAAACTTAGAACCACGACAGTTGGCGCCCACCGTGGGGCAGGTGTCTTAGCGACTTCCGGTGAGGTTGCAAACTTTTTCTCCGACCTGCATCATCATGGTTTCCGGTGGTGGTTTGGCGCTGGGCCGCGAGATCCGACGCGCTCGTCTTCGTCGCCTACGACTTCGCTTGGCTCCAGGAGGCCCCCCTCGATGTCGAGGCATTGCCCGTCCGCGGGGCCGCGCACTTTCATGCCAGCGCTTGTGGCGTCCTTCTCCGGCAGCCATCGACCCAGTATCGGCGGGCTCCTTCATTGTCCGTCGTCCCCGCTGGACGCCGCTGCAAGTGATCTGGTCATTCGCAGCTCCAGCGTTGGGTGAAACACGCAGTGGCCCGCCAAACGGTCACCCCTCAAGTTGCGGCCATCGAGCCCGACGAATACCTCTATGGGTTGGTCGATCTGTCGAATGAACCCGCAGATTCGCTTTCCGAGTGTGGAAGCAGCGATCTCGCAGCTGAAGTTCTCATGGTCGACTCACCTCGCAGCCCGCCAGGGTACCCTCGCGGTGGAGACGGCGGCAGCGGCAATGGTCAGTCATACGACCACGACGGGTACACTCCCCAACCCCTCACCACCGAGTAGAGGGACGAGCTCTACCGTCACAATGAAGATGCACTTTAGACCCCTATCGTGGGAGATTCCCTAGAGGCTCGGGCCCTGGAAGCCACACGCCTAGCCACCGTGGCTGAACCCGCGCGACTGGAAAATATCCAGCGCTCACTCGACGAATGAGCCCGCCGACTGATTCCTGAATCCAGTCAACGGGCACGGCAGTCGTTCCTGCATGAAACTCACGTGTTTCGAACGCCTATCCAGAACCTTGAAGCCACAGCCCGCATCGCAGATTCTATCCAGCCGTCTGAGTCGGAGGTTGGGAGAGGCATGAAGTAGATCTGGGCACTGCTCTGGACGGCAGGAGAGCAGAACGTGGCTGTCTCTCAGTCACGTAATAGGATTCACAGCAGATTAGTGGCGACGGACACCGTATGGTCGGCTCACATCCCAAGATCACCCCCGAGGCGTGAAGATCATGGACCCCGTCAAGACCGGTATTTGGGTTGGAATGATGAACAGTACGATCGTCGACACAATCACAATGATCGCCGCCGAGTGCCTACGCCTCCTCCAGGAAGCGGATCATACTCGCCCAGGCGACACGAAGGCAGGCGCTTGCGGGACGACGAGCGGAGGATTCCCCCAGATCCCAGAAGGCCCGGCTTTGACGCGAGATCTATCCTTGTGCAGGGCCTGGTCGACAGGAACCGAGCGTACAGAGAAGAGCAAGGCAGAGATCGTCCGAGTGGAAGCTGAGCATCTGTCTCTGGGCCCGAATGCTTTAGTAGTGCTATCAGGGCTGCTGAGATCCCCCCAATTTCAGATTGGCGGCGGGAGTGAGTAAGTTCACCGGCGAGTCAAAACCGGACACCTGGCTCGAGGATTACCGAGTGGCCGAGCAGATCGGTGGCGGCAATAACAACGTGGCCATGAAACACCTCCTCCTGATGTTAGGTGGCTCGGCCCGGGCGTGGTTAAATCAGTTGGCCCCTAGGAGCAATTACACTTGGGAAGAGCTAGCCCGAGTGTTTATCGGGACCTTCGAAGGCACGTGCAAGCGACCCGCAGGGCTGGCGGAGTTGCAGCATTGCGTACAGAAGCCGAATGAAACCTTGTAACATCCCAATTTTACTAAATTAGGATGTTATTAGATCATTCATATCCATCTCATAGTTATATTGCATCATTTGCTATTCTTGAAATTTTGTATCATTATGCAACTAAAGGCAATTATTGGAGTGGAGATAACATGACTTCTCCCCTATCTTCAAAAATGTTCATTATGTCCAGAATAATGTTTCCAGTTGATTTTATATGTTCTGGTATTTTGCATATTCGTAAAAGTATTTTATTTGTGGTTTTATTTGCTGCTGGAGTGCCCAATCGCATCAAAATGATTTTACAAAATTCCATTAGCTTTGGAACTAGTGTTCCTGTAGTTTATATTGATAGGGCTATTTTTACTGTGTGTCTAGGTATATTTGTTTGTATTTTATATTATGTGTTTGTATTTTTTTATTTTTGTTTTGATGTTGGTTGTATTAAAAAAAGCCAGCCGGCCAGCTAGCCAGCAGCCCAGCCCACCATCTAGCCAGACAGCCACCGCCGGACCAGCGCCGCAGCCCACCAGTCGAGCCGCCGTAGCCCAACTAGCCTACCGAATCGGTACGCACCGCACCGCCCGACTCGCACCAGCGCTCGATCCGCTACTCTCTCTCTCGCTAACGGGTGGACCTCGCGCCATCTTTCCCCTCCCCCGAGCCGGAATAGGACGAGCAGCCGCCGCGCCGCACGCATGCACGCACGCCGAGGCCGACCCGATCCACCCCAAGTGCGCCCGAGTTGTCTGGCTCATACCCAAGGCCTCGACGCGCCCGAACCTTTTTCCCTCGACTCCTCTCGTTGCCGCACGCGCGATCTAGGTCAAGTTGGATCTCGCCGCGGAGCTCGTCGACCGCCGCTGTTCGCCGGACGTTCCCGTCGCCGTAAGAGCTTTCACCACAGAAGCGCTTGTACCCTTGGATTCCCCACTGCTTTGCGCATCGTTTTGACACCTTATCCTGGCCAGGAGCTCACCGGAACGAGAGGAACAAGCCGACCGCCGCCACCGGAGTTCGCGCCATCACCGCCGGCGCTACAAACCGCCTCGTCGCTGTCTGACTTCACCTACGCCTCCGTCACTCACCGCCGCACCCTCCCGTATCTTCGCCTTTGCCGGAGCATCGCCGGAGAGCCACCGCCGCCGACGCCCGACTACCGCCGCCGTATTTCCTCTGTTTTGGGTGAGCACACACACACCACACGCCTTTGGCCAATCGGCAGACGACACGTGGCACCCTAGTACAGGACACGCACAGGAGTTGCTACAGCGCCAGGAGTTCTCTGTTGCACTTTTTGTTTTTTTTTAGTTTTTCAACTAAACTTCATATAGCTGTAGTTTTTATTCTGTAAATCCTTTTTAGGTGATTCTTTTTCCTGTGCACTCACATAAATCATCTCTTCATCATAGTACCAAATTTGAACATGTTTGCACTGTTCAAATTTGAATTCGTTTGAATTCGAATCAAATCTTCCGGAGGCCGTATCTTTTAAACCGTGTATCGGAATCGAGTGATTCTTTTTGCATTGTGATCGTAGTGCTGTGTAGGTGATCTGTACATGTTGTTTTGCTGCTGTTTTAAGTTTTAAAATGATTTTCTTGCTTTTGGTTTTATTTTGGCTTTATTGGAGTTTCGGTGATTGATTTGTTATATTGTGTGAAACGTGTAGATTGTCCGGAGTGCGGTGCGAGCTATTGTCAGGAGTGTGACTTTTTGAACCAGAACCAAGGCAAGTTACATGTTGATCATCCTTTACCTATTGTTTTCCTATGCATTGTAGGTTATGCCACACTATAAATTTATGCATTATAGGATTTTTTTATAATTTGAGTTATATTGTTGAGCTATCTACCGTCTTTGCAAATCATGGTAGGTATAATTTTGCTATGCTTGTAGACGGGGTTGGTTCCTGTATACATTGAGCTTATGTGAGGATTATTAGTATTTAACAAACTGAGTAGTAATTTCAGGGCTTAACTCACCTCTGGGCGGAAGCGGTATTGATGGGTGGTTTTAAGAACATCATGGTTTATACCCTCTGAATGTAAGTGGACGGCCGCCCAGGCTCAAAAAGATCAGACAGACTTAATGACTAGTAGCTTCCATGCGCGACCATTAGCTAAATTGGCTCTGGCTTAGTTGAGTAGGTTGTGGGATCCTCGCCCAGGTATGCTAGTAGATGTAGATATGGATAGGTGTACCGGCTGCCGGGGGCGGAGGTGACTACTTCTGAAAGACTTCGTCTCAATCTTCGGGTTGAGTCTAGTGGGTAAAGTGTGCAAAACTCTGCAGAGTAATAAAACTAATCATGATTAGCTGTGTCCCCGATTATGGATATTTTGAGCCACTATGCCATTACTTTTGTTGGATGATCTTGACAGATGTGACACTTAATAATATTTGTGGGCAACTTAATAAATGGGTAGGTTGGAGTTGATTTTGCCAACTCAACCTTGTGCATTTAATTGTAGTAATAAAAGAACTAAATGAAAAATTGACTATTAGGTAATTATGAGGATAAAATCAGCTTTCTGCAAAATAAACCCCCAAGCCTTCCTTTGTTGTTCTATGCATATACATGTAGGTCTGCTTTATTACTTCTCCTGTGTAACTTGCCAATACATTCAATGTATTGACCTATACAGCTGCATCGTCTCATGTTGCAGGATTTTCAGACGAGGAGTAAGGTACCGTTAGGGTCGCGAGTCTGCACTCAGCATCGCCAGTTGGGCTATGATGGGACTCGTCGTTATTTTCTCCTACTTTCCGCTGTGTGATTGAATAATAGCTAGCCATGAGCTATGCAGATTGTTTTATTTTGTATACTCTGGATCATACATTGTAATAAATGATGCACTTGTATTCTGGTATTCATCTATACTGTGTGTGCTAGCAAGTTCGATCCAAGGACTAGCACGGTAAGCACAGAGACTCAAATCCTTCGAAGTTTGGTCGTTACAGATGGTATCAGAGCAGTGTGTTGACTGTAGGACGTGACCCTAGAAAATGGATTAGAAAAGCCATAGGAGTGAAAATTATTTTATAAGCTAGTTATACTTTTTACTGTTTATTAGTTCCTCCCCTCAAGTGTCTTGAACAGTTAAGTAGGAACTAGAGCTCAGACCACCATATATGCTTGTTTTATTTTGCAACGTTATCGTGTTAGCGTATCTGATTATGTCCACTTTCGTGGTATGAAGATACTAGATTGTTTGCTTGATTGGTAGCTTGTTTGTTAGGTTTACCTCGTCAAAATTATTCTATTATTGTGCTTGTTTGTCTGTTTGTTTGTTGGTGTTATTTGTTGTTGAGTTTTGCTGCTTTGTATTGCCTTGATCATATATGCATATGGGTAGAATAAATTTATATCTATAGCTTT
This sequence comes from Secale cereale, assembly GCA_902687465.1. Taxonomy (NCBI): domain Eukaryota; kingdom Viridiplantae; phylum Streptophyta; class Magnoliopsida; order Poales; family Poaceae; genus Secale; species Secale cereale. Next base: position 202,055,910 of record LR738710.1, on the reverse strand, counting down.
GGCCCTATTATATCTATAACTCTTCTATGCTTGCCCACCAGATGCCGCCGGGGGGTGATAATAGGCGCAATGCTGCAGGAAGAGACAACAATGGCAATGGCATACCGCCATACATGCAGCAGTTGCTTCAGGGGCAGACGCAGTTGATCCAGTTGCTTGTGCAGAACCAGAACAACCAGAACCATAACAACAACCCGCCACCGGTGGATATGCTTACCAGGTTCCTGAGGTTGAATCCTCAGAGGTTCTCGAGTTCCCCTGAACCTATTGTGGCTGGTGATTGGCTCCGTGCAGTCACTAGGAACCTGGAGATGGTTGGATGCACAGATGCAGAGAGGGTGAGATTTGCCTCACATTTGTTGGAGGGTCCTGCCGCAGCTTGGTGGGACAACTACTTGGTCTCTTATCCCATTGCTGGTATCACTTGGACTCAGTTTCAGACTGCTTTTCGTGCTGCACATGTGTCTGCTGGTGCTATGAGTTTGAAAAAGAAGGAGTTTCGTAGTTTGCGTCGGGGAGGACGCACAGTTAATGCATATGTGGATGAATTTAATAATCTTGCACGTTATGCTCCTAATGATGTTAACACTGATGCAGCTAGGCAGGAGAAATTCTTGGAGGGCCTAAATGATGAGTTGAGCCTTCAGTTGCCAGTGGCCACTTTTGATAATTGTTAGGAGCTGATTGATAAGGCTATTATGCTAGAGGGGAAGCATCAGTCCATAGAGAATCGCAAGAGGAAGTACAACAACAATAACAGGTATAATTCAGGACCACGACAGAAGCCACACACTTCATATCAGGGTAATGGAGGTAATGGGAATCATCATCATCATGGAGGTAATGGACATAATCATCATGGAGGGAATGGCCACAACCATAATGGCCACCATAACCACAATGGGCACAAGAGTAACAATGGTAATGCCAAAGGTAATGGTAATGGTAATGGTAATGGAGGGAGTAATAACCAAAGCCACCAGAGTGTGCCTGTGCAGAGGGACATTAGCCAGGTTTAGTGCTATAAGTGTAGGCAGATGGGCCACTACTCCAACACTTGCCTAGAGAGCAAGAACGGTAATGGGAATTCTGGAGTCAGCAAGCCAAACCTCTTCCAAAAGGGTCATGTTAACCATGTTAATGTGGAGGAGGTTTATGATGAACCTGATGCCGTGATTGGTAAGTTCTTGATTAATTCGGTACCTGCACTTGTTCTTTTTTATTCTGGTGCATCGCATTCACTCATCTCACGGGTATTTGTGGATAAACATAAGCTGCCTACCGTAGTACTAAAGTCACCTATTCTAATAAGTTCTCCGGGGGCTGAGATGGCAGCAAGTTTGGGATGCTTTCAGATGCCTTTGTCCATTGGGAAGCATGTTTTTCCCACAGATTTGGTTATATTGAAGTCACAGGGTCTGGATATTATTTTGGGTATGGATTGGTTGAACAAATATAAAGGTCTTATTGATTGTGCCAGTCGATCTATTACTCTCAGTGCACCAGGAGGTAAGAGGATCAGATATGTATGTATGTATAAGCATAATTAGGTGGAAGTGAACTCTCTTAAGGGGGTAGTCTGGAAGATGTGCTAGTTGTGAGGGACTACCCAGATGTGTTTCCCAAGGAGTTGCTAGGTATGCCACCAGATTGAGATATTGAGTTTCTTATTGATTTAATACCATGCACCGGACCTATTGCAAAGAGACCGTATAGAATGCCTCCTCAGGAGTTGGAGGAATTGAAGAAGCAGATAAGGGAATTGCAGGAACAAGGATTTATTCGCCAAGTTCATCACCTTGGGGAGCTCCAGTTTTATTTGTGGAGAAGAAACATGGGACCTTGAGGATGTGTGTTGATTATCGTTCTCTGAATGAGGTAACCATTAAGAGTAAGTATCCCTTGCCTATGATAAATAATCTGTTTGACCTGTTGGAGGGAGCTACTGTGTTTTCTAAGATTGATCTTCGTTCCGGTTATCATCAATTAAAGATTCGTGAGCAAGATATTCCAAAGACTGCTTTTACTACGAGGTATGGGTTGTATGAATATACTGTTATGTCATTTTGATTGACTAACGCTCCGGCATACTTCAAGAATATGATGAACAAGGTGTTCATGGAGTTCTTGGATAAATTTGTGGTTGTTTTCATTGATGATATATTGGTGTTCTCCAAGAATAAGCAAGAGCATGAGGTACATCTGCGATTGGTGATGGAGAAGCTGAGGGAACATCTGTTGTATGCCAAGTTCAACAAATGTGAATTTTGGCTGGATGAGGTAGCATTCCTTGGACATGTTGCGTTAGGTAATGGAGTTGTAGTTGATCCATCTAAGGTTGCTGCAGTTACAGAGTGGGAGACACCCACAATAGTTGGGGAGATTCGCAACTTATTGGGCCTTGCAGGTTATTACAGGAGGTTTATTGAGAACTTTTCTAAAATTGCAAAGCCTATGACCGAATTGTTGAAGAAGGAGAAGAAGTTTGTTTGGACTGATGAATGTGAAGCCAGCTATCAGGAATTGAAGAAGTGTTTGGTTACAACACCAGTCTTAATTCTGCCGGATATACATAAGGACTTCCAGGTATATTGTGATGCTTCTCGTCAAGGACTTGGGAGTGTTTTGATGCAGGAAGGTAAAGTTGTTTCATATGCTTCACGTTAGCTTAAGAATCATGAGCATAATTATCCTACACATGATCTGGAGTTAGCCTCAGTTGTGCATGCATTGAAAACTTGGAGGCAGTATCTTATTGGTAATCATTGTGATATATTTACTGATCATAAGAGCTTGAAGTATATTTTTACTCAGAAAGATTTGAACCTCAGGCGGAGGAGATGGTTGGAACTTATTAAGGATTATGATTTGAATGTGCAGTATCATCCTGGTAAGGCTAATTGTGTTGCTGATGCATTGAGTCGTAGGAGCCATGTTAATGCAGTTGATATTAATGATATGCCACAAGAGTTATGTGATCAGTTCAGGGATCTCAGGTTGGAGATGGTTCCTAAGGGATATTTGGCAACACTTGAGGTAAAGCCTACTTTGCTTGACAGGATTAGGGAAGCTCAAAAGGGTGATAAAGAGATTGCTGCAATAAAAGAGAATATGACTAAAGGTAAGGCAAAAAGTTTCCATGAGGATGAACATGGGACCATATGGTTTGAGAAGCGTATTTGTGTACCGAAAGATGCAGGCATCAGGAAGTTGATTCTTCAGGAGGCGCATGATTCACCTTATTCTATTCACCCAGGTAATACTAAGATGTATTTGGACTTGAGGGAACGATTTTGGTGGCCTAGCCTGAAGAGGGGAATTGCCGGATATATTGCAACATGTGATGTGTGCCAGAGAGTTGAAGCAGAACATCAGAGGCCAGCAGGTTTGTTACAGCCATTGCCTATACCTGAGTGGAAATGGAATCAGATTGGTATGGATTTCATTACAGGTTTACCCAGGACTCGGTCAGGTTATGATTCTATTTGGGTAATTGTTGATCGCTTGACTAAAGTTGCTCACTTCATTCTGGTAAAGACTACTTATACCAGTGCTCAGCTAGCTAAAGTTTATATGTCTAAAATTGTTTTTCTGCATGGAGTTCCAAGGAAGGTAGTGTCTGATAGAGGTACTCAGTTCACATCTAAATTTTGGTGTCAGTTGCATGAATCCTTGGGCACCAGGCTGGAGTTCAGTACAGATTTCCATCCACAGACTGATGGGCAGACAGAGAGGGTAAATCAGATTTTGGAGGATATGTTGAGAGCTTGTGTTTTGGACTATGGGTCTAGTTGGGATAATAAGTTACCCTATGCAGAGTTCTCATATAATAACAGTTATCAGGCTAGTCTGAAGATGGCACCGTTTGAGGTATTGTATGGCAGGAAGTGCAGGACACTGTTGATGTGGGATGAGGTTGGAGAGCGACAGTTCTTTGGACCAGACTTGATCAGAGATGCTGAGGAGAAGGTCAAGCTGATTCGTGACAGGTTGAAGATAGCATAATCCAGGCAGAAGAGTTATGCAGATGCAAAGCGCAAAGAGGTGACATATGAGGTAGGAGACCGTGCATATATTCGAGTTTCACCACTTCATGGAATTAAGAGGTTTGGCATTAAGGGTAAGTTAGCACCACGTTTTGTGGAGCCTTACACGATCTTGGAGCGTAGTGGAGAGGTAGCTTATCAGCTGGAGTTGCCAGAGTCTTTGTTTGGAGTACATAATGTGTTTGATGTATCTCAGTTGAAGAAGTGCCACGCAGAGATGCTGGATGTTCCATTGAGGGACACAGTGCCACTTGATGCAATTCAGTTGGAGAGTGATTTGACATATGAGGAGAAACCTATTAAGATTCTGGAGACAACGGAGAGAGTTACTCGCACCAAGACAATTAAGTTATGCAAGGTTCAGTGGGATCATCATACAGAGGAAGAAGCTACCTGGGAACGAGAGGAAGATCTCAGGCAGGAGCACCCACACCTATTTCCTAGCCAGCCCGGATCTCGAGGGCGAGATTCATCTTAAGGCGGGTAGGTTTGTAACATCCCAATTTTACTAAATTAGGATGTTATTAGATCATTCATATGCATCTCATATTTATATTGCATCATTTGTTATTCTTGAAATTTTGGATCATTATGCAACTAAAGGCAATTATTGGAGTGGAGATAACATGACTTCTCCCCTATCTTTAAAAATGTTCATTATGTCCAAAATAATGTTTCCAGTTGATTTTATATGTTCTGGTATTTTGCATATTCTTAAAAGTATTTTATTTGTGATTTTATTTGCTGCTGGAGTGCCCAATTGCATCAAAATGATTTTACAAAATTGCGTTAGCTTTGGAACTAGTGTTCCTATAGTTTATATTGATAGGGCTATTTTTACTCTGTGTCTAGGTATATTTGTTTGTATTGTACATTATGTGATTGTATTTTTCATTTTTGTTTTGCTGCTGGTTGTATTAAAAAAAGCCAACCAGTCGGCCGGCCAGATAGCCAGCGGCCTAGCCCGCCAGCCAGCCAGCGAGCCACCGTCAGCCTAGCGCCGCGGCCCACCAGCCGAGCCGCCACAGCCCACCTTGCCTACTGAATCGGTACGCACCGCACCGCCCGACTCGCACCAGCGCTCGACCCGCTACTCTCTCTCGCTGACGGGTGGACCCCGCGCCATCTTTCCCCTCCCCCGAGCCGGACTAAGGCGAGCAGCCGCCACGCCGCACGCACGCACGCACGCACGCCGAGGCCGACTCGGTCCACCCCGAGCGCGCCCGAGTTGTCTGGCTCATACCCAAGGCCTCGACACGCCCGAACCTTTTTCCGTCGACTCCTCTAGCTGCCGCACGCGCGATCTAGGTCAAGTTGGATCTCGCCGCGGAGCTCGTCGACTGCCGCTGTTCGTCGGACGTTCCCGTCGCCGTAAGAGCTTTCCCCGCAGAAGCGCTTGTACCCTTGGATTCCCCACTGCTTTGTGCGTCGTTTTGACACCTTATCATGGCCAGTAGCTCACCGGAGCGAGAGGAACGAGCCGACCGCCTCCGCTGGAGTTCACGCCATCACCGCCGGCGCTACAAACCGCCTCGTCTCCGTCCGACTTCACCTACGCCTCCGCCACTCACCGCCGCACCCTCCCATATCTTCGCCTTCGCCGGAGCATCGTCGGAGATCCGCCGCCGCCGACGCCCGACTGCCGCCGCCGTATTTCCTCTGTTTTGGGTGAGCACACGCACACCACACGCCTTTGGCCAATCGGCAGACGACACGTGGCACCCTGCTACAGGACATGCACGGGAGTTGCTACAACGCCAGGAGTTCTCTGTTGCACTTTTTGTTTTTTTTTTAGTTTTTCAACTAAACTTCCTATAGTTGTAGTTTTTATTCTGTAAATCCTTTTTAGGTGATTCTTTCTCCTGTGCACTCACAAAAATCATCTCTTCATCACAGTACCAAATTTGAACATGCTTGCACTGTTCAAATTTGAATTCGTTTGAATTCGAATCAAATCTTCCGGAGGCCGTATCTTTTAAACCGTGTATCGGAATCGAGTGATTCTTTTTGCATTGTGATCGTAGTGCTGTGTAGGTGATCTGTACATGTTGTTTTGCTGCTGTTTTGAGTTTTAAAATGATTTTCTTGCTGTTGGTTTTATTTTCGCTTTATTGGAGTTTCGGTGATTGATTTGTTATATTGTGTGAAATGTGTAGATTGTCCAGAGTGCGACGCGAGCTATTGTCAGGAGTGTGACTTTTTGAACCAGAACCAAGGCAAGTTACATGTTGATCATCCTTTACCAATTGTTTTCCTATGCATTGTAGGTTATGCCACACTATAAATTTATGCAGTATAGGATTGTTATAATTTGAGTTATATTGTTGAGCTATCTACCGTCTTTGCAAATCGTGGTAGGTATTATTTTGCTATGCTTGTAGACGGGGTTGGTTCCTGTATACATTGAGCTTATGTGAGGATTATTAATATTTAACAAACTGAGTAGTAATTTCAGGGCTTAACTCACCTCTGGGCGGAAGTGGTATTGATGGGTGGTTTTAAGAACATCATGGTTTATACCCTCTGAATGTAAGTGGACGGCCGCCCAGGCTCAAAAAGATCAGACGGACTTAATGACTAGTATCTTCCATGCATGGCCACTAGCTAAATGGGCTCTGGCTTAGTTGAGTTGGTTGTGGGATCCTCGCCCAGGTATGCTAGCAGATGTAGATATGGATAGGTGTACCGGCTGCCGGGGGTGGAGGTGACTACTTCTGAAAGACTTCGTCTCAATCTTCGAGTTGAGTCTAGTGGGTAAAGTGTGCAAAACTCTACAGAGTAATAAAACTAATCATGATTAGCCGTGTCCCCGGTTATGGATATTTTGAGCCACTATGCCATTAAAGTTGTTGGATGATTTTGACAGATGTGACACTTAATAATATTTGTGGGCAACTTAATAAATGGGTAGGTTGGAGTTGATTTTGCCAACTCAACCTTGTGCATTTAATTGTAGTAATAAAAGAACTAAATGAAAAATTGACTATTAGGTAATTATGAGGATAAAATCAGCTTTCTGCAAAATAAACCCCCAAGCCTTCCTTTGTTGTTCTATGCATATACATGTAGGTCTGCTTTATTACTTCTCTTGTGTAGCTTGCCAATACATTCAATGTATTGACCTATACGGCTGCAACGTCTCATGTTGCAGGATTTTTAGACGAGGAGTAAGGTATCGTTAGGGTCGCGAGTCTGCACTCAGCATCGCCAGTTGGGCTATGATGGGACTCATCGTTATTTTCTGCTACTTTCCGCTGTGTGATTGAATAATAGCTAGCCATGAGCTATGCAGATTGTTTTATTTTGTATACTCTAGATCATACGTTGTAATAAAAGATGCACTCGTATTCTGGTATTCATCTATACTGTGTGTGCTAGCGAGTTCGATCCAGGGACTAGCACGGTAAGCACAGAGACTCAAATCATTCGAGGTTTGGTCGTTACAAACCTTTAGATATTACATCCAAAGGTGGACCACCTTGCATCACATAGTGGAAAACGTATCCGAGCACCAAGAAGTATGCGCCTTCTAGGAGGGCGTGCGGTACAGAGAGCTGAACCTGAAGTTCGGTCGGACGAGAGATATGTCCCTGTCCCGGATGATGGAAATAGCCAGTCGGTATGCCAACGGAGAAGAAGTCGATCGACTCCGCTACGGCAAGAAACCAGTCGGCCAGGATGACCAAAATTCCAATCGAAAGCTGAAGCGCAAAGCAGAACCGGCAGTCCAAGGTGAAGCTGCAGTCGTTAACCAAGGGAAGGTCAAAGGGAAGCCTAAAGGCCCCTAGGTCCCCAAGAAAGTGAAAGATCAAGCAGGGAATGACGTGCTCGACCTGCCGTGTCCTATCCACACGAAGAAAGATAAAGAGGGGAACTTGGTTTATCCCAAGCACATCACTCGACAGTGTCGGCTCCTGATCCAGAATTTGCAGAAATATCAGCCAACTGAGAAAGAGAAGGAATCAGAGGAGACCGAAGACAAAGAAGGGGATGGAGGTTACCCCCAGATCAATCCACCCTGATGATATTTGCTGACGTTGAAAGCAAAAGTCGACTAAAAGTTATCAACATAGAAGTCAACATGGTTGCCCCGGCGACAGCGACGTATCTGAAATGGTCCAAGACACCCATCACATTCGACCAATCCGACCATCCTGCACACACTGCGACCCCATGGTGATAAGCGCTGGTGCTCGACCCAGTTGTCGAGGACACTCGTTTGACCAAGGTCCTGATGGATGGCGGCAGCGGCTTGAACATTCTGTATGCTGAAACCCTCCGTGGGATGGGCATTCCGATGTAGAAAGCTAAGCGAGAGTAACATTAGATTTCACGGGGTCATCCCCGGAAAGAAAGCTGACTCACTTGGCCAAATCTCACTCGACATGGTTTCCAGCTATTTGAAGAATTTCCGCAAAGAGAAGCTGACATTTGAGGTGGTGGATTTCCACAATGCCTATCATGCCATTTTGGGTAGGCCCGCCTACGCCAGATTCATGGCTCGACCATTCTATGTGTACCTCAAACTGAAGATGGCGGGGCCCAACGGCATTATAACCGTCACGGGGAACCGGCAGAAGGCGGAAGAGTGCTTCCAGAAAGGCTCAAAAATTGCTGATGAGCAGATGGCGGCAGTAGAGATGGAGGAGTACCAAAAGAATATGGATCCGAGTGACTTGCAGTGAGCGAAGAAGCCAGCTTCCGAGTCATCTTTCCAGTCGGCAGGGGAGACGAAGCCTGTGCACATTCACCCCACCGACCCCAATACGGCCCCGACCCACATCACAACTACACTTGGCAGCAAATAGGAAGAAGCGTTCATCCAGTTCCTCCATGAGAACTGGGACATCTTCGCATGGAAATCATCCGACATGCCAGGTGTACCCAGGGGACTGGCTGAGCACCCTTTGTGAGTCGACCCAAAAGTGAAGCCCGTAAAGGAACATCTCTGTCGGTCCGCCGCGGAGAAGAGAAAAGCGATTGGCGAAGAAGTGGCTCGACTCCTGGCAGCTGAGTTCATCCGCGAGATCTAACACTCCGAGTGGCTCGCCAATGTGGTCATGGTTCCCAAGAAGGACAAATCCCTCTGCATGTGCATTGATTTCAAGCATATCAATCGGGCCTGCCCGAAAGATCATTTTCCTCTCCCCCGCATCGACCAGATAGTCGACTCGACTGTGGGGTGCGAGCGTTTGTCCTTTCTGGACGCGTATTCCGGGTACCATCAGGTCCGACTATTTGGACCGGACGAAATCTAGACAGCCTTCATCACCCCATTCAGGTGTTTTTGTTATGTCACCATGCCTTTCGGTCTCAAGAATGCCGGCGCTACCTTCATGCGCGTGGTTCAAAAGTGTCTACTGAAGCAAATCAGTCGGAACGTGGAAGCATACATGGATGACATCGTGGTCAAATCACGCAAAGGTTCCAACCTGCTAACTGACCTCACTGAGACATTCACAAACTTGAGAAGCTATGATATCAAGATTAATTCGTCAAAGTGTACATTCAGAGTTTCGGGCGGTAAGTTGCTTGGTTTCCTTGTTTCAGAACGAGGAATCGATGCCAACCCAGAGAAAATCCGTGCCATCCTCCGAATGAAGCGTCCCGGACGTATACACGACGTCCAGAAGCTAACTTGTTGCTTGGCCGCATTAAGTCGATTCATTTCTCGTCTCGGTGAGACGGCATTACCTCTCTACCGACTGATGAAGAAATCTGAAAAGTTCGAGTGGAATTCTGAAGCCGAAGCAGCGTTTGAAGAGCTCAAAGCCCTGCTTTCCACCCAGCCGGTGCTTGCTGCCCCAGTGAGCAAGGTGCCTTTTTTAGTGTACATCGCAGCCACCGGACAAGTTGTCAGCACTGTACTCACGGTCGAGATGGAAGAAGAAAGCAAAGCCGACAAAGTCCAATGCCCATTCTACTACATTTCCTAAGTATTGACTCCCTCCAAACAAAGATATCCGCATTACCAGAAGCTTGTGTATGGGATTTACTTGACCGCAAAGAAACTTGCTCATTACTTCTCGGATCATTCAATCTCAGTCGTCAGCGACGCCCCACTATCAAAAATTCTGAACAACCGAGATGCAACTGGTCGAGTGGCGAAATGGGCGATTGAACTCCTTCCGCTAGATATCAAGTTTGAAGTGAAGAAAGCTATTAAGTGTCAGGCAATAGCAGATTTTGTGGCCGAATGGATGGAACAGGAGCAGCCGACTCAGATCCAGTCGGATCACTGGACCATGTTCTTCGACGGATCTAAGATGTTGAATGGATCTGGTGCAGGTGTGGTTTTGGTGTCCCCCAGAGGCGACAAGCTCAGTTATGTCCTTCAAATCCACTTCGACTCTTCAAACAACGAAGCTGAATACAAGACGCTTTTGTACGGGTTGCGTATGGCCATCTCACTCGGCGTCTGTCGCTTGATGGTTTACGGCGACTCAGACTTAGTGGTCAATCAGGTGATGAAGGAGTGGGACGTCAGAAGCCCAGCAATGACAAGTTATTGTAGTGCAGTGCGGAAGCTGGAAAAGAAGTTTGAAAGTTTAGAGCTCCACCACGTGCCCAGAGTCAAGAACCAGCTTGCTGACAATCTCGCGAAGATAGGGTCCACTCGGAAGCCTATACCCAAGAATGTGTTTTTAGAGCACCTGCACACCCCCTCAGTCAAAGAAGACCCTTCATGGAGGAACCCCCGTAGCCAATCAGCGCATCTGATCCGACTGAAGTCGAAGTTCCTGCAGTGGTCGACCTAATCATGGAGATTTGGGTGATCACGCCCGACTGGAATGTGCCATACATAGCATACTTGCTCAGGCAAGAACTCCTAGAAGATGAAGAGGAGGCGCGCAAGATCGTCCGTCGATCCAAAGCCTTCACTGTCATTCAGGGTCAGCTCTACAGGGAGAGCGTCACAGGAGTCGCTCAGCGCTGCATCATCCCGGAAGAAGGTCGTCTGATTCTGAATGAGATTCACTCGGGAACTTGTGGCCACCACGCTTCCTCTCGGACTATAGTGGCCAAGGCATACCGAGCTGGATTTTACTGGCCCCAAGCAAACGAGATGGCAAAAGATATCGTAGACAAGTGCGAAGGCTGCCAGTTCTACTCCAACATGTCTCATAAGTCGGCGTCTGCCTTGAAGACCATTCCGTTGGTTTGGCCATTTGCCATTTGGGGGTTGGACATGGTCGGTCCCTTCAAAACCGGCTGGACCGGGTTCACCCACTTGCTCGTAGCAGTCGACAAGTTTACCAAGTGGATCGAAGCCGAGCCCATCAAAAACCTCGGCTCAAGCACCGCCATCAGCTTCATCAGAGAATTGATATTCAGATACGGAGTCCCCCACAGCATCATCACGGACAACGGCTCCAACTTTGACTCAGACGAATTCAGAGCTTTCTGTTCCTCCCAAGGTACGCGGGTCGACTACGCATCCGTAGCGCATTCGCAGTCGAATGGACAAGCAGAAAGAGCAAATGGTTTGATCCTCCAGGGCCTCAAGCCGCGGCTTATGCGCGACCTCAAGCATGGTGCCGGTGCTTGGGTGACTGAACTGTCGTCTGTCTTATGGGGACTAAGGACAACTCCGAACCAGTCGACTGACTGTACCCCCTTCTTCATGGTCTATGGAGCTGAGGCCGTGCTGCTGATACGTCCAAAACGTATCTATAATTTTTGCTTGCTCCATGCCTTTTTGTGTGATATTGCTATGATATTTATGCACTTCCATACACTTTTGATCATATTTGGACTAACCTACTAATGGTTGCGAAAGTGCACAATGTTCTTGTTTTACACTTTATTGTGTAGGAATTACTTGGAAATTGACAAAAACGCAAAAGGAGTCGTATTGGAGTAGGACTCTGGCTTTCCTGAAATCTGTCTGAGAACGTTTTTTAAAGATGGTCACGTTCCAGCCCGCAGACGACGTCAAACGGAAAAATTCTAGTGGCGAAAGTTGTGGGGAATTTCGAAACGATGCTTCTGGATATAAAATTCGTTCAAATCGGAGTCCGGACGGCCGAGTAAAGCCCGTTTCACTGAGGCCCAAAATCTGATAACGGGAATCCGAGAGTCTATATAAAGAGAGGAAACCTAGGTCACCAAGGGCCACGAATTTTCCTCCTCCCGAGCCGCCGTCTTGGAGCGGAGGACCAGCACGATTGCAGCACCATCCACAAGGAAGAAGGGGGGCCAAGGAGTCGCCGCCCCCAAGGGCCGCCGCCGCCCCCTAGGGCCGCCGCCGTCTCCTCCTCGCCGCCGCCGCCTCCGTGGCCGCCGCCGGCCGCCGCCTCCTCACGGGGCTGCACCTCTCCATCAACACCATCAACAACCTCCTCCTCACCATGTCCATGTGTGAGTAGTCTTCTCCGGGGCCGAGGGCTCGTACGTGTAGCTATGTGGTTATCTCTCTCTCCCATGATGTGATCTTTGTTGTGATCATAGGCTATGTTAATCTAGGGTGATCCCATGATATTTCCCCTTCCTCTATGTATTGGATTGACGTACTCACTTGTCTTTATCTAGTATAATCCCCGAGACCAAGGTGACAGCGGTCTATTGGACATGGATTAGAAAAATATTTTCATGAGTGATTTCCTCTCTTGTGTGTTGATTGAAGATTGAGAGTCTCTTGGTGCTTGTCTTTGACTATCATTTAGATATGTTGTGGTGATTGTGGGACTCTCTTTGGATGGCCGCGGTGACATTGGGAAATCCTTAGATTGAGAACTACGAACTTTGAGGTGTGCTTTTGTAGCCCTACATAATTCTCGTCCTCTTTTGACCACGAAGGAATGACCTCCGGGTGCGTCTCCATTGCATGTTTTATGGGAAATATCATGTGATTCGATTATGTTAATGTTTTTGGGAGTTGCCACTAGTGAAAGTATGATCCCTAGGTGTAATGCCCCGGATGTAATATTTTCCCTTTTGGGTATATAATATATCTCCGGCTTCATCTATTTCCATTCCGGGTACTTTGTCTTTTGGGTTTTCGTCGTTTTGTTGTGTGAGTGTGTGGCATTCATTCATATCATGTAGACATGTGCATCGCATTGCATTTGTGTTGACGGTTGCATCCGGTTCCGCGTGTTCCTTCCCGTTGTCCGCTTCACGTTCCGGAGCTCCCTCACGTGTCTGTGGCGTCCCGTAGGCCTACTTTGTTGTTTGGGCGTGTTACGTTACCGGCTTGCCGCGAGGTTGTTGTGTGTGTTGTTGTTTTGTTGTGTGCAACCCGCCTCTCAAATCTCGTCTCGTTTGGACTCCGTTGGCTATCCCATCAGTTATTCGTGTGGGTCCAAAGTGCCTTCACTTCGTGTTCCAGAAACACCCCTGCTGCAAGTCTCTACCTTCTCCTAGGCCCATCTAGACTACCCCCGCGATCGGTTTCGTCGGATCTCGATCGGAGGGCTCCTAAACACCCCCAAATCCCCTAACCCTAACTTCTGCTATATAATAGACCCTAGTCTATTTATTTGGCTTCCCTAACCTCTAGCCCCTTCTTCCCCTTTTCTCTCCTCAAAAACTGGATCTAGCCACCACTTCTCTCCACTTGGCAGATCCAGCCCCTCCTGGGATCTCCACCGAGCCGGTTCCATCGTTTTGATCTCTGGCAGATCAGCAGTGCTTCGATCGCCCGAGTCAACGCCCAGCGGACCACCCTCCCTCGGCCACTTCACCATCGATCGATCTGGCCGGCCTCGACCGCATCGACCGACCGCAGCGCTACCTCCAGGCCCGTAAGCACCTCAGCCGGCCCGTACCCCGCGGTTTTCCTCGGGGGGACCACTTCACCGCCACCTCCTCGCCACCGCTCCAGTCGCCGAGGCCCAAGGCCCAGTCTCCTGCCGCGACGCCTCGGCCTCCCGCTCGCCAAGGCCTCAGCCACCCCGTCTCCGATCGACAGGCACCGCGGGCCGTCGCCGCCTCCGCAGCGGGCCGCCGCGTCGGGCCTCCCAGCCGCAAGCCGCCGCCGGCCCAGCACTTTGCCCGCCTCCCGCGCCCCTTCGGGCCAGCCGGTGCCGCCACCGAGTGGGCCGCCTCCTGCCGCCACCCGCGCCCCGGCCCGTCCGTTCGCCGGCCAGCTGGGCCGTCCCAGCCGCCGTGGTCCGAAGCCGCCGCCACCACGGGCCGCGCCAGGCCCGTCTTCGCCTCCCCGGCCCGATTTTCTCCAGATCTAGGTTGACTCCTTTTTTTTCCTAAGTCCCAGTGTTGATTTGTGTGCTGATGCATTACTAGATCTGCTCTAACTTTTTGTGTCTTGCTCCGTTTCTCGCAAATAGCATGTCCAGACGTTCGTGGTGAATAGCACTACGTTTCATCTGTTGTTGTCATGCATGTTAGAAGTCATCTAGGTGCTCATTTTGCTGTTGCAAGAGTGCATCGTGATATAAACTGCTGCTATGTGATGTTTTTATGTCATCTTTGCCATGTGATATCTTTTAGCTCGTTTGTCCGAATGATGCAAATGACATGTCCACGTGTTCGTCTTGCCATGCTCTACATGTTGTATGTGATAGGTTACATGTTAGATTTATTCTTGCCATGTTTATCATCGTTGCAAAGTGCCATGTGGCTGTGATGTTGTTTCACTTGTTATGAAATGCCATCTTGTTGAGCTCGTTGCTATCGTTGTGTTTATCTCCATGAAGCATGCTTGTGTGTTTCGGAATCACCTTCATGTGTACTTTGATGAGGTGCTTACCACTTGCCATGTTTAGTTTCGAGGTGACTTAAACTTGCTCTTTTAGATGCCATGACGATATTGCTGTTTTCGGACTTAGTGGATTTTCACCAAGTCTGAAATTTGTAACGTTCTGATGCCATGTTCGTGTGATGTTCTAGGACAAACCATGATAGTTTTGGAGTGGATCTTGATTGTTCCTTGTAGTATATATTGTTGTCTTTCCATTCATGTCCTCACATGCCTATTTAAGTGGATGTAGCATGTTTATCTTTTGCTCCAAAGTTTCAATAAAATTCTGCTGCCAAAATTTTATTGTCAAGTTCAATATGTCCAAGATCATTGCTATTGATCCGTGGCTCCGTTGGGGTGCACCTTTGGACTTAGTTGCTGTAGTATATGTCTAGTTTGTGTTCATGTCCTTTTCCATGTTGTTTGAATGTTGTAGCTCAATTATTTTGTGCTCCGAAGTTGCTATGTTGCTGTAATTTTCAGCTTTCGCTCATTTCTTGTTTCGGGCATAACTTTTAGCCCGTAACTCCGATTTCAGCGAATCTTACATGAAACTTGATTGATTTTCCGTGTAGATTCACAATATCAGATTGTTATCATGTTTTGAGGTGTTTTGCTTGAGTGATATTTTACGTGCTCCGTGTGCATCCTTAGTGCATCCATCATGCATTCATCTTTTTCGAGTGCGCATTGCATCTTGTTAATTGGTGCTTGGTGTGATTGTTTTGTTTAGAGCCGGAAGCCGAGACCGAGATCGAGTACGAGCACGAGGTTTCCAACGAGGTTGAGCACGAGGACCCTTCTTACGATCCGAACGACTTCACTTCAGGCAAGATGACCGAACCCCGATAACAATACTATCTTTGCCTATTGCTAGTAGTTCCGCTCTATAGTTTTGCCTCGATGCCCATGATTTTCTTGTCAGCCTCCTACTTGTAAACCTTTGCCCTGTTTAACCAACCTACCTATGCAAACCGTTGCTTGGCTAAGTACGCTTTGCTCAGCCCTTCTTATAGTATTGCTAGTTGCAGGTGAAGATCGAAGATGCTTGCTTCATGTTGAAGTTTGGTTGGGTTTTATCACACTATATAATTGCTAAATGAAATCATCTATATATATTGGCAAGGGTGGAAGGCTAAGACTTTTGCTTGGTGTTTTGTTCCACTCATGCCGTTAGGAACCGTATAAACCGGTGTTATGTTCCTTGATTATGCGTTCCTAACACGGTTGGGGTGTATGGGACCCCCTCGATAAACCGCTAAGTGCTAAGTCTTTTCTAGCAAGTCCCAACATTGGTACTATTCGCCTAAACAACTAAAAACTTTCCGAGGGAGTAATTAACCCGAGGCTTCATTAATTCAACCCCCTGGGCCAGTGCTCGACTTGAGTGTTGGTCCAAACTAGAGCCACTTGCGGATACCACCCAGTTCGCTGGGATCTTCGGTATCTGTACGTACTGCTCATCCGGTCGTGGCCTGAGACTAGATACGCGTGGCTACTATCAGGGTGTCGGCACGCCGGGAGGATTTGCTGGATTAGCCTTACCTTAGCTCGGTATATCTTGAGCACGGGATTCCGAGAATACTCGGGTCTTCCCACTTTGGATTTGCGACTCCGCGGATCGTGGGCTTGTAATGGGTCAAGTTGGAACACCCCTGCAGGGTTATGAACTTTCGAAAGCCGTGCCCGCGGTTATGTGGCAGATGGGAGCTTGTTAATATCCGGTTGTAGATAACTTGACACAATGTTTCTAATACACTACCAGCGTGTGTTCCGTGACTGTCAATTTCCGAATAGGGATTCGGGAGTTGAACACGGAGGGGTTATGTTTGTTGTGCTTGTAGTTAGGATCACTTCGTGATCACTTCTCGCCGAGGCTTTCTCTTCTCGCTCTCACTCACGTAAGCTAGTTGCTAGTTGCTGCCGCAGACACTTATTCTGTTCTTCAGCCTTTATCCTCTCCCAAAGGCTTAAATAGTCTTGTTACCCGGGAACGGGATTGCTGAGTCCTCTGTGGCTCACAGTTACTTCACCACACCAGATGCAGGTCCAGCTATGAGCTATCCAGGTGATGGCACCGAGCTGGATTGGGAGTACGACAAGGAGCGTAGTCGGTACTATGTGTGGTATCCGGATGATCAGTAGTGGAGACTCCTACTAGGATTCGATCCGCCTGTGGTTTATTTATTTAAGTTTGGTATCTTGCATTTGGATTTTGCCCTTAGAGGGTTGTGATGTTATTAATGTATGATGATTGAGACTTGTATTGTAATTCTGTGACGTGGCGAGTGTAAGCCAACTATTTATGTTTACAATCCCCTCTTTTACATGAGATGTGCAAAGATTACCAAACTTGAGATCATTCTAGGATGGATTTATGCCTTTAAGTCGTGCCTTGACACGTAGGAGGTATAACTCCATCCTGGGCATTACAAGTTGGTATTCAGAGCCTTCTCCGACCTAGGAGCCCCCATTGTTTGATCGAATCGTTGACGGCCGAGTCTAGGCACACACTGAAAACTTTTTGAGTCCTATATTATATCGGAGAGTAGGATTTCTTTGCTTCTCATCCCCTTTCTCTATGGTGAGGACTCCCGACGACTACTCTTGTCTCTCCTACTTTCAAAAATTGCACCAAATTTTTTTTAGGAATCCCGCGAGTATTCTGGGATTGTTTTGATGTTCTTGTGACAAGGATATTGTTCTCGATGCCTCCTGTTCCCGGGGAGTTGAGCTTCGGGGTATTGTTGTCACAAGCATATCGCGGCAGTACTAAATACTTAAGACGGCCGACATCGAAAATCTCTCCTATACGGCCAGTGGCAAGATAACCCCGACATCACCCAGTACTGGGGAGGTAGTTCGGGAGTATTGCCATAGCTTGTTATAGTGGATGCTTTTCGAAGGTCCGAGGTACACAGTTTCCGAGAAAGACTGGTTATGTGTTGAAGGATGGATACACCTGGATGTAGGTTTAGAGTTGATTGCGCGGTGCTTCCCGTGTATCCCCAACACCTGATTGCATAACTGGAATCTTTCGGAAATCTATAGGTGGGTTTATCCAGTAGATCGTAGGCATTCTTCCAACGAATGCAGGTTAGTGAGTTCGGGGTTCTACATTGAGTGAAGTGGTTTATGACCGATGTTACTATCAGGAGTTGCATCTTAAAGGGTCCTTGGCTATGCTGATCCGGAGATTGCAAAACCTTTTCGTAACGCGTTCATATGCTTTCAGCACAAAGATGTTAGAACGAAACTCCTCTCTTGTGTTTGTTCCCGTCCGTACCTTGTTGTTTTCTTATTTTCATTTTATCTCCTATGTGGCTTCTCGTGAAGATTGATGTTATCATTTAACTGAGAATATCATTCGTTCCTCTTGTTCGAATGATTTCATTCGTTCTTATTGTTCGAATGATTATTGTGAAGACTTGTTGCAATTCATTCCATTGATTCAGCTTATACCTTTTGTCAATCAATTGCTGATTCGTGGTCATCTCTTTCAGGATGGCTCCGAAAAAGGTTCCCAACGCTAACCCAGAGGTGGAAGAGGTCCCAGATCGTCCTCCTTCCCCTCCTCCTCCGCCTGAGGCTTGGAGAGCAATTATGCAGACTACAGCTCAGAACACCCAGTTGATGATGCAGATGATGCAGCAGATGCAAGCTAATCAAGCTAATCAGGGTGTTCGAGGGAACCAAGGCAACTTCTTCAACCAGCAGCACCATGCTACTCTCAACCAGTTCTTGGCCAACAATCCTAAAGCTTTCAGTTACTGTGTCGACCCTCTTGATGCTGAAGATTGGCTAACCGATATCAAGAAGCATTTTGAGTGCAGTAACGTGAAGGAAGATGATTATGTGAAGTTTGCAGCCTTCCAACTGAAAGATTAAGCAGCTGATTGGTGGCAGCAGTACAAAGACTCCAGGCCAGGTCAAGTGATCTCTTGGGAGAATTTCTGCAAGGATTTTCGCTCTCACCACATTCCAACAAGTGTCATCGAGGGTATGCGTGAGCAATTCCGCAACCTGAAGCAGGGCTCCATGACAGTCTATCAGTATAATGTCAAGTTCCAAAACCTTGCTCGTTATGCTAAGCAAGACATTCCTGATGCCAAGAGTAAAATCTACCAGTTTCGTGGAGGTCTCAAAGATGAACTTCAGCTTGCTCTCACTTTGTTCGATCCCGATGAATTCGACAAGTTCTATAACATGGCTTTGAAACAAGAAGCAGCTCAGCTTAAGATGGAGGCTTCTAAGAAGAGAATTCGAGATGCCGTTCACTCTTCCTCATCGTCTCAGTTGGCTACGAAGCATCAGAAATTCTGGCTTCCTCCTCCTCCAGTGATTCGAGCTCCCTACAACAACTCCAACAACTCCAACAACTCCAACAACTCCAACTACAAGAACTCTAGTGGTCGTGGTTTCTCCCACCCACCCAACCCGAGCAACCAGTCGAAGAAGCAGTTTCAGTCTCAAGGCTCCAAGTCAAGTGGCTCTCATTTCCGTCCTCTCTCTGAAGTGGTGTGCAACAAGTGTGGCCAGAAGGGTCATTATGCCAACTGTTGTCCGAATCCGAAGCGTCTTCCTCCTCCTCCGCCTGTGAGTTCAGCTATTGTCAGGCATGATCCAAAGGCAGCAAGGGTCAATCTGATGAATGCAGCTGAAGCGGAGAATTCTTCTGATGTCATTTTGGGTAACCTCCCAGTGAACTCTATACCTGCTAAAGTATTGTTTGATTCGGGTGCTTCTTTGTCCTTCATTTCAAGACCTTTTGTTGCCAAGCATGAATTTTTCACTCAAGTGATGCCAAAGCCGTTGAGCATTATTTCTCCTGGTTTGCCAATGACCTCTCGGGTGCATGTTCCGGATGTGTCTATTCGCATGGGTGATTATCGATTTTTGGCTTCTTCGGTGGTTCTTGGTAATTCTGACATCGACCTCATCCTCGGAATGGATTGGCTTTCTCAGCATGATGCTCACATTGATTGTGCACAGAAAGAAGTCAAGATGACTCATCCAGATGAAGATGTGATTATCTTTGCCTCCAGGGATAACACTATCAGGCTTTTCTCTCTCAATGATAAGGGCAAAATTAATGCCATATCTCAAATTCCGGTGGTGAATGAATATCAAGACGTCTTTCCTGAAGAACTTCCAGGCATGCCTCCACACCGTCAGGTGGAATTCGTTATCGAACTCGAGCCGGGTACTGAGCCAGCATGCCGGCGTCCGTACAAGCTCTCTCCGGATGAATTGAAGGAATTGAAGAAGCAACTTGATAAACAGGAGAGTATGGGTCTCATCAGGCCTAGTACCTCCCCTTGGGGTTGTGGCGTCTTATTTGTCAAGAAGAAAGATGGCACGGAGCGTCTCTGTGTTGACTACCGGCCATTGAACAAGAAGACGATTAAGAACAAGTATCCGCTCCCCAACATCAACGAACTCTTTGAGCAGCTCAAAGGAGCTAAAGTGTTCTCTAAGCTTGACCTCCGAATGGGCTATCATCAAATTCGCATTCGCGAGGAAGACATTCCCAAGACGGCCTTCAGAACGAGCTACGGTTCATACGAGTATACCTTCATGTCCTTCGGTCTCGCCAATGCTCCTCCTACCTTTTCGAGGATGATGCATTACATCTTCAACCCCTATACTGGCGAGTTTGTGCTTGTGTATCTGGATGATATTCTGGTGTTTTCCAAGAATGAAGACGATCACGAAAAGCACTTACGTCTGGTTCTTGATCGACTCCGAGAGCATAAATTCTATGCCAAGTTCTCAACGTGCGAATTTTGGCTCGATAAGGTTTTATACCTGGGCCACATCATCTCAGCTGACGGTATTGCGGTTAATCCCGAGAAAGTTGAAGCAATTGTCAACTGGGAAGCTCCTCAGAACGTCAAGCAGCTCCGCAGTTTTCTGGGTCTTGCCAGCTATTGCAGAAGGTTTAATGAGAACTTCTCCAAGATTGCCAAACCTCTTTCCAACTTGCTTCAGAAGAATGTCAAATACTTTTGGTCTCCAGAGTGTGAAGTGGCATTCAAAACTCTCAAAGAGAAGCTTGTCTCTGCTCCAGTTCTGACTCCTCCAGATGAATCCAAGCCCTATGAAGTATTCTGTGATGCTTCTCTTCAAGGTCTTGGTGGTGTGCTTATGCAAGATAAGAGAATTGTGGCATACACTTCTCGTCAGCTAAAGCCAAGTGAGAAGAACTATCCCACACATGATATCGAGCTAGCAGCTGTGGTACATGCTCTGATTACGTGGAGACATCTGTTGTTGGGCAGAAAGGTCGACATCTTCACTGATCACAAGAGCTTGAAGTACATCTTCACACAGCCGCATCTGAACCTCTGTCAGACTCGTTGGGTTGAAATGATCCAAGAGTATAATCCCAGCATTGAATACACTCCGGGCAAGGCGAATGTGATTGCAGATGCTTTGAGCAGAAAGGCATATTGCAACAGCCTTCTTATCAAGCCGTGCCAACCTGAGCTTTGTGAAGCTTTCAGGAAGCTCAACCTCCAAGTTGTTCCGCAGGGATTTCTTGCAAATCTTCAAATTGCTCCTACCTTGGAAGATCAAGTCCGTGAGGCCCAACTCAGTGATACCATGGTGAAGAAGGTCAAACATGCTATTGCTAAGGGCATTCCGAAATACAAGTGCTTCCGTGTTGATGAGAGAGATACATTGTTCTTCGAGGATAGACTCGTTGTTCCCAAAGGTGATCTCAGGAAGCTCATGATTCTCTCCTTTCCATTCATCCTTGCAGTTCCAAGATGTACCAAGATCTCAAGCAGTCTTACTGGTGGACACGCATGAAAAGGGAAATTGCCCAATTCGTGAATGAATGTGATGTGTGCAGAAGAGTGAAAGCAGAACATCAACGTCCAGTCGGTCTTCTCCAACCTCTTCCTATTCCCGAGTGGAAGTTCGACCACATTGAAATGGACTTCGTCACTGGTTTTCCTAAATCCAAGCGAGGAAATGATGCTATCTTTGTGGTGATTGACAAGCTTACCAAAGTCGCTCACTTCCTGCCAGTCAAGGAATCAATCAATGCAGCTCAACTTGCAGAGCTGTACACTTCCAGAATTGTGTCCCTACATGGCATTCCTCAAGTGATATCCTCAGACCGTGGAAGCTTGTTCACATCAAGGTTCTGGGACTCCTTTCAGTCCGCCATGGGCACTAAGATCAGGTTCAGCACTGCTTTTCACCCTCAGACTAGTGGTCAAGTCGAGCGTGTGAATCAGATTCTAGAAGACATGCTCAGAGCCTGTGTCATCTCCTTTGGCATGAAATGGGAAGACTGCCTTCCATTTGCCGAGTTCTCTTACAACAACAGCTTTCAAGCAAGTGCAGGCAAAGCACCGTTTGAAATTCTCTATGGAAGAAAGTGCCGTACCCCTCTCAACTGGTCTGAAACAGGCGAACGTCAACTCCTTGGCAATGACTTGATCTCAGAAGCCGAAGAAATGTGCAAAGTCATACGTGAGAATCTCAAGGTCGCTCAGTCGCGCCAGAAGAGCTACTATGACGGCAAGCATCGTGATTTGGCCTTCGACATCGGTGATCATGTCTATCTCCGTGTGTCTCCGATGAAAGGCCCCCAAAGATTCGGTATCAAAGGAAAGCTTGCTCCTAGATACGTCGGGCCTTTCAAGATTCTTGGCAAAAGAGGCGATCTAGCCTATCAACTTGAGCTCCCCCCAAACTTCGCCAATGTTCATGATGTCTTCCATGTGTCTCAACTTCGCAAATGTTTCAAGACACCTGAGCGCATGATTCCGTTTGAAGAGATTGATCTTCAACAAGACCTTTCCTACCGAGAGCATCCAATTGCCATTCTCGAAGAAACCGAACGCAAGACCCGCAACAAGTCCATCAAATTTCTGAAAGTCAAGTGGTCATATCACACCGACCGAGAAGCTACCTGGGAACGAGAAGATCATCTTCGTTCCGAGTACCCTTCCTTTTTCCAGTCCTAGATCTCGGGACGAGATCTTTTTGTAGTAGAGGAGAGTTTGTAATGCCCCGGATGTAATATTTTCCCTTTTGGGTATATAATATATCTCCGGCTTCATCTATTTCCATTCCGGGTTCTTTGTCTTTTGGGTTTTCGTCGTTTTGTTGTGTGAGTGTGTGGCATTCATTCATATCATGTAGACATGTGGATCGCATTGCATTTGTGTTGACGGTTGCATCCGGTTTCGCGTGTTCCTTCCCGTTGTCCGCTTCACGTTCCGGAGCTCCCTCACGTGTTCGTGGCGTCCCGTAGGCCTACTTTGTTGTTTGGGCGTGTTATGTTACCAGTGTGCTGCGAGGTTGTTGTGTGTGTTGTTGTTTTGTTGTGTGCAACCCGCCTCTCAAATCTCGTCTCGTTTGGACTCCGTTGGCTATCCCATCAGTTATTCGTGTGGGTCCAAAGTGCCTTCATTTCGTGTTCCAGAAACACCCCTGCTGCAAGTCTCTACCTTCTCCTAGGCCCATCTAGACTACCCCCGCGATCAGATCCATCGGATCTCGATCGGAGGGCTCCTAAACACCCCCAAATACCCTAACCCTAACTTCTGCTATATAATAGACCCTAGTCTATTTATTTGGCTTCCCTAACCTCTAGCCCCTTCTTCCCCTTTTCTCTCCTCAAAAACTGGATCTAGCCACCACTTCTCTCCACTTGGCAGATCCAGCCCCTCCTGGGATCTCCACCGAGCCGGTTCCATCGTTTTGATCTCTGGCAGATCAGCAGCGCTTCGATCGCCCGAGTCAACGCCCAGTGGACCACCCTCCCTCGGCCACTTCACCATCGATCGATCTGGCCGGCCTCGACCGCGTCGACCGACCGCAGCGCTACCTCCAGGCCCGTAAGCACCTCAGCCGGCCCGTACCCCGCGGTTTTCCTCGGGGGGACCACTTCACCGCCACCTCCTCGCCACCGCTCCAGTCGCCGAGGCCCAAGGCCCAGTATCCCGCCGCGACGCCTCGGCCTCCCGCTCGCCAAGGCCTCAGCCACCCCGTCTCCGATCGACAGGCACCGCGGGCCGTCGCCGCCTCCGCATCGGGCCGCCGCATCGGGCCTCCCAGCCGCAAGCCGCCGCCGGCCCAGCACTTTGCCCGCCTCCCGCGCCCCTTCGGGCCAGCCGGTGCCGCCACCGAGTGGGCCGCCTCCTGCCGCCACCCGCGCCCCGGCCCGTCCGTTCGCCGGCCAGCTGGGCCGTCCCAGCCGCCGCGGTCCGAAGCCGCCGCCACCACGGGCCGCGCCAGGCCCGTCTTCGCCTCCCCGGCCCGATTTTCTCCAGATCTAGGTTGACTCCTTTTTTTTTCCTAAGTCCCAGTGTTGATTTGTGTGCTGATGCATTACTAGATCTGCTCTAACTTTTTGTGTGTTGCTCCGTTTCGCGCAAATAGCATGTCCAGACGTTCGTGGTGAATAGCACTACGTTTCATCTGTTGTTGTCATGCATGTTAGAAGTCATCTAGGTGCTCGTTTTGCTGTTGCAAGAGTGCATCGTGATATAAACTGCTGCTATGTGATGTTTTTATGTCATTTTTGCCATGTGATATCTTTTAGCTCGTTTGTCCGAATGATGCAAATGACATGTCCACGTGTTCGTCTTGCCATGCTCTACATGTTGTATGTGATAGGTTGCATGTTAGATTTATTCTTGCCATGTTTATCATCGTTGCAAAGTGCCATGTGGATGTGATGTTGTTTCACTTGTTATGAAATGCCATCTTGTTGAGCTCGTTGCTATCGTTGTGTTTATCTCCATGAAGCATGCTTGTGTGTTTCGGAATCACCTTCATGTGTACTTTGATGAGGTGCTTACCACTTGCCATGTTTAGTTTCGAGGTGACTTAAACTTGCTCTTTTAGATGCCATGACGATATTGCTGTTTTAGGACTTAGTGGATTTTCACTAAGTCTGAAATCTGTAACGTTTCGATGCCATGTTGGTGTGATGTTCTAGGACAAACCATGATAGTTTTGGATTGGATCTTGATTGTTCCTTGTAGTATATATTGTTGTCTTTCCATTCATGTCCTCACATGCCTATTTAAGTGGCTGTAGCATGTTTATCTTTTGCTCCAAAGTTTCAATAAAATTCTGCTGCCAGAATTTTATTGTCAGGTTCAATATGTCCAAGATCATTGCTATTGATCCGTGGCTCCGTTGGGGGTGCACCTTTGGACTTAGTTGCTGTAGTATATGTCTAGTTTGTGTTCATGTCCTTTGCCATGTTGTTTGAATGCTGTAGCTCAATTATTTGTGCTCCGAAGTTGCTATGTTGCTGTAATTTTCAGCTTTCGCTCATTTCTTGTTTCGGGCATAACTTTTAGCCCGTAACTCCGATTTCAGCGAGTCTTACATGAAACTTTTTTATTTTCCGTGTAGATTCACAATATCAAATTGTTATCGTGTTTTGAGGTGTTTTGCTTGAGTGATATTTTACGTGCTCCGTGTGCATCCTTAGTGCATCCATCATGCATTCATCTTTTTCGAGTGTGCATTGCATCTTGTTGATTGGTGCTTGGTGTGATTGTTTTGTTTAGAGCCGGAAGCCGAGACCGAGATCGAGTACGAGCATGAGGTTTCCAACGAGGTTGAGCATCAGGACCCTTCTTACGATCTGAACGACTTCACTTCAGGCAAGATGACCGAACCCCGATAACAATACTATCTTTGCCTATTGCTAGTAGTTCCGCTCTATAGTTTTGCCTCGATGCCCATGATCTTCTTGTCAGCCTCCTACTTGTAAACCTTTGCCATGTTTAACGAACCTACCTATGCAAACCGTTGCTTGGCTAAGTACGCTTCGCTCAGCCCTTCTTATAGTATTGCTAGTTGCAGGTGAAGATCGAAGATGCTTGCTTCATGTTGAAGTTTGGTTGGGTTTTATCACACTATATAATTGCTAAATGAAATCACCTATATATATTGGCAAGGTTGGAAGGCTAAGCCTTTTGCTTGGTGTTTTGTTCCACTCATGCCGTTAGGAACCGTATAAACCGGTGTTATGTTCCTTGATTATGCGTTCCTAACACGGTTGGGGTGTATGGGACCCCCTCGATAAACCGCTAAGTGCTAAGTCTTTTCCAGCAAGTCCCAACATTGGTACTATTCGCCTAAACAACTAAAAACTTTCCGAGGAAGTAATTAACCCGAGGCTTAATTAATTCAACCCCCTGGGCCAGTGCTCGACTTGAGTGTTGGTCCAAACTAGAGCCACTTGCGGATACCACCCAGTTCGCTGGGATCTTCGGTATATGTACGTACTGCTCATCCGGTCGTGGCCTGAGACTAGATACGCGTGGCTACTATCAGGGTGTCGGCACGCCGGGAGGATTTGCTGGATTAGCCTTACCTTAGCTCGGTATATCTTGAGCACGGGATTCCGAGAATACTCGGGTCTTCCCACTTTGGAGTTGCGACTCCGCGGATCGTGTGCTTGTAATGGGTCAAGTTGGAACACCCCTGTAGGGTTATGAACTTTCGAAAGCCGTGCCCGCGGTTATGTGGCAGATGGGAGCTTGTTAATATCCGGTTGTAGATAACTTGACACAATGTTTCTAATACACTACCAGCGTGTGTTCCGTGACTGTCAATTTCCGAATAGGGATTCGGGAGTTGAACACGGAGGGGTTATGTTTGTTGAGCTTGTAGTTAGGATCACTTCATGATCACTTCTCGCCGAGGCTTTCTCTTCTCGCTATCACTCACGTAAGCTAGTTGCTAGTTGCTGCCGCAGACACTTATTCTGTTCTTCAGCCTTTATCCTCTCCCAAAGGCTTAAATAGTCTTGTTACCCGGGAACGGGATTGCTGAGTCCTCTGTGGCTCACAGTTACTTCACCACACCAGATGCAGGTCCAGTTGTGAGCTATCCAGGTGATGGCACCGAGCTGGATTGGGAATACGACGAGGAGCGTAGTCGGTACTATGTGCGGTATCCGGATGATCAGTAGTGGAGACTCCTACTAGGATTCGATCCGCCTGTGGTTTATTTATTTAAGTTTGGTATCTTGCATTTTGATTTTGCCCTTAGAGGGTTGTGATGTTATTAATGTATGATGATTGAGACTTGTATTGTAATTCTGTGACGTGGCGAGTGTAAGCCAACTATTTATGTTTACAATCCCCTCTTTTACATGAGATGTGCAAAGATTACCAAACTTGAGATCATTCTAGGATGGATTTATGCCTTTAAGTCGTGCCTCGACACGTAGGAGGTATAACTCCATCCTGGGCATTACACTAGGCCTTGTTTCCACCATTGCAATACCATTTGTGCTCATGTTTACCACTTGTTTGCTTGCTGCACTTTTTATTACAGATTTATATTACTTTGCTTTGCCACTCCTATCATCCATATTTTACCATCTCTTCGCCGAACTAGTGCACCTATACAACTCCTAGTTGTATTAGGTGTGTTGGGGACACAAGAGACTTCTTATATCTTAGTTGCAGGGTTGCTTGAGAGAGACCATCTTCAACCTCTACTTCCCTGAGTTCGATAAACCTTAGGTCATCCACTTGAGGGAAATTGCTGCTGTCCTACAAACCTCTGCGCTTGGAGGCCCAACATAGTCTACAAGAGTAGAAGCGTGTGTAGACATCAAGCTATTTCTGGCGCCGTTGCCGGGGAAGCGAGTGCTTGAAGGTATATCTTTAGATCTTGCAATTAAATCTTTTTGTTTCTTGTTTTTATTTCACTAGTTATGCTTATGGACAACCTTGCTATTGGATCGTTGCTTGTGGAAAGACGCCCCACACCTGTGGTGGTTGCTCCTCCCCCTACTGAAATTGTGCCCTATAAAATACCAGCTGGTATTATCGATTATGTTTTGGCTAATCGTTATGCAGGAGACAGACATCCCGGTGAACACTTGCTATATCTGTCACAACTATGTTCATTATTTAAGCTTGCAGGTGTATCAAGGGAGTTTGTCATGAGGAAATTGTTCGCCGTATCACTTATAGATAAAGCTTCAGATTGGTATAAGCTTCTCGATAACTCTCACTTGCTTGATTGGGAAGAGATCCAGTCTCTCTTTTACTCCAAGTTTTATCCTCTTCATGAAGTCCATGAGAATAGGAATTATGTTTATAATGTTTATCCTCATGACGGAGAGAGCATAGCTCAAGCTTGGGGGAGACTGAAAACGTTAATGCTAAAATGTCCTAACCATGGGCACCCCAAAGATATGATTATTACTAATTTCTATGCGAGGCTCTCTCGGCAGGATAAAGATTTGCTCGATGCTTCCTCTATGGGCTCTTTCACAAACGAAAAGATTGATGCTAAATGGGAACTCCTTGAAAGAATTCAACGCAACACTGAAGATTGGGAGATCGACAAAGGTAAAGAGTCAGGTATAGTTTATGAGTATGATTGCATTAAGTCCTTTGTTGAAACTACAAATTTTAATAAGTTTAGTGCTAAATTTGGGCTTGATTCTCAACTCCTTGTTGATTTCCTCAAATCTTTTGCTTCACATCTTAATATGCCTAAGGAGGATTGGAACAAGTATCATGAACCTTTTAAAGAGAATTGCAAAGAAAATGAAATTGTTCATGATGATTGCAACATGCATGACCCAATTCCTAAAAATGAAGTTTTATATAAGCATGTTAATTTTTGTGGAGTGGATAGAACTTGTGAAAGGCCTATGATTGAAGAAGAGAAGTATTGTAAGCAACATAAGCATGAAAGAACAATCACTTGGGTCAGATATTTAAATGAAATTGCTAGAGAATTGTGTGACCTTTATCCTTTTACTTGTGAACTTCGCTGTATAGAAGGTCACTTTAATTTTCAATGCATGAACTTTCAAAACATAACTGTTAACCAGTTATGTGATAACATGATCACCTCTGATCTTTATGATGAGCTTATGTTATTTTTGATGTGTGAGGAGTTATCAGAAAAGACTTCTTGGCTAGATGTTAATGCCATAGGAATAAAAAACACTTTGCAAAATTGCCATCTCTATTGTGTTGTTAATTGCCATGAAAATGATTACATAAGTAAGATTAGAAGGGAGGGAACTTTACCAAAGTATAAAAATGTCTCTTATATTTGTGCTAATAAAAAGGAGAGTTTCTCCCAAGTTTCCCCTATTATTTCTAATGATAAACCAGGATATGTGGAGAAGCTTCATCTCCAACCACCCCCTCCTAAGGTGAAGAAGAAGAAAAAGAAGAGGAGGAGGAAGAGGAGCAAAAAGGAAGAAGAATGGGTATGAACCTGGCCTGAGCATATTCCTCCCATTAACTTTTATCCTAACGGTTGTAAGTTTAAAGAAGAAGGTGAAGTCCATTGCCTTAATTATCATCTTGATGATACGTCCGTAGGTACTATTGAAGATGATTTTGATTATGATATGCATGTTACTTATTATGATTGGGAAAATGATGATAATGATGCTTATGATCTTGAAAATCTTTTTGGTACCAACTCTGAAAGTGATGATATGGAAAGCTCTAAGCTTGGGGATGATAGGATTGCAAATCCTTTACCCACTAGTGATGTGATAATTGATAATTCTTTTGCTAGTAAGAATAAAGACAACATGTTTACAAGTATAGTTGCTAGCAATGATAATGCTCTTCTCTACTATGATGATGTTATAACTCCAATCTATAGTGATTATAAAGGTACCTATGGCATAAGGAGAAATTATCCTTATGAAACTTGTCATAATCATGGAGGGAATTACTCCCTTGTTGAACACCGTCTTCTTAATACACAATTAATCTATAGTGTTCAAGTTGTTTATGATAGTCCTACTCCCACTATTACCAATGAGAAAGATTATGCTTATGTGGAGAGTAAGAGTACCCTTTTGCATGTGGATCATGGTAACAATGCTTTATGTGATGCTTATATTGTTGAGTTTATCCGTGATCCTGCTGAAAATTATTATGAGAAGGGAACATATGCTTATAGATATTTCAATAATATCAAGTTCCCTCTCTTTATGTTGAAGGTTTTGAAGCTGCACTTGTTTTGCCTTCCTATGCTTATTGCTTTGTGCTTCAATGAATTATTCTATTGCAATATTCCTATGCATAGGAAGCATGTTAGGCTTAAATGTGTTTGGTATTTGCTTCTTGATGCTCTCTTTTGTTCTTCAACTCTTATTCCTACGAGAGCATCATTAAAGTCTTATGCCTAGCTTAAAGGCATAAAAGAAAGCGCTTTTGGGAGGCAGCCCACAATGAATAAAATTTTATTTTGCTGTGTCTTGATGTTGTTACTACAGTAGCATCATCATTGTATCTTTACTTTACAGCGTTGTGCCAAGTGTAGCCTCTGATTGCAAGAAAGTTCAAAAGTTGTGACGTGCTGTCCAGGAAATAGATTCTGTCCTTGGACAGAAAAATTCGTATAAAATCACGAGATCATATTTTTGGTCTGAATTTTTTCGACAGCGTGCTCTATACAATTGGCTTTCGGGCGTATGTTCTGAGTTTTTTGATTTGAGTTGCAGAAGTGCCCCAAAAAAATCATTTACTACCCGCTGGTCTGTTTTTCACAGATTCTGCCCTGTTTTGCCTTTTCTTCGTTTTGCAAACCTTGAGCTTGCTTTTTCTTTGCAAAAACCTTTTGGCAATCTTGAGAAACAGTAGACCTTCAAGAATATCCTTATTTCCAGCAAGGAGAAATTATTTTATTATGGGTACTAACCTCGCTAATCAGATTATGATGAGTTATGTATGAAGGGAGTTTTCAAGTGTGCGAGGGAAGATGATAAAAAGATTCAGGAGTGTCAAACGCTCAAGCTTGGGGATGCCCCCGTGCACCCCCAAGAAATATTCAAGAAGACTCAAGCGTCTAAGCTTGGGGATGCCCCCGTGCATCCCCTTCTCCATCAACAATTATCAGTTTGTCTTTCGTTCCACTATATTTTTATCACTTCATGTGTTATGTGCTATGCTTGGAGCGTCTTGCTTTTAGTTTCCTTTTTAGTTTTCTTTAGATTTGCTTGCTGTCATAATGAGTTGGAACCCATCTTTCTTTGTGTGGGAGAGAAACACGCTCCACTTCAACCTGGAACACAACATAGAATTTTCATGTGTATCTTTGATGTGTGTGTTCTTTGTCTTTCAATAGCTACTGTCATGTTCAGCTCTTAGTTTTCATGCTTTAATTTTTAAAGAGCTTTTGTTTAGTTGGTTGCTGGAACTCTCTTTAGTTATCATGCTTATCTTGTTCAGAGAGTTGGCTTCTGTTGCACTGGTTGATATGTCTATGATAAAAATGCTATGTGCATAATGGTGCTTAGTAGTTCATGTTTTCTTATGGTTAGTCTCAAATAGCTGGGGGGTTCTTAATGTGTTATTGAAGTACCAACATGATTTGTTTGCCTATGATGTGGTATGGTTTAGTGGTATCTTCCTCCAGGAATTTATTTGATTGACTTGGCGTATGCTCACGCATATTTAAGACTGTAAAGAAAGTCTATCAAGCCTTGATAATCTTTAATTTCTGAGTAGCGATATAACTTCCATGCCCGATTCAATGTTGCTTTGTCGCTCTGCATGATTATGACCGTCATTGCTCTTTTAGTTGATCACTCCCAGTCTATTTCTAACCTTCGCCTGTACTAAGCGGACTGACTGCTTGTGCATCCAAAATCCTTTAAACCAGTTATGCCATATGAGTCCACCATACCTTCCTATACATGGTATTTACCTGCCATTCCTAACGAAGACTTTCATGTACCATCTCGAAATTATTCAAAAAAGCATTTCTCTTTTGTGCCTCTGTTTTAGCTCATGAGGAAGTAGTAGTTAATTCATGATCTTTTTAAGTTGGACAAGCTTCACCCCGGGATTGCATGTCTAATGTGCAAACCCATAATACAAGAAGGAACTGGCATAGAGTGCGCCCGGCTCATTAAAAAATAATATAAACAAACAAACCCTCCTTCACGCTTTGTTCATGAGAAATCAGAAAACTTTGGCAGTGATAAACAGAGGAGATTAAGAGGATGTGATCGTCCTCATTCGGGAGTCGTTCCTCGAAACTTGTCCGGCTCGAGAAGTGATTGAGTTATCTGCTAGCATTCGTTGACGAAATATGCATATTCTAAAAAAATAATTATTGCCTCTATTTTTAAAACCAAGAGCTCTGGTACATGTTTAGTTTTTGTTTCCGACCACGGGTTTTCAACCTTGCCAACAAAAGCCACGGTTCGAGAGTCTCCACCTTCTTTAAAGCACCAACTATTGAGAGCATGATTGTCATTCTGAGTGTAATGTGCATTGTCCCAAAGTACCATTGTCTTTTGCATTATTATGATATCGTTTATTCTGAAATCATTGTATCTAGTCGTCACTTAAACCTTGGAGGTGCCCCTGCATTTATGTTTTGCTTTGCTAAAGAGGGCAAGCGAGGTACCACTTTATCATATTTGCACACCATGCTCATTACAAACCTATTTGAGTGTTTCAGTATCATATTGTAAACCTTTCAGTTCTTTGTGATTCTCTCATGTGGCAACTTAATTACTACAGATTCATTGTCTCAGTAAGCACTTGTCATGTGACTGTGAAAAGTCCTTATATGGTTAATAGCATGTCACCACAGAAATTATGCTTGTTATCATTTACCTACTCGAGGACGAGCAGGAATTAAGCTTGGGGATGTTGATACGTCCAAAACGTATCTATAATTTCTGCTTGCTCCATGCCTTTTTGTGTGATATTGCTATGATATTTATGCACTTCCATACACTTTTGATCATATTTGGACTAACCTACTAATGGTTGCAAAAGTGCACAATGTTCTTGTTTTACACTTTATTGTGTAGGAATTACTTGGAAATTGACAAAACGCAAAAGGAGTCGTATTGGAGTAGGACTCTGACTTTCCTGAAATCTATCTGAGAACGTTTTTTAAAGATGGTCACGTTCCGGCCCGAAGACGACGTCAAACGGTAAAATTCTAGTTGCGAAAGTTGTGGGGAATTTCGAGGCGATGCTTCTGGATATAAAATTCGTCTAAATCGGAGTCCGGACGGCCGAGTAAAGGCCGTTTTACTGAGGCCCAAAATCTGATGACGGGAATCCGAGAGTCTATATAAAGAGAGGAAACCTAGGTCACCAAGGGCCACGAATTTTCCTCCTCCCGAGCCGCCGTCTTGGAGGGGAGGACCAGCACCATTGCAGCACCATCCACAAGGAAGAAGGGGGGCCAAGGAGCCGCCGCCCCGAGGGCCGCCGCCGTCTCCTCCTCGCCGCCGCCTCCTCGCGGGGCTGCACCTCTCCATCAACACCATCATCAACCTCCTCCTCACCATGTCCATGTATGAGTAGTCTTCTCCGGGGCCGAGGGCTCGTACGTGTAGCTATGTGGTTATCTCTCTCTCCCATGATGTGATCTTCGTTGTGATCATAGGCTATGTTAATCTAGGGTGATCCCATGATATTTCCCCTTCCTCTATGTATTGGATTGATGTACTCACTTGTCTTTATCTAGTATAATCCCCGAGACCAAGGTGACAGCGGTCTATTGGACATGGATTAGAAAAATATTTTCATGAGTGATTTCCTCTCTTGTGTGTTGATTGAAGATTGAGAGTCTCTTGATGCTTGTCTTTGACTATCCTTTAGATATGTGGTGGTGATTGTGGGACTCTCTTTGGATGGCCGCGGTGACATTGGGAAATCCTTAGATTGAGAACTACGAACTTTGAGGTGTGCTTTTGTAGCCCTACATAATTCTCGTCCTCTCTTGACCACGAAGGAATGACCTCCGGGTGCGTCTCCATTGCATGTTTTATGGGAAATATCATGTGATTCGATTATGTTAATGTTGTTGGGAGTTGCCACTAGTGAAAGTATGATCCCTAGGCCTTGTTTCCACCATTGCAATACCATTTGTGCTCACGTTTACCACTTTTTTGCTTGCTGCACTTTTTATTACAGATTTATATTACTTTGCTTTGCCACTCCTATCATCCATATTTTACCATCTCTTCGCCGAACTAGTGCACCTATACAACTCCTAGTTGTATTAGGTGTGTTGGGGACACAAGAGACTTCTTGTATCTTAGTTGCAGGGTTGCTTGAGAGAGACCATCTTCAACCTCTACTTCCCTGAGTTCGATAAACCTTAGGTCATCCACTTGAGGGAAATTGTTGCTGTCCTACAAACCTCTGCGCTTGGAGGCCCAACATAGTCTACAAGAGTAGAAGCGTGTGTAGACATCAGTTGCCGAGTGATTTGTTGCACAACGCCCCCCGAGTAGAACTCTTCTCCGAGGCCAAAGCAGAGCAAGCCCATCAAGATGCAGTCGACCTCCTGGAGGAAGAACGCGAGATGGCTTTGATCCGCTCGACCGTTTACCAACAGGACCTGCGTCGATTTCATGCCCGCAATGTCCGAAGCCGAGCATTCCAGGAAGGAGACCTGGTTCTCCGAGTATGCCCAAAGCGACCGCACAAGCTTGCACCAGCTTGGGAAGGCCCCTTCATCGTCACCAAGGTACTACACAACGGGTCTTACCACATCTACAACGTGGCCAAGAAGAAGGATGAACCCCGTGCGTGGAACGTAGATCTGCTCCGCCGCTTCTATACTGGAAGCACTTGATCAGTCGAGTTGTAATAAGAATCTTCCAGTTTGTTTTCAAAGAAAAGTTTGCAGCAATTCCTTAATGATTGTTGGTTACAAAGATGCTTGTCCTCAAATCCCCCAGTGGGTGCTTAGCCGCGAATCCGATTTGCCTAAGTTACAAAAATCACTCCGAGTGAAGAGCAACCCTCTCACTCGGGGGCTTAGCTGCGACCCCGTAATCGCTTAAGTTACAAAAACCACTCCGTGTGAAGAGCAACCCTCTCACTCGGGGGCTTAGCTGCGACCCCATAATCGCCTAAGTTACAAAAACCACTCCGAGTGAAGAGAAACCCTCTCACTCGGGGGCTTAGCTGCGACCCTGTAATCACGTAAGTTACAAAAAACACTCCGAGTGAAGAGCAACCCTCTCACTCGGGGGCTTAGCTACGACCCCGTAATCGCCTAAGTTACAAAAACCACTCCGAGTGAAGAGCAACCCTCTCACTCGGGGGCTTAGCTGCGGTCCTCCCAGCTACGCCATAAGTACAACGTGGCTTTGTCCTCCGAGCTCCGCCACGAGTACAACGTAGCTCGTAATCGCCTAAGCTACAACAATCACTCCGAGTGAAGAGCAACCCTCCCACTCGGGGCTTAGCT